>OX375874.1:36779183-37379183 GCA_947359465.1 Metellina segmentata | reverse complement strand
GAATAAATAGCCAATAAAGTGATTCGATTTAAATTACACTGATGTCCAAAATTATCTTTACATGCATAGAAACACTGATTTTTACAGAAACTGTGAACTATAATTATATGCATTTGTGCGGAATGAGACATAACATCATAACACACAAATACAAAGAACACAATTTTAGATTACTTCATATGATATAAAACTGTAACATGAAACAACAAAAATGGCAATAATACATGACAAGGAGAGTTCAGTATAAAAGAATAACATAAAAAATTAAGGCTTTTGAATTTAATATGGAATGTGATCATCCCTGACTTGTACACACATATCACAACGTGGTTTCATTCTGGCAATAATATTGTTAACCACAGTTTGAGGAATTAAGTTCCTTTCCTCCAGTAATGAGGTCTTCAGGGAATTTATATCACTAGGAGGAGGATGTCTCCGTGAAAGTTCTTTTCCAAGGTAGTCCCATAAGTTCTCTATCGGGTTCAGATCAGGAGATTTTGCTGGCCATGGTATTCGCTCAATGACTTCATTTTCAAGGAATTCGTCAACGAGATTTGCTCGGCGGGGACGAGCATTATATATATATCGTCCATAAATAAAAATACGATCCATATTCACCTCTAAAATGTCTGTCTAAGACCTCATCTCGATATCTCTGACCGGTCACAGATCCTCTGATGGAAACTTGTAGGTACGTACGTCCATCTATTGTTATTCCTTCTAACACGATCACACCTGCATTACCAAAACTGTCACATTCCATAATGTTCGGAGGAAGGTTTCGAGTTGATTCCCTCCACATGTAAAAATGTTAAGGATCACATGTTAAACTACATCTCGACTCATGAATAAAGAGAACATGTGTCCATTGGTGATGACTTCAGTTCTGGTGTTCTTTGCACCAAATTAAAGAGATCCTTCTTGTGTTGTGAAACGAATATCCTTGGCTTTCTAGTATAAAGGCATTTTTCATTAAGACTTCTGTTTACAGTTTGCCGTGATACAGGAGTTCCCATGGCTGCTGCAAACTGTGAACTCAACTGCCGAGCAGTAGACGTCCAGTTACGACGGGGAGTAATTGCCTTATATCGTTCTTGAGAAGCAGTTGTTATACGTTTACGACATTGTTCAGGCCTCCGTACAACAGTTCCTGAGTTCTGCGATTGTTTCCATAGCGCAGAGATTACCAGTCATGAAATATTCACACATCGCGCTGCTTCTATTGCTGTCTGCTCTGTTTCTAAACGGCCGATATTGCGCCACCATATATTCTTCAAAATGATACTTCGAAGTCATAACAAATCGTTTTGAATCTACACACAGAAATCGAACGCAGTATTGCAGAAATTCACTGCGCAAAGGACTTGATTCACCGTCGATGACGTAACGTCTTGATTTGCATATCAGAAACCGTTTTATCACTTTTTATTGGATAGTGCTAATAGGCTTGTTTGTCACACATTCCCTGGCAAAATGGATAACATCGATTGTGCATTTCATGAAATATAGTTGTTTTTGTGTATGTAATGATAATTTTGGGCATGGGTTTATTTAATCTGATTGAGAAAAAGGAGATTTTTCGTATCATTAGATGACTTAATGAAATTTGGTTGTTTGAAGTTGATACGCTAATTTTGAAAAAGGCAGAAAATGCACATTTTTACTCCCTTACAACAAACTTCCTTGCTTTTGAATTGATAGCAAAAAAACACGATATTTTGTAAATTTTCCCATACATTAACATTACGCGGAACCTTACGATGGGCTATAAGTATAAATATGTCCGTTATTTTGCTTTGTTTCATCATTTAGGTCTAGGAATAAGTCCTTGTTCTGTAAAAATTGTCGAAATGATATAAAAAAGTGAGGATAAAAAAAAACGCTGGTTAGCAAAATGTCTGAATATTGGACAATTCCGGAATTCGGACGTCCGGATCTCAGATTCTGAACTGTATGGCATTTATATTCTCCACTCAATTGTTGAACACTCTTGAACAGAAATAAAAATTCAGTCTTCATTTAATAAGTCAGCTTTCCAAGAATTTCACGATGCCTGATATCTCTAACGATGTGAAAATATAAGACAGAAATGCTGGAGAACTGCCATTTTTCTTCTAAAAGTCAAAAGAGAGAAAAATTTAAAAAAAATCTAGAGGAAATAACTTTAGGTTTATGGCTCATTAGAATGTGCGCTAGTATTCAAAGTCTAATGTTTAAAAGCTACTACGATGTTTTAATTCATGTTTTTGTCTTTTGTTGAGCTGTTAGCTTAAACAGATTTGACATTGACATCAGATTAAAGGCTAAGTTATGAACACACTCTTTTAGTTTTATAAAACGATTTAATGATAAGAAAATAAATATAATACTCAAATCTGTAGACGTAAAGAAAATTTGAAAATAGGTAGTTGAATTAACGTCGCACTGGAGAAACATAACTATTAGCAACGGTATGGGATTCATCCCGAAGGAAAGGATGCAAGAAAACACCTAGTCATTTTTAAGATGATTATTAAGATCAGGTAACTTTTTTTGAGGTAAGCTTTAAACATAGTTTAAAGTTTACCTCACATCTTTAACCACTATTAAAAATAATGTTCCTTAAGATTTGGACAGCAATTTCAAAGTTAACCTTTGGCTAACTTTTCTAGTAAATTTTAAAGAAAGCTATTATGGTTTCTATGACAATTAATAAGCAATTCTTTTTGAAACTTATTCCTATTACCTAAGATAAGGGGAAACTTGATAATTAGTTTTGTTATCAAACCTTATGTTTAAAGCGAGCATTGACGTAATATCAGTTTCCTTGACTTGTATTCATATCTTCTGAAATAATCTTTCTATAAAGCTGAAAAGTTTTATTATTTTACTATTGAACCCAACTAAAACTACCTATTGTTGCTTTTCAAAGTTAATTTTTAATATACAGTATAGTTTAAAAAAGTGCTATTTAGTAAGGGTGGGCACTCCTTTTGCTTGTGTTACAGCAGCAACACGTCAAGGCATAATTTCCGCAAGTTCTCTGTATGTCTGGGCAGTAATAGCTCGCCATGCCTCTTGCAAGGCTGTGAGAAGAGATTGTTGTGAAGATGGGCGTGCGCGACGGTGTCGTACTCGTCGGTCCAGTTTGTCTCACAAGTGCTCGATCGGATTGAGATCGGGGCTCTGAACAGGCCAGTCAAGCAAATTCACCTCTGTACTGGTTATTCTACCCAATTTTGATCTGGATACCACTATCCAGTTTTGACCTCAGGTTCGATCGGAATAAGTAGAGTTAATCAGTATCGGATAGAAATACGGACATACCTTTATATATGGTGACCACCAGGTTGAAGTAAGACATCGGGATATGCCGGTTCCTTCTTTTGGAATCAGGTGGTTCTTTCCTTCTGGAATCTAGAGATTTCTATTATTGGTGAACGACACAGTAAAGGCAGCCGTATTCTGTTTGGTAACTACGTTTATTTTTCACTCATTCAATTCGTCGATGTTACATCTTTTAATTGTAGAGTTATCATATTTTGATCTGGATACCACTATCCAGTTTTGACCTCAGGTTCGATCGGAATAAGAAGAGTTAATCGGTATCGGATAGAAATACGGACATACCTTTATATATGGTGACCACCAGGTTGAAGTAAGACATCGGGATATGCCGGTTCCTTCTTTTGGAATCAGGTGGTTCTTTCCTTCTGGAATCTAGAGATTTCTATTATTGGTGAACGACACAGTAAAGGCAGCCGTATTCTGTTTGGTAACTACGTTTATTTTTCACTCATTCAATTCGTCGATGTTACATCTTTTAATTGTAGAGTTATCATATTTTGATCTGGATATCACTATCCAGTTTTGACCTCAGGTTCGATCGGAATAAGTAGAGTTAATCGGTATCGGATAGAAATACGGACATACCTTTATATATGGTGACCACCAGGTTGAAGTAAGACATCGGGATATGCCGGTTCCTTCTTTTGGAATCAGGTGGTTCTTTCCTTCTGGAATCTAGAGATTTCTATTATTGGTGAACGACACAGTAAAGGCAGCCGTATTCTGTTTGGTAACTACGTTTATTTTTCACTCATTCAATTCGTCGATGTTACATCTTTTAATTGTAGAGTTATCATATTTTGATCTGGATACCACTATCCAGTTTTGACCTCAGGTTCGATCGGAATAAGTAGAGTTAATCAGTATCGGATAGAAATACGGACATACCTTTATATATGGTGACCACCAGGTTGAAGTAAGACATCGGGATATGCCGGTTCCTTCTTTTGGAATCAGGTGGTTCTTTCCTTCTGGAATCTAGAGATTTCTATTATTGGTGAACGACACAGTAAAGGCAGCCGTATTCTGTTTGGTAACTACGTTTATTTTTCACTCATTCAATTCGTCGATGTTACATCTTTTAATTGTAGAGTTATCATATTTTGATCTGGATACCACTATCCAGTTTTGACCTCAGGTTCGATCGGAATAAGTAGAGTTAATCGGTATCGGATAGAAATACGGACATACCTTTATATATGGTGACCACCAGGTTGAAGTAAGACATCGGGATATGCCGGTTCCTTCTTTTGGAATCAGGTGGTTCTTTCCTTCTGGAATCTAGAGATTTCTATTATTGGTGAACGACACAGTAAAGGCAGCCGTATTCTGTTTGGTAACTACGTTTATTTTTCACTCATTCACTTCGTCGATGTTACATCTTTTAATTGTAGAGTTATCATATTTTGATCTGGATACCACTATCCAGTTTTGACCTCAGGTTCGATCGGAATAAGTAGAGTTAATCAGTATCGGATAGAAATACGGACATACCTTTATATATGGTGACCACCAGGTTGAAGTAAGACATCGGGATATGCCGGTTCCTTCTTTTGGAATCAGGTGGTTCTTTCCTTCTGGAATCTACATATTTCTATTATTGGTGAACGACACAGTAAAGGCAGCCGTATTCTGTTTGGTAACTACGTTTATTTTTCACTCATTCAATTCGTCGATGTTACATCTTTTAATTGTAGAGTTATCATATTTTGATCTGGATACCACTATCCAGTTTTGACCTCAGGTTCGATCGGAATAAGAAGAGTTAATCGGTATCGGATAGAAATACGGACATACCTTTATATATGGTGACCACCAGGTTGAAGTAAGACATCGGGATATGCCGGTTCCTTCTTTTGGAATCAGGTGGTTCTTTCCTTCTGGAATCTAGAGATTTCTATTATTCGTGAACGACACAGTAAAGGCAGCCGTATTCTGTTTGGTAACTACGTTTATTTTTCACTCATTCAATTCGTCGATGTTACATCTTTTAATTGTAGAGTTATCATATTTTGATCTGGATACCACTATCCAGTTTTGACCTCAGGTTCGATCGGAATAAGTAGAGTTAATCGGTATCGGATAGAAATACGGACATACCTTTATATATGGTGACCACCAGGTTGAAGTAAGACATCGGGATATGCCGGTTCCTTCTTTTGGAATCAGGTGGTTCTTTCCTTCTGGAATCTAGAGATTTCTATTATTGGTGAACGACACAGTAAAGGCAGCCGTATTCTGTTTGGTAACTACGTTTGTTATTTTGATCTGGATACCACTATCCAGTTTTGACCTCAGGTTCGATCGGAATAAGAAGAGTTAATCGGTATCGGATAGAAATACGGACATACCTTTATATATGGTGACCACCAGGTTGAAGTAAGACATCGGGATATGCCGGTTCCTTCTTTTGGAATCAGGTGGTTCTTTCCTTCTGGAATCTAGAGATTTCTATTATTGGTGAACGACACAGTAAAGGCAGCCATATTCTGTTTGGTAACTACGTTTATTTTTCACTCATTCACTTCGTCGATGTTACATCTTTTAATTGTAGAGTTATCATATTTTGATCTGGATACCACTATCCAGTTTTGACCTCAGGTTCGATCGGAATAAGTAGAGTTAATCAGTATCGGATAGAAATACGGACATACCTTTATATATGGTGACCACCAGGTTGAAGTAAGACATCGGGATATGCCGGTTCCTTCTTTTGGAATCAGGTGGTTCTTTCCTTCTGGAATCTACATATTTCTATTATTGGTGAACGACACAGTAAAGGCAGCCGTATTCTGTTTGGTAACTACGTTTATTTTTCACTCATTCAATTCGTCGATGTTACATCTTTTAATTGTAGAGTTATCATATTTTGATCTGGATACCACTATCCAGTTTTGACCTCAGGTTCGATCGGAATAAGAAGAGTTAATCGGTATCGGATAGAAATACGGACATACCTTTATATATGGTGACCACCAGGTTGAAGTAAGACATCGGGATATGCCGGTTCCTTCTTTTGGAATCAGGTGGTTCTTTCCTTCTGGAATCTAGAGATTTCTATTATTGGTGAACGACACAGTAAAGGCAGCCATATTCTGTTTGGAAACTACGTTTATTTTTCACTCATTCACTTCGTCGATGTTACATCTTTTAATTGTAGAGTTATCATATTTTGATCTGGATACCACTATCCAGTTTTGACCTCAGGTTCGATCGGAATAAGAAGAGTTAATCGGTATCGGATAGAAATACGGACATACCTTTATATATGGTGACCACCAGGTTGAAGTAAGACATCGGGATATGCCGGTTCCTTCTTTTGGAATCAGGTGGTTCTTTCCTTCTGGAATCTAGAGATTTCTATTATTCGTGAACGACACAGTAAAGGCAGCCGTATTCTGTTTGGTAACTACGTTTATTTTTCACTCATTCAATTCGTCGATGTTACATCTTTTAATTGTAGAGTTATCATATTTTGATCTGGATACCACTATCCAGTTTTGACCTCAGGTTCGATCGGAATAAGTAGAGTTAATCGGTATCGGATAGAAATACGGACATACCTTTATATATGGTGACCACCAGGTTGAAGTAAGACATCGGGATATGCCGGTTCCTTCTTTTGGAATCAGGTGGTTCTTTCCTTCTGGAATCTAGAGATTTCTATTATTGGTGAACGACACAGTAAAGGCAGCCGTATTCTGTTTGGTAACTACGTTTGTTATTTTGATCTGGATACCACTATCCAGTTTTGACCTCAGGTTCGATCGGAATAAGAAGAGTTAATCGGTATCGGATAGAAATACGGACATACCTTTATATATGGTGACCACCAGGTTGAAGTAAGACATCGGGATATGCCGGTTCCTTCTTTTGGAATCAGGTGGTTCTTTCCTTCTGGAATCTAGAGATTTCTATTATTGGTGAACGACACAGTAAAGGCAGCCATATTCTGTTTGGTAACTACGTTTATTTTTCACTCATTCACTTCGTCGATGTTACATCTTTTAATTGTAGAGTTATCATATTTTGATCTGGATACCACTATCCAGTTTTGACCTCAGGTTCGATCGGAATAAGTAGAGTTAATCAGTATCGGATAGAAATACGGACATACCTTTATATATGGTGACCACCAGGTTGAAGTAAGACATCGGGATATGCCGGTTCCTTCTTTTGGAATCAGGTGGTTCTTTCCTTCTGGAATCTACATATTTCTATTATTGGTGAACGACACAGTAAAGGCAGCCGTATTCTGTTTGGTAACTACGTTTATTTTTCACTCATTCAATTCGTCGATGTTACATCTTTTAATTGTAGAGTTATCATATTTTGATCTGGATACCACTATCCAGTTTTGACCTCAGGTTCGATCGGAATAAGAAGAGTTAATCGGTATCGGATAGAAATACGGACATACCTTTATATATGGTGACCACCAGGTTGAAGTAAGACATCGGGATATGCCGGTTCCTTCTTTTGGAATCAGGTGGTTCTTTCCTTCTGGAATCTAGAGATTTCTATTATTGGTGAACGACACAGTAAAGGCAGCCATATTCTGTTTGGTAACTACGTTTATTTTTCACTCATTCACTTCGTCGATGTTACATCTTTTAATTGTAGAGTTATCATATTTTGATCTGGATACCACTATCCAGTTTTGACCTCAGGTTCGATCGGAATAAGAAGAGTTAATCAGTATCGGATAGAAATACGGACATACCTTTATATATGGTGACCACCAGGTTGAAGTAAGACATCGGGATATGCCGGTTCCTTCTTTTGGAATCAGGTGGTTCTTTCCTTCTGGAATCTACATATTTCTATTATTGGTGAACGACACAGTAAAGGCAGCCGTATTCTGTTTGGTAACTACGTTTATTTTTCACTCATTCAATTCGTCGATGTTACATCTTTTAATTGTAGAGTTATCATATTTTGATCTGGATACCACTATCCAGTTTTGACCTCAAGTTCGATCGGAATAAGAAGAGTTAATCGGTATCGGATAGAAATACGGACATACCTTTATATATGGTGACCACCAGGTTGAAGTAAGACATCGGGATATGCCGGTTCCTTCTTTTGGAATCAGGTGGTTCTTTCCTTCTGGAATCTAGAGATTTCTATTATTGGTGAACGACACAGTAAAGGCAGCCGTATTCTGTTTGGTAACTACGTTTATTTTTCACTCATTCAATTCGTCGATGTTACATCTTTTAATTGTAGAGTTATCATATTTTGATCTGGATACCACTATCCAGTTTTGACCTCAGGTTCGATCGGAATAAGAAGAGTTAATCGGTATCGGATAGAAATACGGACATACCTTTATATATGGTGACCACCAGGTTGAAGTAAGACATCGGGATATGCCGGTTCCTTCTTTTGGAATCAGGTGATTCTTTCCTTCTGGAATCTAGAGATTTCTATTATTGGTGAACGACACAGTAAAGGCAGCCGTATTCTGTTTGGTAACTACGTTTATTTTTCACTCATTCACTTCGTCGATGTTACATCTTTTAATTGTAGAGTTATCATATTTTGATCTGGATACCACTATCCAGTTTTGACCTCAGGTTCGATCGGAATAAGTAGAGTTAATCAGTATCGGATAGAAATACGGACATACCTTTATATATGGTGACCACCAGGTTGAAGTAAGACATCGGGATATGCCGGTTCCTTCTTTTGGAATCAGGTGGTTCTTTCCTTCTGGAATCTACATATTTCTATTATTGGTGAACGACACAGTAAAGGCAGCCGTATTCTGTTTGGTAACTACGTTTATTTTTCACTCATTCAATTCGTCGATGTTACATCTTTTAATTGTAGAGTTATCATATTTTGATCTGGATACCACTATCCAGTTTTGACCTCAGGTTCGATCGGAATAAGAAGAGTTAATCGGTATCGGATAGAAATACGGACATACCTTTATATATGGTGACCACCAGGTTGAAGTAAGACATCGGGATATGCCGGTTCCTTCTTTTGGAATCAGGTGGTTCTTTCCTTCTGGAATCTAGAGATTTCTATTATTGGTGAACGACACAGTAAAGGCAGCCGTATTCTGTTTGGTAACTACGTTTATTTTTCACTCATTCAATTCGTCGATGTTACATCTTTTAATTGTAGAGTTATCATATTTTGATCTGGATACCACTATCCAGTTTTGACCTCAGGTTCGATCGGAATAAGAAGAGTTAATCGGTATCGGATAGAAATACGGACATACCTTTATATATGGTGACCACCAGGTTGAAGTAAGACATCGGGATATGCCGGTTCCTTCTTTTGGAATCAGGTGGTTCTTTCCTTCTGGAATCTAGAGATTTCTATTATTGGTGAACGACACAGTAAAGGCAGCCGTATTCTGTTTGGTAACTACGTTTATTTTTCACTCATTCAATTCGTCGATGTTACATCTTTTAATTGTAGAGTTATCATATTTTGATCTGGATACCACTATCCAGTTTTGACCTCAGGTTCGATCGGAATAAGAAGAGTTAATCGGTATCGGATAGAAATACTGACATACCTTTATATATGGTGACCACCAGGTTGAAGTAAGACATCGGGATATGCCGGTTCCTTCTTTTGGAATCAGGTGGTTCTTTCCTTCTGGAATCTAGAGATTTCTATTATTTGTGAACGACACAGTAAAGGCAGCCGTATTCTGTTTGGTAACTACGTTTATTTTTCACTCATTCAATTCGTCGATGTTACATCTTTTAATTGTAGAGTTATCTTTTTTTGATCTGGATACCACTATCCAGTTTTGACCTCAGGTTCGATCGGAATAAGAAGAGTTAATCGGTATCGGATAGAAATACGGACATACCTTTATATATGGTGACCACCAGGTTGAAGTAAGACATCGGGATATGCCGGTTCCTTCTTTTGGAATCAGGTGGTTCTTTCCTTCTGGAATCTAGAGATTTCTATTATTGGTGAACGACACAGTAAAGGCAGCCGTATTCTGTTTGGTAACTACGTTTATTTTTCACTCATTCAATTCGTCGATGTTACATCTTTTAATTGTAGAGTTATCATATTTTGATCTGGATACCACTATCCAGTTTTGACCTCAGGTTCGATCGGAATAAGAAGAGTTAATCGGTATCGGATAGAAATACGGACATACCTTTATATATGGTGACCACCAGGTTGAAGTAAGACATCGGGATATGCCGGTTCCTTCTTTTGGAATCAGGTGGTTCTTTCCTTCTGGAATCTAGAGATTTCTATTATTGGTGAACGACACGGTAAAGGCAGCCGTATTCTGTTTGGTAACTACGTTTATTTTTCACTCATTCAATTCGTCGATGTTACATCTTTTAATTGTAGAGTTATCATATTTTGATCTGGATACCACTATCCAGTTTTGACCTCAGGTTCGATCGGAATAAGAAGAGTTAATCGGTATCGGATAGAAATACGGACATACCTTTATATATGGTGACCACCAGGTTGAAGTAAGACATCGGGATATGCCGGTTCCTTCTTTTGGAATCAGGTGGTTCTTTCCTTCTGGAATCTAGAGATTTCTATTATTGGTGAACGACACAGTAAAGGCAGCCGTATTCTGTTTGGTAACTACGTTTATTTTTCACTCATTCAATTCGTCGATGTTACATCTTTTAATTGTAGAGTTATCATATTTTGATCTGGATACCACTATCCAGTTTTGACCTCAGGTTCGATCGGAATAAGAAGAGTTAATCGGTATCGGATAGAAATACGGACATACCTTTATATATGGTGACCACCAGGTTGAAGTAAGACATCGGGATATGCCGGTTCCTTCTTTTGGAATCAGGTGGTTCTTTCCTTCTGGAATCTAGAGATTTCTATTATTGGTGAACGACACAGTAAAGGCAGCCGTATTCTGTTTGGTAACTACGTTTATTTTTCACTCATTCAATTCGTCGATGTTACATCTTTTAATTGTAGAGTTATCATATTTTGATCTGGATACCACTATCCAGTTTTGACCTCAGGTTCGATCGGAATAAGAAGAGTTAATCGGTATCGGATAGAAATACTGACATACCTTTATATATGGTGACCACCAGGTTGAAGTAAGACATCGGGATATGCCGGTTCCTTCTTTTGGAATCAGGTGGTTCTTTCCTTCTGGAATCTAGAGATTTCTATTATTTGTGAACGACACAGTAAAGGCAGCCGTATTCTGTTTGGTAACTACGTTTATTTTTCACTCATTCAATTCGTCGATGTTACATCTTTTAATTGTAGAGTTATCTTTTTTTGATCTGGATACCACTATCCAGTTTTGACCTCAGGTTCGATCGGAATAAGAAGAGTTAATCGGTATCGGATAGAAATACGGACATACCTTTATATATGGTGACCACCAGGTTGAAGTAAGACATCGGGATATGCCGGTTCCTTCTTTTGGAATCAGGTGGTTCTTTCCTTCTGGAATCTAGAGATTTCTATTATTGGTGAACGACACAGTAAAGGCAGCCGTATTCTGTTTGGTAACTACGTTTATTTTTCACTCATTCAATTCGTCGATGTTACATCTTTTAATTGTAGAGTTATCATATTTTGATCTGGATACCACTATCCAGTTTTGACCTCAGGTTCGATCGGAATAAGAAGAGTTAATCGGTATCGGATAGAAATACGGACATACCTTTATATATGGTGACCACCAGGTTGAAGTAAGACATCGGGATATGCCGGTTCCTTCTTTTGGAATCAGGTGGTTCTTTCCTTCTGGAATCTAGAGATTTCTATTATTGGTGAACGACACAGTAAAGGCAGCCATATTCTGTTTGGTAACTACGTTTATTTTTCACTCATTCACTTCGTCGATGTTACATCTTTTAATTGTAGAGTTATCATATTTTGATCTGGATACCACTATCCAGTTTTGACCTCAGGTTCGATCGGAATAAGTAGAGTTAATCAGTATCGGATAGAAATACGGACATACCTTTATATATGGTGACCACCAGGTTGAAGTAAGACATCGGGATATGCCGGTTCCTTCTTTTGGAATCAGGTGGTTCTTTCCTTCTGGAATCTACATATTTCTATTATTGGTGAACGACACAGTAAAGGCAGCCGTATTCTGTTTGGTAACTACGTTTATTTTTCACTCATTCAATTCGTCGATGTTACATCTTTTAATTGTAGAGTTATCATATTTTGATCTGGATACCACTATCCAGTTTTGACCTCAGGTTCGATCGGAATAAGAAGAGTTAATCGGTATCGGATAGAAATACGGACATACCTTTATATATGGTGACCACCAGGTTGAAGTAAGACATCGGGATATGCCGGTTCCTTCTTTTGGAATCAGGTGGTTCTTTCCTTCTGGAATCTAGAGATTTCTATTATTGGTGAACGACACAGTAAAGGCAGCCATATTCTGTTTGGAAACTACGTTTATTTTTCACTCATTCACTTCGTCGATGTTACATCTTTTAATTGTAGAGTTATCATATTTTGATCTGGATACCACTATCCAGTTTTGACCTCAGGTTCGATCGGAATAAGAAGAGTTAATCGGTATCGGATAGAAATACGGACATACCTTTATATATGGTGACCACCAGGTTGAAGTAAGACATCGGGATATGCCGGTTCCTTCTTTTGGAATCAGGTGGTTCTTTCCTTCTGGAATCTAGAGATTTCTATTATTCGTGAACGACACAGTAAAGGCAGCCGTATTCTGTTTGGTAACTACGTTTATTTTTCACTCATTCAATTCGTCGATGTTACATCTTTTAATTGTAGAGTTATCATATTTTGATCTGGATACCACTATCCAGTTTTGACCTCAGGTTCGATCGGAATAAGTAGAGTTAATCGGTATCGGATAGAAATACGGACATACCTTTATATATGGTGACCACCAGGTTGAAGTAAGACATCGGGATATGCCGGTTCCTTCTTTTGGAATCAGGTGGTTCTTTCCTTCTGGAATCTAGAGATTTCTATTATTGGTGAACGACACAGTAAAGGCAGCCGTATTCTGTTTGGTAACTACGTTTGTTATTTTGATCTGGATACCACTATCCAGTTTTGACCTCAGGTTCGATCGGAATAAGAAGAGTTAATCGGTATCGGATAGAAATACGGACATACCTTTATATATGGTGACCACCAGGTTGAAGTAAGACATCGGGATATGCCGGTTCCTTCTTTTGGAATCAGGTGGTTCTTTCCTTCTGGAATCTAGAGATTTCTATTATTGGTGAACGACACAGTAAAGGCAGCCATATTCTGTTTGGTAACTACGTTTATTTTTCACTCATTCACTTCGTCGATGTTACATCTTTTAATTGTAGAGTTATCATATTTTGATCTGGATACCACTATCCAGTTTTGACCTCAGGTTCGATCGGAATAAGTAGAGTTAATCAGTATCGGATAGAAATACGGACATACCTTTATATATGGTGACCACCAGGTTGAAGTAAGACATCGGGATATGCCGGTTCCTTCTTTTGGAATCAGGTGGTTCTTTCCTTCTGGAATCTACATATTTCTATTATTGGTGAACGACACAGTAAAGGCAGCCGTATTCTGTTTGGTAACTACGTTTATTTTTCACTCATTCAATTCGTCGATGTTACATCTTTTAATTGTAGAGTTATCATATTTTGATCTGGATACCACTATCCAGTTTTGACCTCAGGTTCGATCGGAATAAGAAGAGTTAATCGGTATCGGATAGAAATACGGACATACCTTTATATATGGTGACCACCAGGTTGAAGTAAGACATCGGGATATGCCGGTTCCTTCTTTTGGAATCAGGTGGTTCTTTCCTTCTGGAATCTAGAGATTTCTATTATTGGTGAACGACACAGTAAAGGCAGCCATATTCTGTTTGGTAACTACGTTTATTTTTCACTCATTCACTTCGTCGATGTTACATCTTTTAATTGTAGAGTTATCATATTTTGATCTGGATACCACTATCCAGTTTTGACCTCAGGTTCGATCGGAATAAGAAGAGTTAATCAGTATCGGATAGAAATACGGACATACCTTTATATATGGTGACCACCAGGTTGAAGTAAGACATCGGGATATGCCGGTTCCTTCTTTTGGAATCAGGTGGTTCTTTCCTTCTGGAATCTACATATTTCTATTATTGGTGAACGACACAGTAAAGGCAGCCGTATTCTGTTTGGTAACTACGTTTATTTTTCACTCATTCAATTCGTCGATGTTACATCTTTTAATTGTAGAGTTATCATATTTTGATCTGGATACCACTATCCAGTTTTGACCTCAAGTTCGATCGGAATAAGAAGAGTTAATCGGTATCGGATAGAAATACGGACATACCTTTATATATGGTGACCACCAGGTTGAAGTAAGACATCGGGATATGCCGGTTCCTTCTTTTGGAATCAGGTGGTTCTTTCCTTCTGGAATCTAGAGATTTCTATTATTGGTGAACGACACAGTAAAGGCAGCCGTATTCTGTTTGGTAACTACGTTTATTTTTCACTCATTCAATTCGTCGATGTTACATCTTTTAATTGTAGAGTTATCATATTTTGATCTGGATACCACTATCCAGTTTTGACCTCAGGTTCGATCGGAATAAGAAGAGTTAATCGGTATCGGATAGAAATACGGACATACCTTTATATATGGTGACCACCAGGTTGAAGTAAGACATCGGGATATGCCGGTTCCTTCTTTTGGAATCAGGTGATTCTTTCCTTCTGGAATCTAGAGATTTCTATTATTGGTGAACGACACAGTAAAGGCAGCCGTATTCTGTTTGGTAACTACGTTTATTTTTCACTCATTCACTTCGTCGATGTTACATCTTTTAATTGTAGAGTTATCATATTTTGATCTGGATACCACTATCCAGTTTTGACCTCAGGTTCGATCGGAATAAGTAGAGTTAATCAGTATCGGATAGAAATACGGACATACCTTTATATATGGTGACCACCAGGTTGAAGTAAGACATCGGGATATGCCGGTTCCTTCTTTTGGAATCAGGTGGTTCTTTCCTTCTGGAATCTACATATTTCTATTATTGGTGAACGACACAGTAAAGGCAGCCGTATTCTGTTTGGTAACTACGTTTATTTTTCACTCATTCAATTCGTCGATGTTACATCTTTTAATTGTAGAGTTATCATATTTTGATCTGGATACCACTATCCAGTTTTGACCTCAGGTTCGATCGGAATAAGAAGAGTTAATCGGTATCGGATAGAAATACGGACATACCTTTATATATGGTGACCACCAGGTTGAAGTAAGACATCGGGATATGCCGGTTCCTTCTTTTGGAATCAGGTGGTTCTTTCCTTCTGGAATCTAGAGATTTCTATTATTGGTGAACGACACAGTAAAGGCAGCCGTATTCTGTTTGGTAACTACGTTTATTTTTCACTCATTCAATTCGTCGATGTTACATCTTTTAATTGTAGAGTTATCATATTTTGATCTGGATACCACTATCCAGTTTTGACCTCAGGTTCGATCGGAATAAGAAGAGTTAATCGGTATCGGATAGAAATACGGACATACCTTTATATATGGTGACCACCAGGTTGAAGTAAGACATCGGGATATGCCGGTTCCTTCTTTTGGAATCAGGTGGTTCTTTCCTTCTGGAATCTAGAGATTTCTATTATTGGTGAACGACACAGTAAAGGCAGCCGTATTCTGTTTGGTAACTACGTTTATTTTTCACTCATTCAATTCGTCGATGTTACATCTTTTAATTGTAGAGTTATCATATTTTGATCTGGATACCACTATCCAGTTTTGACCTCAGGTTCGATCGGAATAAGAAGAGTTAATCGGTATCGGATAGAAATACTGACATACCTTTATATATGGTGACCACCAGGTTGAAGTAAGACATCGGGATATGCCGGTTCCTTCTTTTGGAATCAGGTGGTTCTTTCCTTCTGGAATCTAGAGATTTCTATTATTTGTGAACGACACAGTAAAGGCAGCCGTATTCTGTTTGGTAACTACGTTTATTTTTCACTCATTCAATTCGTCGATGTTACATCTTTTAATTGTAGAGTTATCTTTTTTTGATCTGGATACCACTATCCAGTTTTGACCTCAGGTTCGATCGGAATAAGAAGAGTTAATCGGTATCGGATAGAAATACGGACATACCTTTATATATGGTGACCACCAGGTTGAAGTAAGACATCGGGATATGCCGGTTCCTTCTTTTGGAATCAGGTGGTTCTTTCCTTCTGGAATCTAGAGATTTCTATTATTGGTGAACGACACAGTAAAGGCAGCCGTATTCTGTTTGGTAACTACGTTTATTTTTCACTCATTCAATTCGTCGATGTTACATCTTTTAATTGTAGAGTTATCATATTTTGATCTGGATACCACTATCCAGTTTTGACCTCAGGTTCGATCGGAATAAGAAGAGTTAATCGGTATCGGATAGAAATACGGACATACCTTTATATATGGTGACCACCAGGTTGAAGTAAGACATCGGGATATGCCGGTTCCTTCTTTTGGAATCAGGTGGTTCTTTCCTTCTGGAATCTAGAGATTTCTATTATTGGTGAACGACACGGTAAAGGCAGCCGTATTCTGTTTGGTAACTACGTTTATTTTTCACTCATTCAATTCGTCGATGTTACATCTTTTAATTGTAGAGTTATCATATTTTGATCTGGATACCACTATCCAGTTTTGACCTCAGGTTCGATCGGAATAAGAAGAGTTAATCGGTATCGGATAGAAATACGGACATACCTTTATATATGGTGACCACCAGGTTGAAGTAAGACATCGGGATATGCCGGTTCCTTCTTTTGGAATCAGGTGGTTCTTTCCTTCTGGAATCTAGAGATTTCTATTATTGGTGAACGACACAGTAAAGGCAGCCGTATTCTGTTTGGTAACTACGTTTATTTTTCACTCATTCAATTCGTCGATGTTACATCTTTTAATTGTAGAGTTATCATATTTTGATCTGGATACCACTATCCAGTTTTGACCTCAGGTTCGATCGGAATAAGAAGAGTTAATCGGTATCGGATAGAAATACGGACGTACCTTTATATATGGTGACCACCAGGTTGAAGTAAGACATCGGGATATGCCGGTTCCTTCTTTTGGAATCAGGTGGTTCTTTCCTTCTGGAATCTAGAGATTTCTATTATTGGTGAACGACACAGTAAAGGCAGCCGTATTCTGTTTGGTAACTACGTTTATTTTTCACTCATTCAATTCGTCGATGTTACATCTTTTAACTGTAGAGTTATCATATTTTGATCTGGATACCACTATCCAGTTTTGACCTCAGGTTCGATCGGAATAAGAAGAGTTAATCGGTATCGGATAGAAATACGGACATACCTTTATATATGGTGACCACCAGGTTGAAGTAAGACATCGGGATATGCCGGTTCCTTCTTTTGGAATCAGGTGGTTCTTTCCTTCTGGAATCTAGAGATTTCTATTATTGGTGAACGACACAGTAAAGGCAGCCGTATTCTGTTTGGTAACTACGTTTATTTTTCACTCATTCACTTCGTCGATGTTACATCTTTTAACTGTAGAGTTATCATATTTTTGGAAATATCTGGTCATAACCGAAAAAGCCTCGGTCTGCACTTTCTTTTTTAGCGTTGGCGTTTTTCTATCGTTCTCCTCGTCTGAATTTCCCCCAATATTCAGGGTGCTAAACCCCGACCTTGCCAGGGGGTCAATCCTTCTATCAGCCGAGTGACATTGCGCCACTTCAGATATCAACCCCATTGGGTGAAGAGTGAAAGCGCACCCGTTCCATTTGCTCGGAATCGAGGAGTGATGAACTTGGTTTTCCTCGAGTTCAGGGATTTGTTAGAAGACTGGACATAGAAACAAATAACTTGCAGGTTGTGTTTCCCTGATTTTAGGGCAAAACAATATTTTGTGTGATTGTCATATCACAACCTCATTTTCAAGAAACCAGTTCAGCACAAATTTTGCAGTATGACATGGAACTCGATCCTGTTGGAAGAAACAACCATCATCGCCGTAATAATGCCATAGTATAGGCAGGGCCAAATTATTTCCTTAGCTTCGTGGTTTTTCTTCTGGTCATTTAGTTAAGAAAATATGTCACGTGGTTGTGTAAAAAATCATGACTACTAATGCAGGACAAATAAATGATTGACTAAAATAATTATTCAGCGTGAATAAAAATACTATAAATTTCGATAACTAATCGTCCAAGTATATTTGAAAGCCACATAACCCTCTTCTGTATGCTCTGTATAGTTTCATTAGAAGGTCAATGCAATTGCCATCATAATGTCAGGTGATCTAATAAAAAAAAATAGAAAGACGCGTCATGATGTCATGTGATCCATTACAAAATAGAAGGACTTACATCACTGTGCTCTGATGAGAAATTGGTTGGCATCAAACAACCACAATGAATGACTATAATGAGAGTCGACTTGCTGGCATTGGTCAGTTGCTGAAGATTATCATATTATGAAGCTAGGTTTTATTGAGGATGCAACCAAGAGGAGAGAATTATATAGGTTTTAGGGGCAATGACTCAAATTTTACGAACACTAGAAGTTTAATCAAAGTGCGTAAAAAGAATGCAGGAGAGTGTATTAAAAAGTTTGTTTCATAAGAAGAATTACTGATAATGCCATCGATAAATGACAAGAAAATGTGTGATTTAATAGTTTAACCCTGCTGGGTTTCGATGAGTTAATTTGTCCATCCAAATCTGGCCATCTTTACCAATGAAGAGATATCTCTTTATCAAAATGTTGCCTTTTTTTTATGATGGCGAGATTAAGATCTGGGCAATTCTCTTCGAATGACGAAATATCATTTCGTACATCAAATTCAGGTCAGTTGTACTAATGACGGGAAACTATTAAAGACAATTCCCTGGAATTTTAATAAAATGCCAGAGCTTGGCTAGATTCGGTTTAAAGTTATCGCTGAAAAGAAATGACGAAAGACATGTGATTATGCTTGTAATATGGGCAACGTGAATTATTAATATAATTTCCTTAAAGTTGGTTTATTAGGGTTTTATGGTGCAAGGTCCAATAACGGACAAGCTGCGATTGCTTAAGGATATGTGATCTTAATAAATTAAGCACATAAATTAAAGATAGCTCTAGAAAGGAATTACAATTCCAGACGCCAATGTCATTTCATTTGTGATAAAAAAATTGGATAGAAGGTTACATTTTTCAAATTAATCTATCATATTCCTTTCGTCGGTGAAGATGATGCAAAGGAAAAGGGAAAAATTAAAAATGACGAATTTGTTTGAGTGAAATTTTTACGTATGAGTGTCTTTATGAAATTAATAACATCAAATTTTTCGGTAAGGAATTTAATATTAATTGCCTATTATTTTATTATTAGATACAAGGAGATAAATCAACGGGTGAATTTCTTTCTTTTCTTATAAGATTTGGCCACATTTAATCTTAAACGCTATTTTCTAAGTGAAACCAACTTTTTTTTTTAAATTAAGCTGTATGGTAACGGCTTGAATGATATCTATATGCAATTTATATTTTAACCAATAAGGTCATGGTAGTCTCGATGATATGATTATATTACACAACTAAGGAGATTTTTTTATTAGTATGTTGAAACAGGTTTTTTAGGAAAGTATAACACATTTAGAATTCCTGTACTTTTAAAGTTACATTTTGAAAACCGGATGCATTTGAACTAATATTATTTATATGTATATCTGAGATGATAAATATGGGATATATAGTGTGATCAGAGAGACATACCAGGCCATAATTCAGCCGATGTTCTTATAAATCTTGCATTAATACAACTTCCTTTTTTCGCCTCTCTAAAAGTCGTATAAAGTAAGACGTTTCAAAACCAGTAACGAGAAAACAGCATTTTCGTGTTCCGAAGTATTTACAAGATAAATCCTGATAGCATTGGGCGAAGAAATTAAGACATCGCATAAATATTTTTTCTTTTTAATGTCGATATTTTACAACTGATAGGTACATTCTTGATAACTTCAAACTCCGTAAAATGCTTATTATTATTAGAAATACAGTCAGCATTTTGTTCATAAATTTTGCGTAGTGTATTATTATCTGGTAAAATAAGCACTGTACAAATGAAACATACAACAAGTACTTTACATCATTTGCCATCTGACTTCCCAATACTCTTGTACTTCATTACTATGATTATTAAGTGCCCTGAACTCGTCTAAGAGTTGAACCGACATAGGTTGTGTACTATTATATAAAAGGCATACAGGATAGTTAACAACAATGCAATAAAAAATGTGCGCATGCATACAGTCATGCCCAGTCATGAAACGAAACTCAGCGAATGAAGACTTCTTTGGAGAATCTTGGTTGACTTTAATGGAGGAAAGAGAGAAGGCATTCTAAAAATTTATTCTCTGCAGTATTGACAAGTCTTTCTTTTAGGCGGTATCTGCACAAATATTTTATACAAAGTTTCGAAGTGTGAAATAGGCAAAGGTCTTAACGATTTGGGGGTGATATTAGTATTATCAAATAAGCCATTCTCTCATTTCCAGGTTCGTCAAATGAGCCAGGACTCATAGAAGCATCAACACATCAGCTAGATTATCAAGGAGTTGTCTGCATTGCATAACTCGTGGACAATATCTGTTCTAATTCCACTTGGTATTGCAGATTATTGTCTCAGAATGCCTTTGTTTGTTTGCATACATTTGTTGATGTTTAGCATGCTTTTCAGGGAACATATATATTTGTATTATTGTAAATAAGTACCTGGAGTATATAATATGGTCAAACGTTATTTGAATTTTCTATTCTCGGGTTTTTCGTTAAAGTCATTCATCATACTATATCTAATTTTAAAAGAAAGCAAAGAAATTCATGCAATATGTTCAAAGAATGATACGTGTATGATTTATAATATTAAGTTTCATGCAAACTAAAAGGACCACTGGTATACCAATTAACTTTATAAAAATCAATTCATGCTCAACACTGATTGCATACGTTATATATATTTATTTCTCTCTATCTATATACTCGTATTATTATCACAAAAAATTAATAATTCTTTGAAAAATTTAAATATTTATATTTTGCAAGGAAATTTTCTTGGGAAAAGTGAAATGGTCATTATGAACGCATTAGTTTATTAATAAATCATTAGTTTTATTATTAACTAAATATTATACGTTTTAAACTTTAAATTAAGTTATTATTATAATTAAAATTATTACCATAGTAAACATACTAGGTTATGATTTTCCCCTTTTTTTATACAAGACAAAAACGCACCAGAGTATAGCTAAATTAATGAAATATCTTAAAGAAAACTTTTTTAAATTAAAATTTTTTATAGAAAATTTAAATTTACGAAACAAAGTTTATTTAAGTACAGCAAAACATTGTTAAACAAAGAGACAAAAATTCAAAACCTATCAACACAGAAAAATCACCTACTCTAAACATATTTCATAAGAATGTTCTAATCTACTGCTTTTAAAACTATTAAAATTATATAAATAAATTGAAATTAGAAATACATAATGTGTAATGTTAACACGCACGTGAGAAGAGCTAATCCTCAACATTTATTCTCCGCTTCAATTGCCATTATATGTTAGGTGTTAGTGTGGTATTGCATGTAGTGAAGGATTTTATTAAGATAGGTGTTACAGTTATAGACACTTTAAGAGAAATTTTCAACATTATTGTGAGCCACATTATTCAATTTGATGGGGGATCTCCCCAATTGCTTTAGTTGTCAGAAAATTAATTTTCTTACCTTATTCTGTTTGCTAAATAGTTAATAGGATTTGTTTTTTATAAAAAAAATTTAAAATTTCTGATATCTGTTGTTGCATTATTAATTGACACTTGGAATTTAAAGTAATCCAGTATTAGACCCTCTTTGTACCAATAATAGACAAAGTTTATTTTATTGGAAAAACTATAGCAAAAACAATACAAAACTATAAAGTTTGATACACATATTTTTATAAACGGCAAATAAATCAATGGGATATTAATAAAGCATAGGTACACTTTTATATACAAAATTATAAGATATTCTTTAAAAACATTTACTTGAACAGCAACCATGTTCTTTAAACAAACGTTACTCTTTAAGTGCAAGAAAAAATTTAAGCCATGAATAGAAACAGAAAAATCACAGACTTAAATGAAAGTGACTGGAGTGCTTTTAGAACGTTTACGGTGATTCACTAAACAATACTTTAAGAACAAGCTTTTATATAATTTTTTTATCTAACATCAATACTGCTTCCAGAGGGAATCCACTCAGCTTTATCTTCCTACGACGAAATTTCTCTTCGTTCCACGTTCGTCACACGTTAAAACCACGTTCGGTCAGGACGATCATTTACAAATTGATTTTTTGTTTTAAATTCTTTAATAAGCGGTTGAACACTATTCAATACGTTGTCTTTAGAGACTGGGAATCCAGCATTTGTTACTGATCCTACCAGAAATTATTTGTTCTTCATCAGCACTCAGTGTTAAAGACGGCCCTTTTTTTTCTGTGTATTGGCGATTTCTCCTTTATACAATAAGGTTATTGATGGCACACCTCGTTTTTTCACCGCAGTCGCTATTGGGACACCATGATTGACGTAACTAATAGCATTCGACATTTTCTTCAGGATATTTCGAGATTTTTAATGACTTACGTCCTATGGTGTTTATCTAAAAAAAAAACAATTAAATAAGTAATTATAATAGTTATAATATTATAATAGCAAAAAACAGTGAATGAATTACATAAACGAAATAGTAGAAAGAGAAACCACACAGAAAAAAAAACATTTTTATCCATAAACCAGCATTAGACAGGCTGATGCATCAGAAATAGACATGAACATGTCTATGACTAGTTCCTCTGATAATAATTAAATAAAACTTACACTTATATATTACTCTTGATAACTTACTAAACCATAATTAAAGGGTAGAACGGCATATATTAAAGGAAAATAAAAATAATGAAATTATTCAGTATTAGACATGGGTGTCTATTACTAGTTTTATAGCTGAAATGTGGTTCCAATAATAGACACCCATGTTCTGTTTAAAAATTAAAATTGTTTCAAATATGAATAAAATTTAAACTTACGTAAGAAAAGTAATACAGAAATATCACTTAGACAGACACCTAGTCTTGCCTCATCAGGAAATCAACTGCTAAGCTGCCAGAATGATATGATTTCACCTGTAGTTTAGGCGTCATTATCCAGAGTGTACTAGTTGAGCAAACCTACTTGCACTTTCACTCTCTAGAAAGCGTATAAAGTTTATATTTTCTGATGAATTGAAAAGTGTCTATTATTAGTACAAGTCTATTACCGGTACATCTATCTTACTTGTCTTTACGTAAAATAAAAGACGTTGTTATAACTGAATTTGTATAGTCAAGTACTATACAAATTCTCAACTAAACTAACATTCAGTCAGCAATAAAATACCTTTCTTTTCAATGGACTTCTTAAAGGCTTAAGTATTGTTAACTCATCAAAGAAAAAGTGGTAATTAACAATAACAAGAGTTGTATAGTCTTAAAGCATTTTTGATTTAATTCCATTGATAAAATTCTAATGAAAATATTGAATTTATGAATTATTTGAAAATTTATTTTCGATTTTATAAGCGGATAGTGTAATTATGGTTTTCGAGATATGCACAGTGCGTAATAGAAATAAAATCTAAATAGAGACAACACGATTTTGTGCAAATATTATTCTACAACATATTTTTTTATCTACGACTGTAGATCTACAATTGATATAGTGTATTAAAGTACATACAGATATTATTCCAAGTTCACTATTTATGAAAGTAGTTAATGGAATTAATTTTAAGTCGTTTTTCACTAAATTATGTACATTTTTCTATTATCTAATGAAATTAAATTAAACACACACATTGAATACCTACATACTTGTACACAAAGGATACACTGGAACTTTTTACTCTCCCTTGAAAATTACTCTGTCCTCTCAGTTGTGATACTGAAAGGGATCCAAATAAATTAATTTCCTTCCTGACGCATGATCAAAGGTTTTTAAAAATTCCAATTAGGCAGATAGATCTGAAAATAGTGTAATTTGATAACGACTCGCTAAATAAATATGACACAAATTGCGACGACTCTTTTAATTTCATTAATGCATTTCGTTTATTATTTCTATGAAATACTATTTGTTATCAATTACCAAAACGTGTGGATGCGCATTTTCCCCAAAGTAAATGTACAGTTTGTATTAACCAAATAACATTCATATAATTTTATAATTCAATTAGAAATTTCAATATGTGTTAAGCTAAGATGCATAATGATAATAAGAAAATAGCTTCCTTAATGAAGTATTTAATGTTTAGTTCAACAAATACGAATTTTTAACCTCTTTTATGTGAATTTGCTATTAATCCTATTTATGCTATACATTTATTTTAAGGTTTGTTTATCATAAACAACAGAACTGAAAAACCTAAATTGCGTTTATTCTGTGTACTTCGTAAGTTGCTAACAGTTTAAAAAATATATTATATATATATATTACTAATCCTTTATGTAAATTAGAATAGTTGTTAGATAAATAACGACAACTATTTTATATACAGAAACAGAGTTTGCAGATTTAAGGATAATTTTAGATTTAATTTGAGGGTTTTATGTATTATAAACAGCTGAACAGAAAATGTCTTTATTCCGTGTACTTCAAAAGTTGCGAACATTTAAAAAATGTATTACATCTCAATAAACCTTTCCGTTAAATTAAAATAGCTGTCCTCATGTCATCTGGTTTGCAGAAACATAGCTTATAGATTTAAGGATACGTCTGCATTAATATAAGTCATATATTATGTATTTTAAATCATGTAAATGATATTCTAACTTCCGCGCTTTGACAAGCACGGTTCTTAAATACGTCTTAAGTTTAAAGCAAAGTAGGGCACTGATCGTAAGCTCTGGATTCGAAAATTATACTCCAAAAGTTTCTACTAGACTTTACATGTTGAGGGTGGCAGATATTTTCCCTTATACTAATTTAGCAGATTGAGAAATTCGTAAAGTAATTTCATTACATTAAGTATATCAGTGTAATAGGACTGCAGTCAAGTCTAAAAGAAGTCCTGCTACTCTGCATTCATGCTTGACCATCAAATTACATGATTATGTTTGAAATATTTTATAGGGTATTATAACGTAGGATATTATTCTCTCGACCAATCAAAGAGGCACTCCACAAGCACCTCTCTCTTCCAACCTCTGTTAAGAGTAGCTAACTACCCAGTTGTAAGACGTACACCCAGACGAAAAGTTGTGTTGTTCAGATGTGTAAAAGTAATTCCTAATCATAAATAAGTATATTTAGTCCTTCAGATTTTGTGTCCTTCTCCCAGATATTATGATATATAGGCTCACACAATAGTTAGTGTTCAATTTAGGGACGGTAGTTGATAGGTAATGGTAATAGTGATGTTAATTAACGTCGTCGTAACGGGTTAATGACGGCAGTTCGGGATAAATCCCCTAAAGGAAAGATCCAAGAACAACAACGCGTAATTTTGAGCCACGGTCAGATGACGAGGCAACACCTGAGCTGGCAACCCACTCTCTAAACTTCCACACCAACCCAGCGTGAAGACTTTTGGCCACGACAGATTTAAGGTGCACAAGCCGCCTCTACACCATACTCTTACATACCTCCATACACTTACATACCTACATACATTCATGCACTGCACCAGATTCGAACAAGGATCCTTCCGATCTAGAGGCTAACACCTTAACCACCAGCGTCATCTGACCGTGGTTCAAAATTACGAGGTGTTGTCCTCGGATCTTTCTCTTAAGGGACTGATCCCGGACCGTCGTCAATAGCCCGTTGTGTTGCTCTAGTACGACGTTAACTAAAAATTACCAATTACCAATTACCTTAACCACCAGACCTGTTGTTTGGCTAACGCTAGTTCAATAGGTCGTAATAATTGAATAAGATATTAATAAATAATGTAAAAATAATGTATAAAGAAAACGATTACTTTTGAATTATCTATTACCTATTATGAATCTTTTAACCCTGCAAAAGGATTCGGCGAAATAGATTGAACAACAAGATCTGAACCATTTTGCTAATGAAGAGATTCCTTGTCATCAAGATTATTGCCGTATTTTGTATGATGAAAAGTATATTGTCTGATCAACAAGATCTGAAGGTTTTCCATTAATGCCGAGATATATCGTCCATTAAGATCTGGAAAGCTTTAATAAAGACGAGATACCTCGTCGAGACAAACACCAGAATGGTTAAAAATACTATTAACCCTCCAATTCGTTCCCGGCGAGATATCTCGTTCATCATTTTCTGACCAAATTCGGAAATGACAAGATATTTCGGCATTAAGATATTGTTGTTATTTTTATGGTGACCAGATCAAAACCTGGTCAGTGTCGCTAATTACAAGATACCTCGTCGAGACTACAACCAGAAATTTTGAAAACAATTCCAAACGCCATTTCAGCTAATGGCCACGTAATATATAACTCATTTTCTCCTCCTGGTGGTAAGAATTCTATTCTGCAATCTTCCATCTTCCTTTACATGAGCCATCAGTTTTGATCTTGACCAACGGAATCCTTCCAAGAAACTCTTTCAACCTACAGGTGTGGTTATTTACACATTAAATGAGTGTTGAAGTATAAAAACAATGCTATCAAATGCAGTTGGTAAACCTAGTAGATCAGAAGGTTGAGTTAAACTATTGGAAAGATTAAGATTAAATTATTATTAAGATTATTAAGATTACATTGAAAATTTAAATCTTATGTACTAAGGAAATAAGACCGAGACCTTAAAAGACCTTACCGAGATCCAGAAAATAAATAAGACTCATCATAATGCAATATTGGGAGCAGCTGGCTTATCTTTGAAATAAAAAGTGGAAAACCTACTTTTATAATGCATGACTAAATTCAAATTTCATGAACTAAAATCCAGGTAATACTCCTATTTCCTATTTAAAATATTTACTAGATCTTGAAAACTGTTCCTTTTCTAAATGAAGTATTTTACGTGGTCTAACTATTTCCATTTTTATTATTCCATAGCTAACAAGCTCGCACAGTCAACGTATTTAATGCATCGTAGAAATTTCAAATTTATGCTTCGATGCATATATGCTTCGATGCATATATGCTTCGATGCATATATGCTTCGATGCATAATATTTTGTAGACTATATAACCCTCAGAGAATTTATTACTTAACCGAGTTCCATTGTAAAAAAAACCCAAGAGTCTACAGATAAGCATATATCTTGCAAAGCGCATTCAGTGCATGCTACTGTTAAGAACCACGATTATTTATATAGTTATCAAAACAAGTATTCCTCTATATATTTCAGACGTATTATCAGAGGAGCACAAATGTAAGACCTATGCTCATCTCCTCATAACGACAAATATCTTATACATAAAACATTCTGTTTCGTAACTATAATGCTGTCAAATATAGTATATGCATCGGAGAGCCATGAAACGTTCTTGCTGGATACTTATTATAAGAGCAGATTTTTCATGGAATAATCATAAACATCAAACGGTGTGGCTCTTAGTGTAGAAACTCTAGAGCTTACTGAGAAAGCAATAGCGCTCTATTATATTCCCTAGCCCAATTGTAATTCACGCAAACCAAGACTTAGGGTTCGATCAAACTGATGAATCTTTTTTGTGCTAACATTTTTCAGTTCGTGATGATTAACTTTCTGAACGTCCATAGATTTCCGAGAATTGTATTATTGCTATAAGGTATTAAATAACAAAATCTATTCGCTGAAAAAATTCATTTATTCTTTCAAGTCTTAGAAAGACTATTGGTTCTATTCTTAGAATAGAATCCTTTGGAAATATTCTTTGCAATATGTTAATGTTGTTTTGAAAAGATTCTATATTGGCTCTTTCCACAGAATAATATAATTTGGAACGATTATACAAGCCTTTTCTTTATAGTATTTTATAAATACATATAATGGATATATTCTAAAGAATCCTTCGGAAAGATTCTTTAGAACTAGGGGGCTCCACCACATGCTTGCCTACGCTCGCCAAACCCCGGTGGTTGTTACGCAATTCCATTTCGTTTGCTTCGCAAACCAACACTACTTTCGCAGAGTTTTCAATCCTCTGTGACGGCGAAACTCTCTTAACAATTCATATTCTCCTGATTGGGCTTTCCGGGCTATGACGTCACAGCGAGTTTCACCAAGGCCGTTTCACGTTTAATCTTAGCAATGAATAATTTGCACACTGTCGTGAAATTATACCTTTCCTAGCATTGAATTTACTTATACTCCAATTTTACTAGTAATTATACTATAAGAAAGAGTGCATTATAAGCTTTTATGTGGTATTTTCAAATTGTAAAACTAATAGTATTAAGCTATAGATATGACAGTTTTAGTTTTGTATCAGAAATTACGATCTAAAATGTACGAAATTTGTGTGACCAACTTTTAATTGCATAGAATTTATTATTAACTAATTTAAAAAATAATTACACCATAAGAAAGACTATATTCTAAGGTTTCCAGTGATATTTTCAAATTTAAAAACTAATAGTATTAAGCTATAGATATGACAGTTTTAACTAAAACGTAACAAAAATGTCCCGAGTTTTCCCGAATATAAAAAAAATACTATCAGTAACTAAATTGAAATTTCTAAAAAAGTTCAGCGAGGTGCAAAACTTCTCGTATAGAGGTACTCTTAAAAAAAGCTCACGCCTGAAGAATGAAAATTTGTATATGTTTTGCTCATTCGCGTTAGAAATTTTGCTTTTTTGACTTTGACACTTAATTCACTCTACACTAATAGCCGGATCCAAGAAAAAATATTCTCCATCTTGTTACCTGTACCATCTTGAACAATTTATGTTAATTTCGTAATTTTCTGATACGTACTTTTTAGGGAAACCGTCTAAGAATCGAGCAAAAAAAGTGAGTTTTCAATCTTGCGGCGTTTTTTTAATATAGAGAGATATATTCGGTTTGGAAAAGGTTATATTAGCCCTTTTCTCAGAATAGAATCCTCCGGAAAGATTCTATTGGTAATTTCTTTCAAACATATTCGTTTGCAAATATTTTACTGTCCAAGAAGATTAAAACTAGTTAGAATTCATGCAAGGAAAACTACAGGTTACCATGTGAAATTTTGCCCCTAAACCGCTCAGAGAGTTATATAAGAATAATGGTAATGGTTAAATATTTCATAAAATTCGTAATAATTGTATAAAAATTTCAAAACTAATTTAAAAATACGACTACTAAAGGTATAAAAAAAACAGAACTATTATTAGCTATTTCAGTGGCAAAAGTGTAACTCGTCTTATGGTTATCTCGCTAAGCTGAAATTATTTAATTGGTCTTAATATTCAAATTCGATTCAAAATAGGAATTTATTACACAAAAAAAATATAACCGATGAGAAAAAATGAGCTCCAACAATGCAACATTAAAAAGAGCAGGCCTTAAAAATATGAAAAGTAAAAGTATTTTTGGGTGAGGAGAAATGGACGACCTATTCGCATCTCCTCATAACGACAGTGATCTTATACATAAAACATTCTGTTTCGTAGCTATGAGCCAGCAAAACATATTATACGCATCGGAGAGAGAGCCTTGAAACGCCATTGCTAGATATTTATTTTAAGAGCCGGGTTTTTATGGAATGATCATAAACATCAACGATGTGGCTCCTCGCAAAAACTCCACAGCTTAGGGTGAAAGCACCAGGGCTCTGTTCCATTCTTCAATCCACTCGGAATTCACACGGATCCAGAAGATGTTAGGGTTCGATAAAGCTGATCAATCTTCTACTTAGGAAGAAATAAGAAAAATGGCTCTAAAGGAAGTGTTTTTGCTGGAAATGCAATTTATATCTTTTAATTCCCACTGTTTTGACAGTGAGGAAGGAGATTTGGTAAGTCGTGGCTATAACCTCGCATTTATCTGGCTGGGTATGGTTTGGGAAGAGGGATGTTAGGTGAGGTTTTTGCGGGGGGGGGTGTATTGGTTGTGTAACGGTTCATGTCTGAGAGGTTTTATTTGATTCGTCACTTTTAATCTGTAGTGTGTTTATTTTACCGAGAGTTGAATTCGCGTTTAGATTACCATTTTTCACTTTGTCTACATCGCCACGTCTTCAGTTGTGGATATCTGTCTGGTAACAGGAGGAAATTAATGCTTAACGCTCAATTGTATTAACTTAGGGTTAGCACCGAGCGATGATTCTGGAAAAGTAACGGACATAAACCGATGGAGATTCTTCCATGGACTTTCTGAGGTGTATAGGTGTTGGATGGAAAGGGGACTTTTAGGACAACGCGTGCGACTTCAGTCTTTTCTGTGTTGTTTCTCGACATGCGTTATGCTTAATCTTTCTCTTATATCTATGGTTAAGGGAAATAACTGAATCAGTCGAACTTTTGCAAAAATGAGATAAGTGTGTCAACTGGAAGATTTGTTTAGAAGCCTAACGCATAGCGGAGAAGTAATGTTCATGAAAAAAGGGGTAACAAAGAAAGCAGTCAGAATGAATTATTACAAAAAAAACTCGATTTACAAGAAAGGGGTAAATCTTAAAAATGCGCTCATGAAAAGAAGTTTTTAAACTCATATAGTTATTTCTTTTGACCATAGATATTGTAATCGATCCAATCAAAGATTGTCGTGTACGTGGGGAATGGTGCAATATAAATATTTCATGGTCTCAGATGTTCTCACTTTGATGTGGCGTGGAAGTTTGGAGAGTACTGTGTCAGCTCAGGTATTGACCTCGTCATCTGACCGTGGTTCAAAATGGTGAGGTATTGTCCTCGTTTATTTCCCTTAGGGATTGATTCTGTACATCGACAATAGATCGTTGTGTTGCTCCAATGCGACGTTAATTTATTTACCTATCTAGCTTTGACATTCAAATCACTATCCCTGTTCGGATCGGTCTAAATAGGGTTTGTATTTCTTCCTTTCGTTACAATAGTCTAAACTTTTCAGTGAGTCAGAATTGTAAAAATTTTTTAAATTGTATGTGTATTGAGACCATACCTATATATTGCGTAAACAATATAGATGCCATTCTATACTAAAACATATAAAAATAAGAACACTTTTTGAAAAAATTGGACCGTCTTTGGGCGAACCTGAAGTATTTCTCAATTTCATCAGACTTTTATTACTTATGAAATAATGAGACATGATTGTATTATTTTTGACAAAGAATGTTGAAGATCACGAAGTCTTCATTGAAATGTACTTTTATTCAGTGGTAGAAATAGGAGAAACATTTCTTATTAAATATACATCAGATTAGTTGTTTAAGACCCTTTGGCTTGTTCTAAGGGTAGGAAGCTTTTAAATAATAAAATAACTCAGTAATTAGACAAGCAGCTGCTATCATTCTAAAGCACTCAACTTTTTCTTATACGTAACAGAAATATTACTGTTATACTAAAGGGTGAAAAAAAATATTTGAGAAATTCCATTTTCATACTAGTAAAGACATCGAATTGTAACTGTGAAAAGTAAAAAATTAATCTTTATCACTCTTTTTTATGATAAGATTAAGTTTTTTTTTTTTTGCTTATAAAAATGACTTAAATTATGCGTAATGATGCTGCAGTGAGAAAAAAGATTAAAACTTTGGCACAAGTTTACTAAAAGTACAATAAGAAGGATTAATTAGCTGTAACTTGTCAAAGGGGAATAAAAACTGTTTGTCACCTAGAGGAAAGTCATTTTTCATCCCGCGGACAGTTTAGGACGTCATTTTGTAACGAGGTTTATAAATGGAAGAGAATGTGTTTATCTTCTACACTTACTACACTTAGGCGAACAAACATTGATGTTCAACATTGATAATCTAAGAGTTTTATTAATAAATGTTATTGATGATACCATTATGGAAATATTTTTCTATGGAAAAAAAAACAGGGTTGAAATCATTAAAATAATTAGTTCTTTATATTGGATTTCATGGATTTTTATATAAAACACAGAATAAACATTTCTTTTTCTAATGTGCAAAATATTTATTTAGCTACAATTTACGTATTGATCAGTAGCACAGTCATTTCAATACATTCAATTTATACGATTAACTTAATTAAGAATGATAACGTTTTTCAAAAGAGTGTTAATTCATAATCAGGAACTTAGGCTTGTAGAAAAATCGAAATTTTGTAATCTACCACTAATAGTAAGATCAAATTTTTGTAATATATCGCTGATAGCAAAAGCAAAGTTTTTTTTTCACGGTGATAGCAAAATTAAAATTTTATCTTTTTACGGTGGTGATAGTGAAATCAAACTTTTGTTAGATAACGCTGATATCAAAATAAAAATTTTGTAAGATTAAGAGGTAAATATATCAAGAATTACTCAAGGAAAGTGAGAAAGCAATCGTTACGGATCATGAATATGCTTGAAAAGAAGTAATTGAGTACTTTAAACTTCATAGTACATTCTGGCAGACTAGGGACGTCGTCTCCAGCTCTCTATCGGTCAACAAGGTTAAAACTATTAGGAAAAGAGAGAGAGATTTTAGAGAAGCGTAGTATTACGTTTACTCACTGCACATATGAGTAAATTACGGCACTGTTTCAATGACTTACTCAAAATCGAATCCTTTGGAATGAATCTATTGCTCCTTTCCTTAGAATCGAATCCTTTGGAATTAATCTATTGTTCCTTTCCTTAGAATCGAATCCTTTGGAACGATCCAATTGCTCCTTTCCTTAGAGAATAATCATTACAAAAGAATCCTTTGACTCCTCTATTCGTCAAGGTCAAAACTGTCATGCAGAGAAGACTGTAGGATAAATAGTGAAATTAATGTATGTGTACCCCTCAGAGAGTTAAATCAGCACCTATGATTCATGCATTTTTCGCATAAAAGACCCCAAACTTACATATTGCATTTAGTTGCAATACTGAACTCAATTGAACCCACCTTCCATATTACCCTGATCCGCATCGCAATTTATTTCGCAAGAGTTCCAAAGTTCCTGTTCCCGGGGTGTGCGTTTATTGTTCTTAGGAGATCCAGCTCTTCAACGTGATTCCCATACCACCACAATAGTTGCCGTCGTTTTATTTTCGGGAATTTTTTTTCCCTTGCCTTTCTTTCCTCCATCTCAGGGGAATCAGCCGTTCGGGATTCGGGAGGAAAGGTCCCAAAATGTTCTGAAAAAGCCTTTCCCTTGGTTTCAACCAGCTTGGCGAAATCGTGCACGGCCTTTCAGTCTTGAAGCAGATTGGAAAGGTTCAGAAGATATATTAGTATGCCGGACACGATTCGTCCAGCATTAAAAACCTGGTGAGGAGAAATGTAGCTACAGTGGGACTCTGGAACATGTGTAGAGGGTTTACTGATCCTCACTTTTCAATTCATTCTGCGCTCTTAAGAATCATTGTGTTGCTATTTATTATTGTGGAGGACGCCTCTTTGGTTTTTAAGCCTCGTGTCTGCCACCAATTTGCACGAATTGCGGCGAGTGGAAATTCTCCACACGTCGAATTTGTAAAATGGATGAAACTCGTTCTTGTAGCGATGGTAAACGCTTGAGGGAACGAATTATTTGGATGGATTAAGGATGCTTTTTGTGTTTCATTTTATGAATTGTCGTACATTCTGGTTTCTTAAAAGCTACAAAGCACGGAATAGATAACGATTTTCAAGAAATTGAAAGATTTTTTGTCTCTTGTTTTTGTAGCAATGTTAAACGTTTAAGAGAACAATTTATTGCGGTGGATTAAGGATGCTTTGTATTTCATTTCATGAATTGTGAATTGTCAAGCATTCGGACTTTTGAAACGCTGTGAAGCACGTAATAGGTAGCGTTCTTAAATAAATTGAAAAATTGCTTGTTTCTTACATAGAAATATGCGATTCCCTATCAAGACATCGATTGGTTTGGGTCTTCCCTCTACGGTAATATTATATTTGTTACAAAGGAACTACGGAGCTTAACTATCCAAGTAGTTTAGGCTAGATATCTGGTCCACCAAGATTCAAACAATTTTGCTAACGACGAGATATTTCGCCATCGATACTGTCGATTGTTTGACTACAAGATCAAGATATGGCCAGTTTTTTATAGTGATCTGAACGTGTGTTTTCTTTTAATGGCGATTTATATCGTTTAACCAGATCTGGTGAGTTTCTTGAATGACGAGATTTGTCGAAACAACCACCAGGAGGCTTAAAGTTGGTTCGTGTACACTAAGAGCAGTCAGACCCAAACCGAGGAGATTAAATTTGCGAGTTTAAAAGGAGAGGATATTTTAATGTCATAAATTTCAATACTGAAAATTACACAATTTCTATCCCTAAAATGAAACGCCACATATTACAATATTTAGACAGATGTTTTGGAATGGTAACATCATTCCCGAGTGATGTTCGGCATGACAGTTAAACAGCTAAAATAAAGTTTTTTTTTTTTTTTTTTTTGCCCACAAAGACACTTATTTCTTTAAGCTGGTAGATAAACTGACTACAGATCAGAATGCAACAAATTGCTTCTCTTTTAGGAAAAATTACAAATGCGTCTTGAACTTCGAAAAAGGTTTTCGCTTCTTTCATATTAAGGGTTATTTTTACTTAATACAGACTTCAGTGAACTTAATCAGCTTTTCTGTAAATCATACTCTAAAATAGTACTTAGACATGGTTTCATGACAGAATATTGAAGGGAATGTATGTATTTGTTATAAAATGGGTGTTTATTTTGACAACGAATTTTTCTTTTTGAACACTGAAATACTTCTATGAGTGGATTTTTCCTTTAATATGGATGTAAATAGCGGTAATGTTTTTAAAGAAAAACGTTTCTCATGTATGTATTCCAATCATAACATCACTTGCCTTGATTTTCGAATACAACTTCAGCATGTCACCAACAAAAATTGTGAATGAATTTTGATTTAAAAAAAATTAAATCTGATTGGTCAACAATAATTAGATCAAACGCCAAATGTCGCCAAAAGTGCGATAAGATGGATTTTAAGGTAACTTTCGAAATGCATCACGTTAGAGCATTTTTGTAACATGAAGTAAAACCACCATTTTTGAACAGTTTGTTTCCACTGAAAATCCTTTTCATATGTTTGAAGGCATTGTGTTTGTTTTAGATAGTTCGTTAATGTGTACTAAACCCACATGTATAGTAATGACTGGATGTCATTTTCAAAGTCATGTTTCTATTACTTTTTAAACTATGTAGCTGTAGGTAGCTGAAAATTATCTGAATGTGTTGGGAATTTAAGTTAATAATACAGATAGGTGAAACTACTGAAAACATTTTGAAACTCCCGTTTAAAAAATGGTTAGAGTCCCTTTGCAGTCAATACTAACTACTTCTTATTGTTCTCAAAAGTGGATGGATCATAAAATGCACATGTTGAGCAAATGAGCCTCGAAACTGCTGAAGTGGAACGAAAGGCAAAAAGAAATTGCCTTTCGAATGTTAAGGGAAAGTTCTAGATATAGTTTGGACAGAATAACGTAATAAGCTCTGATCTGTGGTCCTTAAGAGTTTGACTTTTATGAATCCCTGCTGAACCATTTCTGAATCTTGAGTATTTCTCCGATTGTTATTGTTGAAATTAACGAAAAAGTTTGAAAATTGCGTTCGCTCTGAGAAATGTTCATTTATAAATCTACATGTAAACTATTTACTTTGAGGTTTTTTTTTTGTGTTAAGTTTAATTCATTAGCTATTTCTTCTACAGTTGAAACTTTCATTTCGACGGAATTTTTTTAAATCTGTATACAATATTTCGCGTAGTGCAAGAATTGTTTCCTGTAGTAAGCTTTCTATTGCAATTTTTCGTTCGAATTCATTATTAATGAATAAATAGTTTAATTATCCATAAATTGTTATTAATTAATGATTTTTTTAATTAATAAATAAATAAATATTTAAAATTGTGTTCGTTTCAAGAAATGTTGTTTATATATCCATACGTAAATTATTTACATTCATGTTCTTTGCGTTTAATTCACAAGCTTTTTCTTTTAAAGTCGCAACTTCCAATTCAGCGTTAATAATAAGTGAATGACAAAAGTTAGGAATCTAAGTTAGTACGAATAAGTGAACACTATTGAATGCTAAAATTTACTTCTTAGTGAACAAAACTACTTTTTTACTTATTCTTTATTTGATTGAGGTAACGTGAACTTTTTCACAATAAGTTTAAGTAAAAAAACTAAATTGTTGCATCAAAATATCTGAAAAGAGCTCTGTAACAAACTCACTTGTATTTTATAGCAATGGAGTAAAATAATACAGGCAGCAGGAGAACATGAATACGAGTCGGTAACATAACACAATAAAATGTCTTTAACTTCAAAGCTGTGTCTGAGGGACGAAAATATTATTGTAAAAATATATCCGATGGACTTCATATCAGCACACGACACTAAGCGCAAGACCACTGTTACCGTTACCAGACCTCATATTAAGTTTGGCAAGAGAGATGATGAATTGCTTTCTGCAGCGGATTTTCACTTTTCCTTTGTGCTTAAAGATTATTTTTGTTTGTTCCGGACCAAGCACATTCATTCAGCTACGTCGGGTCTTTTCAGTAGGACACTGTCAAATAATATAGAAACGTGATTTCAGGAGAAAGCAGTGGAGTGAAAGAATCGCTGTTCCAATACCTTCCTTTTTCTTTCGCGGTGCACCTATTCTCCAATAGACGAACGCGTCGATGTTCTTGCAGCGTGTGGGCTTCTCATAACATGAAAAGTAATTGATGAGCATTCTACTTGGTGTTTTCCGAACATGCTTTTGTTCTCCCTTCCACGGAAGTGGTTTATCCATTGAGTGAAATTGGATAACTGGAAAGGAAAACTTTATCAGGATTCTCTACCCATTAATCCTTCATGTCATTTCAACGAGATATTTCGTCCAACAAGATATGACTAATTTTGATTCTGACGGGATATCTCGTCATCAAGATATTGCCAATTTATTGACGGTCTGGATCTGGTCAATTTTCTTCCATTGACGAGAAATATCGTCACCAAGATATTATCGATTTGTTAATGATCTGCATCTGGAAATATTTTATTTGCTTTCTTTTAAGACGACATATCTCGACCTTCAAGATCTGGTTAGTTTTTCTAATAACGCGAGTCACCTAGTCGATACAAACATCGAGAGAGCTAAGAAAACCATCAATGTTTCGGTAATCATAATTCCCACTAAACTTACTAGATCGGTTTTTACTAGTATTTTACTGGATGTTCAGTTCTGGTGGGTCCTTGAACCGAACTTATATGGTCTTCATAATTTTATTTTTAATGATCAACGTACACAACAGAATAACCAGAATTTAAAGCACTGCTAACTGAAGCAAAATTTGGAAACTGGTCAAACGGCATGGCGTGAGGTATTAAGACTGTACAGTGTGAGTTTTCCTAGGAATGCATTAAAGACTTCTTTGCTAGATATTAAATTGCAATTATGTTCTTGCTGCTGCTTATTAAGATAATTCAGTTTTTCAAATACATCTGAGAGATTAAATATGTCTATTTGTATGGGAATAAACTGTTCTCCAATCTCCTTTTTGTTTAGGAACAATACAATACTGTCCCAAAGGACGAAGATGTGACAAAGACAATTGTCTTTAGACAACCATCGCACCTCTGTATGCAGTGCAAGACTGTCAAATCCTTCATTTTCATCACAAAATTTGTGAAAGATACTATCTTGAAACTCAGCATTTATTATTGACAGCTTTATTACAAGAGTTAAAATACTTTTGGCAATGTTTCATTTTTTAAATAAGTGATCAACAATCTGTACCTACCGACCATGGAAAAAAGTACCATCATCAGCACAAACCAATAAATTTTCGAGTGGAATATTTTTTGTCTAAAATAAGACTCTACTTACTTAAATATTGTTTCACGTTTAGTATCTGTATCGAGTAAGTTTGCAAAAAACATTTACTCTATGAGTTGACTATCATCCATATATCTTACATATGCCAATAAAAGTGCTTCACTGCCCTTCAAAGATGATCCATCGAGTTAAGTTGCAAACTTTTACACTCCTAATTGAGCAATAAGCTCATTTTCTACATTTTCAGACAATTCATCGATGTGTCTGGATATTGTGTTACTGCTCAAAGGAAGGTTATTGGTAATTTCCCATGTGTTTTCGTTTAACATTGTTGAAATTACAACTGATACCAAAGGCTGGATGACAGTTTCACCATTGCTATGTGTTTTTCCATGTTTATCTGATTTCATATGATGCTAATTAACCGCTATATTTATTACTTGTTTGTTTGCTATATATCTGATAGAATTTGTTTCTTCGTTGGAAATTGTCTCGTAGTTTTCGTAAATACTCTATTGATGTATTTTTCTTTTTGTTGTGCCTTGTCTCCAAATGTTGAATTACTTGGCCTCCTGCTATTAGAAGGCATCGCAGTCCTTCATATAAGACACATTGGTTTTGTGATATTCTCTGGTACTTCAATAAAACCACATGGCAGGTATTCAGTCAATATTGTTTTGTTTTATTCTTTGTATGAGTCATGGGTAGTATAAAAGTAATAATAATATTATTAATCTCAAATATTTAAAGTACATACTAATGGAAATACAGTTCGCTAGAAAAATAACGTTCAATAACACAAACAATAGATTTCACTACGACGATGCAGTTCTACAATAGAATGAAATGACTGCCTCTGATTGACTGACTCTTTCTAGATAAGTTGCTGCCTAAATAATTTTTTCTTCGAGAATTTTCTATGGAAATAAATTTTATACCGTCAACTAAACAAGGTTCCAGAAAATACGAGTATCTTTTAACTACGAATTTCTGGACTTTTCTATGACATTAGTTTATTTTATTATTATTATTGCATTATTTTATTTATAATTACCCCCTCAAAGCTTCTGTGAACCACTAGTGGTCCATGTCGACCCCTGTTGAGAAACGGTGCTGGTAAACAACGCCGCCTTAGAAATATCAACAAGGATATAGCATATTATCATATTGTGTTACTTCGAAAATAGTGATTAACTCAAAATAGTAGAATATAGCTTAGGTTCATCTAATCATATATTTTAGTTGATTTCTTTCTTTTGAAGCTTCTTTGTATGATTCATGTATATGATACATTTAATATTCGTATACTTCTGTAACCATTTTTTCCATCAATAATATTCTTGCGGTTCATTAATGTTTAAGTAGCTTAATAGATTTATCTCCATGATAAACTTATTATTTCATTTCCTAAATATGTTTTTCTTGACTTTTGTTTCCATGTTATAGTCAAGAAATGTAATGTATAACAAAGAAATTATTTTAAAAGAAATATATGTCTATATATATAAGATAGAGTTTCTATAGTATAAGAGTTAACTCTGTTAGCGCCTTGAACAGTGACGTAGCGTCCATGAAAGAACGTAATCCCCTAGTAAAATGCAAAATTCGGTGGAATAAAAGAAGAACACATAACCAATTTTCATTAATTACTAATTCAACAATTGCTCAATTGATTGAGATCTGGGCTCTGAATAGGCCAGTGAAGTAAATTCACATAATTTTCAGGAAACTAGACCACCACACGGTTTTCAGTATGATATGGAGCTCTATCCTGTCGGAAGAAACAACCATCATCACCGTAGTATTGCCATAGAGTAGGTAAAGCCAAATTACCCAGAACGTCGAGGTGTACGTCAGCGTTCGTAGTACAAGGTACATAAAGCTATAGGCCGAGTTATAACCAGGAAAAACAACCCTGCACTAAGATGGATCCTCCTCCTAAATTCTGCAGTGTCCAAATACTTTTGTCCATATAGTGTACATTTGAACTATAACGAATGACTAACCATTTTAATTTAACATAAACTATCTTATTTTACTGATTTTTTTTAGCTGTTTTACTGATTTTTTTTTGTATAGTTCATGTCAAAATACGATACTACACACCTTACATAAACAAATTTTATTTTGCATATTTTATTTATTTTTATGAAACAGGGTTCAAAAAAATATTACTTATCCAACCAAAGATTTAAAAAAGAAATTTGGTCGAAATATACATACAGACCACCAGGAAGTTAACCATGTCTAGTGTTAGCAGAAAATTAAACAATTCATTAAAATTTAACTCCCGAATAATATGTCTGCAATAGGTAAAATACTGGAACACATAAAATACAAACAGATACGATTTCGGGTCATTTTTATTAAAAAAGGTTTTGCTTTGTATATTTTATTGATTTTTATGAAACAAAATTCTACAGATTATTACGTATTCAATCATACACTTGCAGAAAGTTTATCGAAATATACATATACCATCAAGAAATTAGCCATGTCTGATATTATACAGGAAAAAAATAAATCAATAAAATTGAACGCATAAATAATACATTAACAATATATAAAATATTGGAACACGTAAATACAAACAGAAAGGTAATTCCAATCCTTGAAAAAATAAAAATTCTGAAAAAAAGAAAGATATGTGCAAACGTATCAAATTTCAACTTCCTGAACATATTCTGAAATAGAACGATTCGACAAAAGACTTGAACAATATTGATAGACAATAACGATTTATTTATAAGAGGAACACATATTTACAATACTTGGAAATGCTCAAATATTAACGCTACATTTCGCTATCAACTTAAATATACAAACATAGAATTCTAAATCAAATTAAAAAATAAACATTAATTCTATCACTATCATATACGTATCTGGTAGCAAAATTACGCTTTTATGATTACTGAGTTTCTCGTTTGGGCTTTTCGAGTTTCATTAAAAAATGTAAGTTAGGTAAAATTAAATATTTCAAATATATTATTTTTTTTCATCAATCAAATATTCATAAATTATTAAATCAGGAGAAAAGATAAGACATTTGAAACATAAATATTATAATTAATTTGTTTTGGAAGAAATTGTTTAATGCTGGTATAATAATACTATTGGAAAATATTATTTCCTGTCACTACGAGTAAAAAAAAACTGAGCAGCGTATAGCAATAATTTTGTATTAAATGTTATTCCTATGGTGATTTCGAATTACTTTTAGCTCCATCTGCACACCTAGGACAAATAGAACGAGCGTTAATACAGGTAGACTACATTACCCTCAGTTCTAAAGTATAAGTATCAAATTTAGTGAGGATTGGTCAAGCGGTGTAGATTTGCAGAGAACAGACAGACAAAATGATAGATGCAAACTCTGCCTTATATACATAGATAATATCGTTTGTAAATAGCAAAATATAAACCATTATATTCTGTTCCTAAAGAAATTCCATTGAAGGGAGAAATTATAGAGAAATAAGCGATTTCTATATAGATTGATTGGATACCAAAAAATGTAAATTAATGAGCATTTCCTGAGCTGAGTTAAAAAGTAGGTATTTCGGCCTTTTTAAATGTGTATTTTCTGCTTTTTGTTTACTTTCTCAAAGATTGATGCATCGAGGTTTTACAAACTGTGACTTGCATTTACATTCTATTTGTAAATGCGCAGTAAAGTGCATCGCCTTCTCATGATTCCTAGGTTGTTTTATGGAAAGCTGTTTTCATTGATAACATAATTCGAAACTCGACTATATATATTTAAATTACTGTTTTAAATTTCTGGTGAGTCTATTTATTATTTACAGAGTAAATAATAAATAGACTCACCAGAAATTGGCTACTATTTATTGTTGCGAGTAAAATCAATGCCCCCAGAAAATGGCTACTCAAAATGGCGTCAAGCTAATCCAACTCTAGACTGAGCGAACATGAGTAGAGAACTTACAGTGGATTAGGATGGGTAAGAGTATGAGTTTGGGTAAAACGCCACACGACGCCATTGCATTCCAAAAATCAATTTCCAGAATTCTCTCTATAATTTACAAAGCAGTACGTTCAGAAAATGTATTATTTATTCCTTGTCTCAAGAGTAAATGCAAAATATCCGAACATGTATCAACAGAGCTTAAGTAATTTCCGACGCAAATGTTTTTCTTCACGCATACGTGGATTTTTATACGGCTACCGCATTTTAACCAAACACACCCCCACAAAGATTTATCAATATCCAGGTTTTGTTTCAGCTTTTGATAACGTATGAGGAAACGCAAGTCCTTCAAGTGGAAGCAGCAATAATCGATTTATAAACTTCGCAAAGGAAAAGAAACCCTCTGCATGTACCTAAAAGCTTTTGGACATTTCTTCCGGGCGAGGAAACTTCAGCCTCAGGCCATATCTCCGAAACGGCGGACGCTTTGAAAAGGAGAGTGGGAGGAAAAAGTGACTTCTGGTAATGACCAGGAAACACATGTCTGGAATACTTCCCGCAAGAACCTTGGTGGGGGATTTGTTGGAAGTAAAGGCACGGTATCCGTCTTTGTCATGAAGTTTTGGGTTTCAGAAACTAGTGAGATTTGTTATGGTAACGGCTCACCGTGGGATGCATTTTCCCGGCTTTCTGAATGCTTAGGCGGAGGAGTCTGGATTTTTTTTTATCCTCTTCCGAAAGTTGTGAAGAAGCACGGGATTCGGATGGAACTTTACGTGTTGCAGGAAGTTGAAGGGGAAATGGTGGAACTTGAAGGAAAGAATAAAATAGAAGCTAGTGTGTGTAGGAAGTGAAAGATGTGGTTTGAATGAGTATGGTGATGAGAAATTCATAAAGGAAGTTTGGAATCCTTTTTAGGTATGGATTTTCTCTTTACTGTCTGTCCGAAAACAAAATTTTTTCGACAAAAGTTTTTCCGTCAATAATTACAAAACAACATTCTGTATTTACTATCCAAAGACTTTTCCTTACATAATTCTTCACCTATCAACTGTAAGATTTTGTATATATTTTTTATCATCTTCCGAAAGTTGAAGAAGCGTGGGATTTGGATGGAACTTTACGTGTTGCAGGAAGTTGAAGGGGAAATGATAGAACTCGAAGGAAAGAATAAAATGGGAGCTAGTGTAGGAAGTGGAAGATGTGGTTTGAATGAGTATGGTGATGAGAAATTCATAAAGGAAGTTTGGAATAATTTTTAGGCATGGATTTTCTCTTTACTGTCTGTCCGAAAACAAAAGTTTTTCGACAAAGTTTTTTCGTCAATAATTACAAAACAACATTCTGTATTTACTATTCAAAGACTTTTCCTTACATAATTCTTCACCTATCAACTGTAAGATTCTGCATATTTTTTTTATCATCTTCCGAAAGTTGAAGAAGCGTGGGATTTGGATGGAACTTTACGTGTTGCAGGAAGGGGAAATGATAGAACTCGAAGGAAAGAATAAAATGGGAGCTAGTGTAGGAAGTGGAAGATGTGGTTTGAATGAGTATGGTGATGAGAAATTCATAAAGGAAGTTTGGAATCCTTTTTAGGCATGGATTTTCTCTTTACTGTCTGTCCGAAAACAAAAGTTTTTAGACAAAGGTTTTTCGTCAATAATTTCAAAACAACATTCTGTATTTACCATCCAAAGACTTTTCCTTACATGATTCTTCGCCTATCAACTGTAATATTCTGTATATTTTTTTAATCATCTTCCGAAAGTTGAAGAAGCGCGGGATTTGGATGGAACTTTACGTGTTGCAGGAAGTTGAAGGGGAAATGAAGGAACTTTAAGGAAATAATAAAATGAGAGCGGGTGTAGGAAGTGAAAGATGTGGTTTGAATGAGTATGGTGATGAGAAATTCATAAAGGAAGTTTGGAATCCTTTTTAAGTTAGGATTTTCTCTTTACTGTCTGTCCGAAAACAAAAGTTTTTCGACAAAGGTTTTTATGTCAATAATTTCAAAACAACATTGTGTACTTACCATCCAAAGACATTTTCCTACATGATTCTTAACCTATCATTTGTAAGATTCTGAATATTTTTTATCATCTTACGAAAGTTGAAGAAGCGCTTGATTCGGATGGAACTTTACGTGTTGCAGGAAGTTGAAGGGGAAACGCGGAATTTGAAGGAAATAATAAAATGGAGCTAATGTAAGAAGTGAAAGATGTGGTTTGAATGAATAGTGTGATGAGAAATTCATCAAGGAAGTTTGGAATCTCTTTTTAGGCTTGAAATATTTTCTCTACTGTCCAAAAACAAAACTTTTTCAACAAAGGATTTTCTGTTAATAATTTCAAAACAACATTCGTTATTTACCATGCAAAGAATGTTCCCTACAGGATTCGTTCCCATTTTTGACCTTGACCAATACAAGTTTTCTTAGTGTTTTTCAATCAATAGATGTGGCTTCTTCGTCTTTATGTGTGCTATAGTGGTGATCAGCTGTAAGATTCTGGATTTTTTTTTATCGTCCTATGGTTGGAGAAGCAAGCCGAAGTGAAATGTGGAACTTGTGAGATAGAATAAAACGAGGCTGGTGTATTAAGTAAAAGGTGTGGTTTGAATGAGTATTGTGATGAGAAATTTTAATGCAGAGTTTGGAATCTCTTTTGAGGCTTAGATTTTTTTCTTTTCTAACTGAAAACAAAATATTTCTACCAAAGGAGTTGGTTTTAATAATATCAAAAATTTCAGTGAGAGTTTTATTAACTACTAGCAAAATACCCGACCTTACTCGGTTTGAATTGGTTTACTCTAGATTGAAGAGATAATCAAAATATATAATGACTTACGTTTTTTGTAGAATAAAAATTTATTTTAACACCTTTCGCCATCTTTATATTTTCTACAAATTACTTTGGACACATATCCTACACAATTCATATATTCATGTAATACATTTCACATACATCGCACAATTGCTGTATGACAAAGCTACAAAATGACGAAAGGTGATACTAAGGTTACTACTATAAAAGACGATTTATAGAAAGATTTGGAATTCCCTTTCTTAAGTTCTTTTCATGTTCAACTCAATTAATTAAAATTACGATTTACGGCGAGTGCTCTCGCACTCATAGTCAACAAAACAATATTTTTTTACTTGTGACACTCTTGCCTCCGGTATACGACATTGTGAAATTTTGCAATCTTCTCCTGTCATTACTACAACAAATTTTTTAATGTTGGAAAAAGTTCTAGTTTGGAATTTTAAACATTATTATTCTTTCAATAACGACATTATTCTTTAAATAACGGCATTGTTCTTTAAATAACGGCATTATTCTTTCAATAATGGCATAACTACACTTAAAATTTACTGAAAATTTATACTGACTTACCTAACATTTTTAAGTCTAATACTTTGTGGTGCTGTTGCGTGTGATGAGAAGGAAAACACATTTATTAAAATAATAAATATTTAAAACAGGAAACATCGAAATAAAACAAAATAAAAGATGTCGCAAAAAATTGTTCTAAAGATATTAATTTGTGATTCAAATTTATCTCTTGATCTCGCACAGTTACCACAACTTACAACTAAAAGTGTACAAAATTTAGAAATGAGAAATTAATTCAGAGCGAAAGAACCAGAAAAAATATCACTGCTTGTGCGATCTTGTTCATTCTCGTTTCGTTGAAAAATATCGTCTGTCCCAAATATTCGGAAAATCGTTTTCATTGCGCAAAGAATAAAAATAAGACTCGAAATAAATGAAGTATCAGAGATGAAATTCCATAAAAAAAAATAATAATTTTTTGAAGAATAATTACTTTTTCAGCAGTACTGGTAAAGCAATCGAAGTAATCGTAATATTCAATAGACATTCCAATTTTTCCAAAACTACCAAATTATGGTTGATTTAAGTATACTTACTCAGGTGTTTTAGCATGAAACTCAACTAAATATAACAATAAAGAAATGTTTAATATTGCATTCACTAAACTAATTGATAATGTATAAAATAAAATACACTGCAATCAAATATCTGGAATAAAATTTATGTGATGTCCACCCAAACACACAAACACAAAATCGAGCATAGAACAGAAAGACGGACAGACAGACTTTCCCAACCAATGCCACTCACTAAATGAAGATAAGTACTCACTGTATGCAAATTTCCATGAAAATATATTAAACCGCGTGGACGTGTATAGGGCACAACATACAGACAGACAGACAGACAGAGAGACACCAAACGAGAAAAAGGCGGATTCGGCATCAGAAGGGTCCAAAACGGATAGAAAACTTGAAATGGGTCGAAAATATTGAATGTACAAACAAACACTCCATTCTTATTTATATAGATATCAAGCGATCATGTGAATACATTCGTTCTGAAACCCGCAGTCTTTCTTGCATAATTCCTAACTCTTTTTTTACCTTTTGGACCAATATAATCAATCATAGGATTTTTTCGATCGAGAGGTGAGTTATTGAGTCATTATGTGTGCCATGGAGATGAATGCTTAGAGGACCGGAGGAATGCTTAGAGGTTAGAGGACAGGACTTTTTCATCATCTTTCGGTAGCATAAGAACCACGGGGTAGAGATAGCACTTTAAGAGTTGGGAGAAATCAAAGGGGAATTGCGGAACTTGAGAAAGAAATAATAAAATGAAGCTGTGTGTGGGGAAGGAAAAATGGAAGGCGTAATTGGAATGAGTATAGTGATGATAAGTTTTGTTTCGTGAGAGAGTTTGTAATTTTTTTCCTTTGTGTGTGGTTTGGATTTTCTCTCTTCCATCTCAAAACAACAATATTTTTAGTCAAGGAATTTTAGTTGAATAATTAAAAAAAATTAGTCAGAACATTGCATTAATAAGAAAATTTACCATGGTAGGCATAGGTGTTTTAATTAACGTCAAACTAGAGCAACAAAATGGGCTATTGGCGACGGTCCGAGATTTTGAACCAGGGTCAGATGACGAGGTCACAGTTAAGCTGGCACTCCACTCTCCAAACTTCAAAAAATTACCATGAGATGGGATGAATGTATATATACATTCCCTATAAAAACCTCTGATTTATATCTCAGCTTTTTGTCCAGCATCTAAAGTTTCATGCGTATACATTTACTATATGCTTTGATTACATAGCTTATTAGACGTCCATCCTATGTTACATAACTGAAACGAATGGACTTTATTGGTATGTAAAATAAATGTTGAGGTTAATGTGAGAGTTATAAAATCGAATAAATATCTATGGAATATTTGATCAGCGGTAAAATCCAACATCAATAAAACCCTATTCATAAATTTCCTCAAAAATTCCAAGCTGTCATGGTGTGCAAAATTGGAGAGTGGAGTATCGGCTCAGATGTTGACCTCGTCATCAGACCGTAGTTACAAATTACGACGTGTCTTCGGATCTTTCCTCTTAGGATTGATACCGGACAGTTGGCAATACTCCTTTGTGTTTCCACCGAGTGGCATAAATTCAACTTCATTTATGTACTCCAAATTCCTAATATAAACGATTTGTTATCATTTTTATTGTTCTAATGATTTTTAAATAAATAATTCTAATTTTTATGAACGTGCCCGTTTGCATGTTATTAAGATAAATCAAGAGCTCATTTTGTATTTACAATGGACATTCCAGGCCTCTCGCGGAAGGTTATTTTCCTTTTCCATCGTGACTATTCGTGTATGTGCTAAAACTGCTATTTTCCACAAATCTACAATTAGACTTATGACCGTGATAGATCAGTTAATACACTCTCAGAATATCTAGGTAGTAGTCGAATTTACTTGACAGAGATATTGGCGACTGGCTTGGATCAATCTTAAAGGGAAATAGACGGGTACAACGTCTCATCATTTTCCGCCATGGTCGGATGAGAGGAAAACACCTGAGCTGGTACAGCATTCTCCGAATTTCCACATCATGTCAAAATAAGAACACGACAGATTGAACCTGCACAAGCCCATACGTACCCGACGGTATTTCGTTTGATCAAGTTTCGAATTAGCAACCATCAGGTTACAAATGCTCTACTTTACCAACCAGGCTAAAAGAGCCTGAAAGTTGGAAACCTTAAAAGTATTTCATATCATGCATTATTTCATGTTAAGTGAGCATAAATATTTTACAGAAATGAATTCTATCTTCCAAATTTTTTTCAATTAATATCTTTGTATAATTTGCTAAACATTAAAAATTAGCACACATTTTTAACTACAATATTTTTAACAATGACATTTCTATGCATTTACATAGTGTTTGTGTTATTATGGTATGAAAAATACATTCATACAACTAATCAAATTAAACTTAAATTTCGTAAAGTAAAGGGAAAGCAAGATATATATATATAACTTGAAACTATCATGACATTTCAAATTTGTTTGTATTTTCCAATATTTTTCATATTCTCGATTCCGTTACACTTCAATTAAAATATTTTGACCTGAATTTTTAATGAAACACAGTTTGAAAAACATGGTTAACAGACGGCTATCTAGGAAAAAGAACATAAATTTCATTGGAATAGAACAACGAAGGGTGTTTTGATCCACTCTTAAAACGTTGGACAGGCAAAACGATTTCAAAACACATTTAAAATTTTGAAGATGAAACGAATATATTTTGATAATATATCCAAATAGTTGAGAATCTCGCATTTATATTATGCCTCATGATACCGGAGCGTGATATATTTTAAAAATATTTGATGTTATGCTACATGATAAGCATTTTCAAACACCCCCGACTTCACAAAGTAACTGACGTACTGGCGAGCTGATGATATATACAAGAGGTAGAGTGAATTTTGTTGACACATCACTGAAATCGATAGGAAAGCAATTCCTGTGCCATTTTCCTACTGAACTTTGTGATATCTAAAGGAGTTTTGTTTGATTTGCTTCTAGAGTATAAAATGATACATACAATTCCTATGCAGAGGATTACTATGTTATTTCATGAAAACATTTTCGAATCCAAGAAATTATGTTTGAAAAATTGCAGATTGTGGTGTTATTGATTTTCATTCAATTTATATGGAAGTTTTAGAAGTGTCATTGCATTCAATATTCTTATTATTGTAAAATTGTTGAGAATTATTAATCACATCGCATTTTTATTTGATACTCAGAATATCTGTCCTAGCTCAAAAGAAATTTATAAGTTATTTTAATGAAATTGTTTTAGTTTTTTTCCCGTCTATTATCTATCACTTTATTTTTATAAATAAAATTTATTTTCTTAGAATTTTCTTTCTTTTATTCTTTTAGAAGTATTTTGTAATTATTATAAAAATTATGCATCTCATAATTTTCTATCTATACTTTGGATGGAATTTTGTTCTTCCTTACTTTGATTACCGACTGTTCATTACAAAGTGGTTTTTTAATGTACACGGCTATTATAAGAAAATATACGTAATGCTGAGTATTAAAATAAAATGTATATATAGTTGAGTCCCGGTTATCTGCGTTAATGTGGACCAATGCCAAATCGGATAACCAAAAAACTAGGTTAAAGCGAAATTGTAAAAAAAAAAATCGTGTAGGTATAAATGTATATTTTAACAAATACAGAAGTTATACAGATACACTGCATGCAATTCATATTGTTCAGATTGTTAAAGAGTTCCTACTTAAAAAAGTCCTAATTTTTTTTTATTACGTTACTTTGGCGTTTTTCTACAGCAATGTTTCGCCATTTTTTTTGAGGATAACATGATTGCTATAGTCGCTTCTTGTTGTTTTATATATTTACAAGCACTTTCGATAGCTTTTAGTCCATCTGCATGGGATATTTTCATAAGTCGATTTTCAACGTCTCTGTCTTCTTCATCATCATCGCTAGATTCATTTTTCCATATTGACGATCATTTTATCTGTAATCTATTGTTGTTCGTCAGCGTTTATCCGGGATTTCGTTTCCTAAGTGTTAGTAAGATCAAGTTCAGAATTTTTTTCGGTAGTTTTAAAAATGGAAAATGTAGAACAAAAAAAAATTCATAGAAGTATTTGATAGCACGGTTAAAGCGGAAACATCGGATAAACGGGGTTCTACTGTATCTTGCTTTTTCATACTTTTGCTTTGTAATTTATTACGAATCAATGGAAATTTAAAAAATGGAATTACAAATTGTATGTTTTTGAACTAACTCTATTAAATAAAGGTCGTTACTATTTTTATTCAATCTACGTTACATTTACCAAATTGAATTGCGACAAAAATTTAAACATTGTACTTGCAGATGTATTAACTGATTTACTGAAGGGTACTTAACCATTATTAATAGCAAAGTTTTACACATAAATAGTTTGCGTCGTAATTTGCAAGGAAACAGTCCCTCATTGAAAAGTAAAATATATTCATGCACTGATGTCACTTCTTGTATTAAGATTGTATGACCTGCCAACCTCAAAGAACAAAAACCCGGAAACTATTTCTTCCGTCTGGAAGACAGAAAAATCAATTGTTTATCTTGAAGACTTCCGAAAAATCGCGAATAGTTGGCAGGTATGGTTTCGGCAATAGGTCAACAGGACCATAATAGCTTTCACATTTTTCAAAGCCAAGGTTTTTGTTCTATATATTAAACAGCAATTCATAATAAATGTATACATAAAACTGGAAGACGAATATTTGTTCGCTAAGCACGTTATTTCTGAAATGCTGAAATAAGCGATGCTGATGTCAAATACCAGCCACTTGCCGCTGCGCCTTTAACTTTTCCGGTGCAATACGTATGAGTAATGGGATTGCGTAGCAATCCCCGGGGGTTGGCGAGCGTAAGGGATCAGGGGGCGGAGCCCCCTAGTAACATAAATACTTAAAAGTAGTAACAAAAAAATTTCTTCTTAAGCGATATTTTGTTCCAATTTTAGTTGCTCAGATACAAAATACATGCTAATAAAGTATGGACCAAACGCTGCAGATCTCGTTAAAAAATTTAAATTTAAAAGTATAAAAGTAAATCTTTTTATAATAGGGTATTCATCATAATCGTAGAACCAGATTATGATGTTTTTCTTCCGTGGTTGCCATAGAGGGCGCCAGACATATTGGAGTTGCTTAGAAAATTTTCTGTATAGAAAAATGCGAACAAACATTTTGTTTTTGTCAGCGATTAAAAGACCGGGCTGAATATCCTCAGACCTTTGGTTAATTTTCTGAAACTTCCCTAAAATTTTAAAATTAGCCATTAAGACGATTTTGTTTGAAAATATAGATATAGGCACCAAGGTTGGAAATTCGTAACAATTTTCCTCTAAGTGGTCTGTGGCATTCCAGCGTACGTCTAAATGTTACGAATTCATACAGACTCCGGAACCATAATCTATGAGAGTGTCTGGGTAAGTCTGAGGCATGAAAAGTTCCCTCGACTTAGCAAGAGGAGAAACGATTATTCATTATCTTAAGTACCAGATAATAAAAGGGAATATGCATATTGAAGAGCAACTGCTTTGGAAGAAAATCGCAGCTGCATACATTTTCAGCTGACGATGCATTTTCACCCATAAAGATCGACGAGTACTTCATGTTTTACAAATTAGTACCTTCCAGTAGTTCCAGTGTGATCACTCAGGATTCGAGATCAGAGGAAATGGCAAACAATAGATTATATTGTGTGAGAAATGTATGCTTGTGGGGTAAAAGCAGAAGTACACAACTCTCGTGATGTTCAGAGGGCTACTCTATTTTACATTAGCGGAAAGAGAATACGGGAATGATTCTTTAGCCACGGCGGTGCGGTTGCTTAATTATAATTTAGACTGAAAACAATTAAACTTAACATTTATTAAATCTTAACAAATTAAATACATTTAAGGGGGTCCGGGACACAAAAATCGTCAAATTTTCGAATTATTTTTTTATTATTTTAAGAAATTCTCTGTGTTTTTCTGCTTAAAATGACGTCTAAATCATGTTTCTATCTTTATTAGAACTAGATATATAATAATTTTTGTGGTGCGTTGTTTTGAAAATCTAACACTCTTGACAGTTGTTGTCATGGCAACAAGATCTGTCTTTAAAACTTTAAATGAGTTTTTTTGCATGATACATTTTTTCAGGATTTCCTGTATTCAAATTGCTATAAGTCGAAAACCGATAAAGTTTAAGGGTTGAAATTTTGAATATATCTTTTTCAAACATTATACTTTAATTTTGATTCAGCAAATTTGAAACAAATATTAATTTTTAAAAATATGACTTTTAAAAAAAAAGTACCTTACAATTTTCAAAAATTTTCATTCAAATATTTTTTATTTTTTATTAAATTAATATTTTTTAAATTGCTGAATCTAAATTAAAGTTTATAAATTTGTGAATAATTTACTGCAAGAATTTTGAAAATTGATCAAGAATATTTTGAGTTTTAGCAATTTAAAATGACCCCTCTTTTTTTCAAAAAATTTTAATTTAAAATTTTTAAAAAACTTTTGGAAAAATTTTGCGTTATGATTTCATTTATTAGTTAGATGGGTAATCAGTGCAAAAAAATTAAAAATTCTAAATTAATTAACAAAAAAAAATTTTCAATGTGTCCCGAACCCCCTTAACAAAGTATAATCTATCAGCGCGCTAACAAAGGTGGTTACGAGACTGAAACTGAAATCTCAAGAACAGCTTGAGGTATTTAAAGCGTGAACGCATGACGCAGCATGCGCACGTCAGAAGTCTCTTGAAGTTGAAGTGGAAGTAGTCTCTAATTTGCATAACACCACAATTCTAAGTCAATTAATTGCATAAAAGTAACTTTCATCAATCCTGGTTTTTGTCTCAACGAATGCATCTCGTCGTTAGAAAAACTGACTAGATTTAAAAATCTCGTCATCTTAAAAATATCGGCAATATCCTGCTGACGAGATATTGTCTCATTAGCAAAATTCGTCTGATCTTTACGAATGAAATATCTTGTTGAAACCACTTGGAGGAATAAACAGTTAATATCTGATAATATCCGATGATAAAGAGTCGATCAAATGGGATAGTACAGATACATTTATCGGTTCCATCTGTTGCGATGACGCATTTTCCTCCATTGGGATTGTGGAGTACCTCATGTATTACAAATTAGTACGCTTCCAGTAGTACGAGTGGGAAAGAGCTGCGTGTAGTAGCAATTTCCCTGCTAAGTAGAAAATCTGCTTAAAGAGAGATCCCCCATTCCGTTCCTCTCCATTAGGTCCTCACTGATAGCAGAGATCCATCCAACAGCAAATACCATTCGCCGTTTCCAGAATGGTCCGATGCCAACTTGGAGGCCCTCAGCTGGAAATGCATTACGGAAACTTTTCCTCTTCCCGGAAAACATTCCGGAAAAACTAGTGTTGATTGAAACGCAATACCTGATTGCGAACAGGGGATGAGGATGTTATTTGAGATGATGCCTGTTCCGATGTTTGACGTTATTGCATCTTTTATGGGGGTTGAGCAGGTCTTCTTTGCTTTACGTGACGCCCGTGATCAAACAGGGCCATTCCTCCCATCTCGAATCCATGGGACCCCTTTTCAGCAGATGAGGATAAATTATTCATGGCTTTCTTGAAGGGTTTGCCGCTGGGAAGCCGTGGCATGCATATTTATGGCACGTTCTTGCCCTTCGCAAGACAGTGGGGCGCCATTTTGATTTTTATTTACTCACTTCGCGCTTTAAAGGATTTCGGTTATTTGTTGGTTTTCCTCATCATCCGGGCTGTCTCTCTGGAGCTAATTTATAGGCGGTTGGGAAATGTATGGTTTTTAAATTAAGTGAGGATTAGGTGGTCGGAGGTGTTTTTTTTTTTCAAGTGCGGTTTCATATTCTTATTTATGACTTAAACTTCCTCTTCGCTGATGAAAAGCTTAGAAGTAATGTTCTGGAAGCCACCTTTTGTATCAATATTCTACTTGAAGAAAAAACAACTTACGTGTGTTTCTCAGACGGGATCATTCTAGTTTTTTTATATTATTATCATGTCGAAACGTTTGAAGAAGAGATATTGTGTACTTCGGGGCTCACAGAAAACTACAATCTTAGTGAACTGTAATTAAATTTATTTAAATTGATCAAATTTGTACAATCCTAAATACACAGAGTTGTACAATCCTAAATACACAAAAAATAGTTCCTGGAACGGAACGCTGACGATATCGACTTATTGCGTCAAGTCATTGGGAAGTTGGCGACGTTCTGGCGCTCGCGAAGTACATGAAAATTATGCCAATTAAGGAGTAGCGCCAACAAATGAGACGGATATCAGCACAGCGTAAATAACGTGTACGAAATCGTCTAATGTGCAAAGAAATTTGCTTAACAATTCTTGGATGTGAATTGTCTTATTCAAGATTTGAGTTGTCATAGGTAAATGTGAGTGTCAATTAACAAAAATAGGTCGCTGTCTTATTCTGAGTTAAATTCCTTTTTCTTTAGTAGACTTTAAAACCTCTTTTTGGTCGTATATACGCCTTAAAGATATGTAGTGTGTCTCGGACGGGACGAGTTTAGACCTTAGTTTTTTATTTCCATGTCAAAAAGTTTGAATTGAAATCAAACACGTTCAAAACAAAAAATCTTGCGTCTAAGTTGTGTAATTCAGGAATCGAAATGATTTTATTCTGTATATGTTTAATTCTATCTCCGTATCATGCTGTAGTCAATATTTTTATTTAATTGATTGTATTTATAATATTAGTTTCGTAACATTTGAGACACTACTTTCTGGTTGCTTTGTTGCTATACGATCATTTTCTGCACACGGTCTAATTTCAGGTATAGGAGCGATTTTATAAAAATACTTTACACACATTTGTATAATTATTAAAATCGAGAATTTTTTAAGCTAGCGTTATTTAATCTCAGTTTCTTACAACTCAAAATTACTTTCATATGATGGATCTATGAATACTTTGTACCAAAAGGTTAATTAAATATATTTACTGCGGTATTATCTGTTTAGATTATTTTGAAAGTTAATCTGAAGACGTGCTTTTGCTATTTTGTTTGAGTTTGTGTGGGTTTTAATGCACAAGGTTCTATAGCGGACAATCTACATCTACTTTTGTTAATGATTTGTCTCTAATTCACCATCTGCAGATCATACAAGAAAAAAGTTGCAAATAAACAGAACTATCGAATTTTTCGTTTTTAGGTTCAACGTTGTTGCAAATGTCAACAATATTAAACATCTAAAAGGTTTGGTTTATTCAACAAATTGATGAAAGAAAAATTACAATTTTTCGGTTCAGTTGATGCATTGTATCATATTAGAAAAACTAAAAATTAATACCAACTTCAAATGTTCTCTCTCTCTCATTGCATGTTCTTTTTATTAAGAAAACCACACTAAAAGTATGTAAATCATTTATATTTTTGTATGTACTACTATATGTAATGTTCTACCACGATATGTAATGCGTCTGGATACTGGTAAATGATTTTATCGGGCCAGGAAAACTTGATTGAATAAGGAATGCAGTCAATTATCAAATTCGGTGTTATAGCTCTTTTTCACTAAAAATTTAATGGCTTAAAATACATAATTGTACACTAATGTGAGAGTTGATAGGTTCTTCTTTTATTAAAAATTAAAAGAACTCATAAATAGTCTTGAATAAAAAGAGTACAATCTATTAAGCTTTAGTAGTCATATCACGAAAATAGTATAATTAATGAACGTTAATTGCTTCTGTGCATAAGACTTCTATTAGTTAAAAACTAAATATTCCATCCCGTTTTTCTTTGAAACATTTTACATATCTGATACTCGAAGGATATCTTATTTAAAAAATGTGAAGGCAACGTTACAATCTTGTTACTCAAAAACGGAGTGTGAAGTTTCACATAATTTAAAAACATAACTTTATCTACCTAATGCCTCTCTTCCTTTAAATCTGGTTCAACTTGAATATGTTAATTTGGTTGATGATGTCTTGAATTTGAATAAATGAAGCTTTAGATTAATGATAACATCGCATCTTTTGAAGTGTAGCGGAAATGTTTGAGTAAGTTATGAAAGTTGGTGCCATAGAAGCAGATTAATCTAATGAAGTGAGAATTTTGCTTGGGCATTGAGCGGTCGACTTCCTTTTGAACTGATCGATTAGTTTGAGATTTGAAACAGCATTTTTATTTTATTCGTTTCAGACTCTATGATAGTCCAATAGCAATGAAGTACCAAGTGTACTTTATTAAAACTATTTATGTATGAGTAAAAGAACAAGGTTGGTTAGTTGGGGATAGTGGACAGAAGGTCCATAAACGGATAAATTAAAAAAGATAAATAACACAAGTAATAAAAATAAAAATGGACAAAAAATGTCTTAAAATAAATAAAATGTATGTATTAAATTAAAACATCTGATAAAACAATTTAAAAATCAGTAATAATAGTAAGCAATAAATTAAAATATAGATTTAAATATGTTATCGATACTAAGTATAGTTAAAAGCAGGTGCTGGCCAACAACACAATAATAAAAAGTATAATTAGGATAGTGGTCCAACAATATGAATATTATATTATGCTGAGATAAAATATATTTTTCAGCAACAGGAAAGCAATAAAAAATCAAATAGTTCAAGGGAAACACAGATTGCTTAAGAAAGGCATTTTCGTCCATATTATTTGTGATAGAAATTATTGAGAATCTGGTAAAGCGAACATGACTTGTGTTGCAAACGATAACAGAAGTTCTTAATGTGGGTTTAGCTGCTTATCAGCAGACCTGAAAAACTTCAACTACAAGTAGGAGCATAGCTTTGTATGTAGTAATTTTATCGCCAATTTTGAATTTTACAATTAAGGGGAAGAAAACAATGTTACGAGCAGACAGAAACTCATATTTTGAACACATTTACCACCTAACATATCACTTATGAAGTCTCAAGGATTACTTAGTACGAAAGCAACAAAATATTCATAGCCTCATCTCTCATTCAACAAGTCACACGACGAAATTACATTTCTTTCGTGAAAACAAAAAGTAAGACGGTATTCAGTTATGAATAAAATATCCGGAATTGTTGCATCAGAAGGGCTGTTAATATAAAAGTTACGAAACTTTTCTCGCCCAATTTAAACCCCGAAAGAGTCTGATCTCTCTGTGGAAATGAAAGTGCTCGGAATAATGTTTACTTAAGAGAAACAGTGGGAGATTTTCGTCAGGCACAATTTCCTAAAAATGTGACAAATCGGTTCTGTGTTCAGCGTTTTCTTAGAAGTTACGAGGACTGATGTAAATAAACGAGATTATGAGAACGCCGAATTATTCGAAGAACCGTTGCACACTCCAATTCTGTTATCTAAAATAAAATACATGTGTGGAAGCATTAGCATAAAAAGGAATATGACAAATGTAATATGAAGTTTTGGACTGGATTCTGTGTTTATCATTTTAAATCCAAAAGAATGCATTTAATTTCGAATTCAGAATTTTTCCTAGAGATGTTTACTTTGTGAGAAGATAAATTGATACCTATAGTTTTTTTAAAAATAAATACGTAATAGATTTTAAAATATGCTTAGTTCGTGAATTTTGAATAGAAATTCATTAAAACACCTCAAATTTAGATGTATATATAATTTAATAGCGCTATCTTGAGAATCACATACACAAGTCACGTATTCCTGTTCTTTGATTCACCCAAACAAATTCTCCAAACTTCAAACACTATTGACTTTTAAATCTTGTAATATTTTTATCTTTTATACCATTTCTTATGTGCATTTTTTGTAAGGTCAAATATAGGTGTCGGTAGTGTTCCTGCAGCTAGACATGTTTCTTGTACGTATTCCGAACGTTACCTCACTGTACTTGTATTTCAAACACGATTTCAACAAATTGGCAATAAACATTTTCAAGAATAAATTCCGAATTGATTTGTAAAAGTTGATTTTTTTGTGCCAATTATATGAAACGTCAAACATTGCCAAACCAGCTATAAATTTTAAAGCAACCTCGATACTTTCATACTAGAGCTTTAGGAAGCGGAAGTGCAATCTTCACATTTCGTCTGGTTTATTTGTTTTCACTAAAAATCCCTGTCATACAACACTTTCAAACCACTTTATGCCATGCATAATATTTTTAATCAACAAGCTTTTAAACCAAAAGTTTTATGAAATTATTTAAATAATAAATTTAATAAAATAATTTAAATCATAAATTTAATGAAAAAATGTAAAGCATAAATTTAATGAAATAATTTAAATCATAAATTGAATGAAACAATTTAAATCATAAATTTAATGAAATAATTAAAATTATTAATGTTAATTAAATCATCAAATAATTTATCGCATTAGTATTTATAAAACCATCAAATTATTTATAAAATCCTCAAATTATTTATAAAACCATCAAATTATTTATAAAACCGTCAAATAATTTATGTAATCATTATTTATAAAACTATCAAATTATTTAAATTATAGGTTACAGCTAAGAACAGGTATGTATGTGAAAGAATTTCATAGGAAAATCTGGGAAAATAAGCAATGAACGACAACAAAAGTTCTTTTGTTTTTTACAACGTATAATTGCAGTCATACTGCATCCATTTTTGTAGTTGAACGACATGGAGCGTTTTGTTTTGTTGAAAAACTTGAGAACATTACAACATTTACAGAAGAACTTCTATGTGCATAACATTTACAGCCTATGGCCACTATTTGATGTTCTAAAAATAAAACTTAATAAAATAGAACGTATTCAAAATTCTACGCGTAGAATTACAATGGACAATCCCTGATATTAAAGTAATATTAAAATACGAACGGTAGGTATGTAGTAAACAAAAGTATTGCACTGGAGCAATACTAAGAGCTATTGGAAACGGCTCGGGATCAATACCAATTCTAGGAATTCAAGATCGACGCCTCATAACCACGCTCAGATGACGAGGTCAACACCTGCGTAGCACAAGAACAAAAATAAAATAAGATTGGAGCACGGTATTTTCGAATTTACCTTTCATAAAATGTGGTAATCATAACGTTCCAAGTAGTTTCGACGAGATATCTCGCCTATCGAGAGCTGACCAATTTTGGTAATGACAAGGTATCTTACCATCAAAGTATTACCGTTTTGTTTTCTATTATGATGAAATCAACATAAGATAAATGCAACATTAATTCTCTCTTCCATCAATTTCTTTCGTTTCAATATTATCCCCCTTACAAACTCGTCTCGACTTTCAAGTCATATTCAACCTGATAAAAATATCTCACAAACAGTTCAGAAATGAAGATCATAATCACCTGGAGACGAGAGCTGTCAGTCCAGGTGCTTTATAAACAACCAACGACGTTCTTATTTTTTAAGTATAAGTTTATAGAGCCATTTTTTGTCCAGCTAAATCTAAGTGAAAGCAGTGTTTCTGCGGCGATACGTGTTTCTTGTATGTATTTTGATCGAGAAATTTTGAAGACGATTTCAGGGTTGTCAATAAAACGTTCAAAGGTAGTGAATTTATGACCATCTTTAGGTAGGTATTTAATTACCGTCGCACTACAATAGCAGAAGGAGGTATTGGTGACGACCCGCGATCAGTGCCGAAGCGAAGGCTCCAAGGATAACACCTATGAATTTAGAACCATGGTCAGATGACGAGGCCTCATCTGAGCTGGCACCCCACTCTCCAAACTTCCACACCACGACAAAGTGAGAACACTTGAGAACATGACAGATGTATGGTGAACTAGCCCCCGTGTACACGACGGTCTTTGGTTGGGTGTTGAGTCGAGTTTTGATTTCGCAACCCTCCGGTTGCTAATAAGTTACTCTTCGAACCAACTACAAAAAAAAGCAATTTTTATTATCTCTCTACTAATAAATACAAAGTTCTGTGCTAATCCTTTGCTGCACTTTTTGAAACACCACATGGACTTGGATAAATACACGTATTCAGTTTATCAAAATTAAAAGCAAATCGGTAGTTAATTTGGTATTTACTGTCATGAATGATAGACTCTCTCTGAGTGGAAGCATGCCCCTCCGTACCAAGTTACCTAAAATCCACAACGGATTGGCAGGGAAAGCCTCGAATGAGAAAACGAAAGAAGAACCGGGCAAGTGGGAGGCGCGTGCAACAGGTTATCCAAGACTTGGTAGGAGTCCCCCGACAACCTGCACGGCCCCCACCCCAGCGTCATAAGGTGTCCGTCCCAGCTCGCAGTTATCATTCAACACACTCGTCGTGCTCACCCGCTGGATTCATCATGCATGAATGATGGACTAAACAAGAATGTTTTAAGTGTACTCTGGATTTTATTCGTATTTAAAAGTTAAAGTTTCATTTGATTGAGGGTTGTTTTTTCACTTGCGATTTATTATACCACTAGATTAAGTCAATTTCGCTCACCTGTTTGCTAAGTTGCTAAATGCTTTGTTAAGAAAGTATGCATGGGGCAGAAATATAAAAATCCCGAATGATTCAAAACGAATAATGGTATTTCAAAAGCTCTAATATCATTCAGTCGCGAATTACTTTAATTAAACTTTCTCTCATCAACATCGATTACACTCTTTTATTTCATGGAATTAATTAACTAAGCATTCGTGAAGTATTTTCATTTTATCATTACTCAATTTTTTCTTTTTATTCGTTTCGTTGGTTTGTAACAGGCTAATGAATAGGTAAAAGTTCTTTATCTTAAACTTAAAAAATTATTACTCTTTATAACGGTGGCATGTTTACTCCATTTTAATCTGTAATGTAAATGTTAAAGACACTTTAGATTGAATTGAATAAATAGCATGTTTTATATGCTAATTTGTATTAGCATGAATAAAAAATTAAACATTTTCGTTGATAAAAAATACCATTCAACTAAAGAACTGCTTCCTTATTTATTAATGGTTGAATAATGTTCAACAGCATTCGATTGCTAAGTTGTCTTACAGCATCTCATAAGTAACAGAATGTGCTCACTAAAGCTTCGTTCGTAATATATTAAAATTTACTCGGGATTTAACTTTTTAAATTGGAAAAATCTACAAATATTTCTTTCGTTGATAATATCATGCGCCGGCATTGTTTCTTAATGGATGTTGCCATGGTCTGCGGTTTAGATAGCACTGCTTTTGAGTCTGGTATACTTGTACATAATCCACTTTATGACATTTATCGTGGTGTAATTAACCTTCGTGTAGCGAAAAATGACTAAAGAACGACAATTTATACCAAATCATTTACAAAAATCACCCGTCAAAACAATTGTCGGTAGTATATGCTTCTGACCTATGTGGCACACCTCAAGCGTCCAAAACTACTGTAATTAGGCCCTTAATTCCTATGATAAACTATGCACATTAAAACCTACCACATTTTATTTAAAGGTCGAAAATACTCGTTAGATGAAACTAGTATAGTGCTATCTTAAGTGAGAAAGTATTAAAATGAATTAATTGTCACCGGATTCTAATTCCATCAAAATATTCCAAGTATCTTCAGGAAACTTGCCTCTGTCCATCTATCTGCATCCTTTTCCTCAAACTTTAAATTAGTCTGATAGCACTGCTACTCTGTACAATTTCCATTGCCATTTGAGTTTACTTCATTGAATATGAGTCCTCTGTGTTTATAAAAGAGTTAAAAAGGTATAAAATGCACAAAAAAACCCAACAGTTTTTATTTTTATGAATGAGGAATAAGAGGCTAGAATAAGAATAAAGAAGAAGAATAGGGCCATATTATGAAATTTATATTCTATTCCCGTCTCAGGTCTATTGGCCATTAATCGACGACGAGTACAATAAAGTTCTGAAGTGAAAAAAATGGCTTTTTGACACGCTATTAACTGCATTTTAATTTTATTGTCAGTTTAAGGGCAATCCTTCAATCATTTCGTTCAGTTTGACATGAGGACAGGGAGTTGATCTCTCTTCTACAATAAGTGCCTCGTTGTATGTAGTCAATGTAGTCATGTCCTGTAAGAAGTCGAAAGCAAGCGACTCCTATAGTTCTGGGCAAGGAACCTTAGGCTATGACCTTTATTCCTCCATTAAGCAATCTAATACTTTCCTGTAGGCATCTATTTGTAGATTTAGAGTCTATTAATTGATATACATGAATATATAAGCCCATTGATGTTAATTAGAAGTAAAGGGGATTTTGGTTGCGGCAACTGTACTCCAACCATAGCCAATTGACAAACGTGCCCGTTGTATATATACCACAGTGACTTGGAATCCAATGTAAGTCAACTTTCTATTTAACCTCCTCAAGGTAACTTAAATTTTCTCTGCATCGATGCTTACAAGATCGTATAAATTTTGACTAGGGTTGGTAAGAGCTAATATTACTGCCTGTGAATCGATGAAAAATACAATATTGTTTTTAGGATTGATCTTGTCTTCATCTAAGTTTAGTATTGAGTTTACTTCAAATTTTATTTTATACCTAAAAGGTCAAGTCTATACGGATCCTAAATGCATCTGTTTCACTAAAGTTAATTCCATATCATAAAAGATATTCCTGAGGAATTTAGAGTCAATAAAGATACTTTCTAAAGATAACATGGGTGGTGTTTTTAGAGTCTACGGGTAAAAACGTTTGTGGTTTAGACCCTTCTTGCTCGTTCGTACGCAACTTCTGAAACATAATATTATCAAGTGTTGGTTGTCATAAAATTGTACGGGTGTTGTGAAGAGTGAAAGATTGATTTTTATTTAGTTGTTGCAAAATTACGAACGCATTATTAAAATTATCAATAAAATTATTATGACCTCGGTAGCCAGTTGGAAGAGTAACAGATTAGTGACCAGAAAGTTGCGAGTTTCAATCTAGGTTAAACATCTTTCATGTAAGTGGATGGTCTCAAAGGTTCTCAGGTTGGCGTGGTGTGTTGATTCGGAGAGTTGGGTGCCAGCTCATGATCTCGTCGTCTGATCATGGTTCAAAATTATGAGCTGTTGTCTTCGAATTGCCTAATTTTTCAGATTAGTGTTGCCTTCGGGATTGATCACGGAACGCTATAAGTAGCCTGTTGTGTTGCTCCAGGACGGCGTTAAATACTACACACACACACATGCCTACCTGAATAAAAATAAGTAAAAACCTTTTTTACTCTAATTTATGTTCAACAGAAATATAAACAATGATTTGGTACTGTCAAACAACAGTATATATTATATACATCATTGATAGTACAATAGGATTGACATGTAGGCGAATATGTATTATGAGGGGTCAAATGAGAATTGATGGGGAGTTTGTAGGAGAGTATAGTACTCAGACACTTAGTGTCTGGTATTTCAGCATTGGGGTGTAGACGATTCCAGTTGCGATGATTCCATCAGTTTTAACCCATTAACGCCGAAATTAATTTTTTTTGAAGCAATGGAATAAAATTCTTAAATCTGGGGTATTTCACCTTCAATATGAATATTATAATCGAATTTTATTGAAACGGACATCAGTTTTTAAAAAAAATGACGTACTAAAAATAGATCGCTGGGCGTTGGCATAATATTTTTTAGCAGATAGCTGACAAATATTAGTTCTTCAATAAAATGTTTAAAAAGAATAAAATAGGTAAAAACAAAAATACAACACTTTAAAAAAACATGTATATTTCGAAATACTTAGAAATATGTAAAAAACTTATACAATAATAATAAAATACAATAATTTATTCAGGATTTACTAAAGAATGTTCAAATTTCTAAAGCACTTACAGAGAAAAAAATGGGGGAAAACACAAAGAACTTAAAAATTATAAGTGGTATATTACATTATGAAAAACATGCAATAAACTGGTACAAAAGTAATAAAAACATTAGTTACAATTTCGTGTGAAATTTTGTAAAACAGTTTTTGCATAAAGTGGTATTGCACTTTATACAAAATGTAAGTGGTCTTGATTGGCAATCTTCAAATCGGCAGCGTCTTTGGGTATTTCGCCTGCCTATATTATGATTCTTTCTGTCGTAACGAACATCATTACTAACATCGATTTCTGAGGTTGAGTGGAAGCTGTAAGGGCGACTTTTTAAAACTTTTCTTCCGATCCCCAATTTGAGATATTTCACGGCAACAGCTCTTCGAAAATCGTCATGGTATTAGATCCTTGAATATTTCTATACAGGATGCTTGCATTGACTAATGCCATACGCGTGAACAAGCGCCAATACTATTCTTTACCTCTAATTGCAATGCTGTGCTTTTCTAGCAATCGGTCATGATGGTCTACCCACTCATATGTTTGTTGTAAGCATTTATGAAATTTGGTTGTGGAATTGTTACTCTTTTTTTTCTCACGAGACCATCTTTGAACTTTTGACATACACTCGATGTCATCAAAGTTCGTAGCAACAGCAACACTTTTGTCATCTCTCCACCTGACTACCGTAATTTCCTTTTCTTCGTCAAATCGAAAATCGTATGTGCCACGTTGCATTTTATCTAACTATTCCTATGTTTCCGACCATTTGGTGTAATTCCGTGTTTTTGTTTACCAGAATACTTTTGACTTTTCAGTTTTTAGCTTTTTAGTTTTTCTCTCAGAATTTGAAGGTAAATCTGTTTCATCATATTCATCATCTACTGAAAAAAACTTCTATTTTCCCAGTAATATCCTTTATAACTGGAGCATCTAACTTATCTATTTCCTCTTCGTCCGTCAGTTCATCAACATCAGGTGGTATAGCAATAATATCATCATCAAATTCTTTAGAAAATAGATATTTGACAGCATCCTGAACGTTACTGAATATTTTCCGATTCATTTTTCCAATCTGGAGAAATAGAAAAACTAAATTGTCGTACTGCCTGCAATAAGGGGAAAAAAGAACGCTTGAACGCCCAGCGATCTATTTATAGTACATCAACATTTCGGCTCAATTTTCTACTAATTAAATTCATTTTGAACGAACACCTCATTATATCGAAATAGCTACATCTATAACGATAATATAAAACCCAATAAAGTTTTACTTACCGTGATCACTTTACTGTTTTCTGGAGAAATGTGAACAAAGAACGAAAAACCGCATAAAAAATACCAAGATAAACTTTCCTCTATAACTGCCAGATAAAAATTAAAGCTAACGAGAAAAAAACCACATGACATTTGAACTCGGGAATGTTTATTCTTGCCACGTGTGCAGTTCCACTGCTATGGAATGAATTGAAGGTCACTTAAAAACGCGTTACTTGAACTTCGTCTAGCGGTCTAAAAATATACCGCTGGGCGTTAATGGGTTAACTTTTTGGTCAAGAGATAAACAAGTTCAACATAGATCATACACTCCTGGTTTTTATAAGATCTGACTCTGTTACCCCGAGAATACCCCCTCTTATGATTTCTTGACCCCCTTCCAATTTTTAAAGGCACAGTCCTCTCTATTTTGCATTGGATAACGAAACGTCACAATGACATGGGGTTTTCAATCTATATGACATCACTGTATAATATTTCATTAGTATCGTTAACGAACTATAGCCTTTTACTTCCTATTTTATTAGCACAAAATTCCTTTTCCTTCACAAGAAGGTGTACTTTTATCTCAAATTATTGATAAGCAGAAAAATATCCAATTAACCTCTTTGTGGTCTTGTAGACGAGATATCTTGTCATTGGCAATACTGATCAGATCAAAGTAAAAAAACGACAGTATCTTGATGATGAGATACCTGGTCATTAGCAAATTTGTCCAGGCCTTGATTAACGAGAACCTCGCCGAGTCTACGAGAGTTATAAAATTGTCGTGGGTAGATTCAAAGTAAAAAGGGATACAATATTGAGAACATAAATAATATAATAGTGAGAGCGAGAGAGAGAATAAGATACGTATAGAAAGGCAAATTGTAAACAAAACACATACTCTCCTCTCCACTTTACAAATATTTGAATACGTAATGATTAATACAAACTCGCTACCCTTTGATATTCGAACTCTTACATAAAATGCATTATTCATGCTAGACTAATTATTTTACCAAAATGCTAAGGGATAAAGGAAACTTCTGCCATAATGCAAAACGTAATTAAGTCATTTTTGTTAATAAACTTAAGCCAGTGAGAGCAACTAACATTTTTATAAACACACGCTAAAAATGGTGAATTAATCCCTCCGACCGAAATCAAATTATTCCTGATTTATAAAAGCGTTTTAAAGAAGCACTTTCTAAATTGTGTTATGTTTATTTGATTTATTCATCTTATGTTAAAACATTTTGTACCTTTTAAGTTAATAATGCATTTTTAATTCAATTTTTTAATCGAAATTCATTTTCACTAGAATCTTTGAAGCATTTACAAAATATGCATAATGAATGGGTTTTGAGAAAAATCGCAGTCTTAACAATCAATGTTAATCTTGAAATGCAGAATATTTTGAAATAAACTGGTAAACTGGACTGCTTAAATTTTTATTTTTGGAATGAAATATGCAGACAATACTCAGATTTGTTATCCCAAAAATGATGTAAAAGCTTAATCATAAGATTATTACCTAACAGAGTGTATTCGTTGTAACATTTCAGTAATTAAAGTATAACTTTAGCAAATTCATTAAATAATAAAATTAATAAATTCAAGTAAATTGTAATACATTATAGACTAGTATAATAATTTTATACGTTTTAGGAAAAGTTGTATGCACAAATACATTCCAATTTCTAACAATGTTAAATTTTTATCTAATTTAACTCAAGGAATTTTCAATATTCATTAAGATGTTTCATGTTTTATGAACACACAGTAGACTATATTGAAATCTAAATACAATGCAACCATATTAGTATATCGGTATTACAGCACAATACTAGTGAAAGAAAACTCCTCATGAAGAAAACTTATTCAAAATTTTAATTAATTCCTAACCATTTATTAATTTTATACAAACAAAACATGATAAAGGATACATGAATTAAAACCGTATTTATCTTTAGTTGCATTCAACAAATTTAAAATTCAAAAAATTTCAGTATAATTTTACTCTACATCAAAGCAAATTTATTTTTGAAAATTCAGAACAAAATTTCTAACTAGGACATAAAGTTTTAAATTCTGAAGTCAAATATTATTCATACTCAGTAAATCAAATATAGAGTTTTAAGACTCCGTTTTTATAGAATTATTTAATGAAATATTTAAACATCAATGAGGGGAGTAAATAATAATTATTTCTTACAAGATTTACAGAAATATTCTGTTCTCTTAATTTTGTTTTGGTAAGAGGAGAAAATTCAGGACATTACGTTAATGCTAATTAAGTGTGGAATCAATATTTGTTAACTGTTAACCATTACTTTAAGTAATGAGGTAAAAAAAGAATGAAAATTTAATCCTTAACTAATGTTAATATGTTTCGCCAAGAGTGCTCCACCATTTCCTTTTGTTAGAGATTTGAATGAAAGTGTGTCTTCAAAAGTATTGGCGTTAAATAACTTAATTCCTATGAACATCTGTGTAAATATGACTTATTTTTGATGAAGTACTAAAAGTGAAAATGGTTTACAAGTACTCTTTTATGAGCTATCTTATGCCCTCGAGTTATTCAAAGCTTTTACAATATTTTTAAAATTTTGAATCTTTACATTTCACGGAATTTGCATGAAAATTGACATTTTTTTGAAGTACATACTGTCGTGGGTAAATTCAAAATGAAAAGAGATAAAATAATGAGAACATAAATAATATAACAGTGACAGAGATAGAGAGAATAATATACTTATACAAAGGCAAATTGAAAAAAAAAACATACACATAAGTATAGCAGCTAGTGAGATTTTAGTAATAGGATTTTAGAACAAAACATGGTAAAAATTCCAATACCTTATACACTGAATAGCCAAAACATTATGACCACCTACTCAATAACACGTTGCGCCTCTTTGACCTGCAAAATAGTTGTAACTAGCCTGGGCATAGATGCCACAAGTTCTTGGTACATGACTGGAGCCAAGTTGTAACAAATGTCAAAGCAGTGGGCACGCAAAGTCGAGATATTCGGACATGGTGGTGTTTGAGCTCTGAGCTGCCGCTCCATGACACCGCGAAGGTGCTCTATCGGACTAAGATCCTTAGAGTTAGGTGGCCAAGCCATTAAGTGGAAATCATCAGTATGCTCCTCGAACCACTCCAACACAATCCGAGCCTTGTGACACGGGGCGTTGTCCTGCTGGAAGATTCCATTTCCAGTTGGGAAGACAGACGCCATATAAGAGTACAACTGATCCGCAATGATGTTCAGAAAGTTCGGAGTGTTCGCGGTATGTTCTATCACAACTACGGTTCCCAGAGTTGCCCATGAGAATGTCCCCCAAAGCATAATACCGCCACGACCAGCCTGTGCATGACATGCTGTACAAGAGGGGAGCAACTGTTCGCCTGGCAGACGGCGTACCCTGTCACGACCATCGACGTGATGAATGAGAAATCGTGATTCATCTGACCAAGCAACTCTCTTCCACTCATCCATGGTCCTGCCTTGATGTTCCCGGGCCCACTGTAGGCGTATTTGACGATGACGCTTGGTCAAAAGTGGCACACGAGTGGGATGTCTGCTGCACAGTCCCATATCCAATAGTGTCCGCTGAACTGTGTGTTCCGAAACACTTATGCGTGAACCTGCATTGAATTGGGCTGTTAGCTGAGTCACTCTCTCACGCCGAGTTTGCTTTACCAAGCGGGACAGTCTGCGACGTCCTTTTTCTTTGATGACGCGTGGATGACAAGCACCTTGGCGTCTACTGCTGGCGTCACCGTCATTTATACACTTTGCATGAATACTAACAACGGCAGATCATGAACAACCTACCAGACGTGCAGTTTCGGTGATACTCGTTCCATGTCTTCGTGCCATTACGATCTGACCTCTGTCAAATTCGCCTAGATCAGCAGCCTTTCCCAGCACTCGCGAAACTAAGTGCAAGAATGATTACTTACCTTCTCCATCAGGAGTTAAATACCATTATTACTTAATCACGTGTCCTCTACGTCATCCTGACGAGTTCATTGAAAAATGTGGAGATGGTCATAATGTTTTGGCTTGTCAGTGTATATTATATAAACCTGAATTTGGTCTGTTCTTAATTCAGTTCATGACTATGGCTTGAAACGTAAAATTATTTCGAATGACGAAAATAATAACAATCAATGTCGTAATATTGATTCAAGGTTCGTCATATACACACAAATTGGTCCGTCATATCATTGATATAATCCTACAATTGTTTGATGAGATATCTCGTTTACAAAGATATGGGCAATTTTGCTAATGACGAACAATCTCGTTACTGAGCTATTACCGATGTCTTGATGGTAACGAGATGGAAATCCGATTAGTTTTCTTCTGTTGACGAGTTGCTCGTCTATCAAGATCTGGTCAGTTTTGCAAATGAATAAATACCAAGTCTAGACAACCACCAGGTGAGTTAATAAATGTTTGGAATTAATCGATACTTGTTATATAAATAAACGATTAATTTGAACACAGCGTTTTTAGATGCCCATTTATGGTGTGCAATCACCTCAAAGAACCAGCCCAAATAAACTTCGGAGCATGGGCTATGAACACATCTCAAAACCACGCCACACAATCCAAACTAATGAAAATCAAGAAGTTCTTAACGGAGTTTATCAATCTCATCAAGCACCAGTAGTTACGAACAGTAGGGAAGGGTGTAAGCAATGTGAATATAAAGCAAAAAAGAACAGCATTAAGACACTCCTCTTCAGCAAATGGTTCCTCCTACGAACCCCAAGGTATCTAGGCTAGACTTAATACTTAAGCTAAGCCCCTGGGGTGACGAAAATTCAGCGAAGCACACAGATGTCCAATTTTTATTATGAAAAGACAAAGGCAATGATCAGTAAAAGTGACCGGAACTCGGCTAATGACATATCATAGTGTTAAAGGTTGTTGACGTTTTCTCTTGTGCTAACTCATGCATTATTGTATTTTCATGATGTGTAACGTGGGGGGAGAAGGAAACTATGGAGGCCAAGTTAGTCAAGGGAAATGGAAATGCCGAAGTGACACGGACACAAGATCGCAATGGGGTGTTTAGTAGAGCCCACCAATGAGAGTCTCCTCAATGCTGTAAATCAAGAGTGGTTGCACTCCTCACTTATCCGTGGGCGACCTTGTTAACATTCCACATATATCGGGAGGTAAGGAGGTCACATGCGGTTACAAAAATGACCAAAGAAAATCAACGATTTATAATAAGTTTGTTTTCTAATAATGCTTTAAATAAATCATCAATATTTTACATCTTGAGATAGAAGTAACTCCATGAAAATGTGGCAAAATCCATATACATTTTTTTTTCTTAAAATAATTATATTCATGTTCGGCGTTTATTTCTATATCCTGTTCTCAGGCATGGACTTTCGGAATCTGACCGTGGTTCAAAATTACGTGAAGTTGTCCTCGGATCTATCTCTTCGGGGGTTGATCCCGGATCGTCGTCAATCCCGTTGTGTTGCTCCAGTGTGACGCTGATTAAAAATACCAGGCATAGACTTCTCATTAATTCATTGATACTTCAGTTTTCTATCCGAAATCTAAGCACCAACACCTGAATTTGCTAATTGTACATTTTTCTAAGCTCGGTTTGCCACCATGCACATGATTTTCTCTCTCTTTTGAATCTCCAGGCAGCTCGTATATCTCACCCTTGTCCGCTAAACGTAAGCTATGTTTATAATATTGGTACTTCATGAACTATTTGTTGGCTTTAGAGTGCATCTATTATCTTCAACAATCGAAGAACAGGAAAACGTGATGAAAGTTTGTAATTTTTATCTAAATATTATTTCCCATTTACATTTCTAAGCAACAGCTCTTGATTCTTAATCTTTTTTTTGCCACAATGAAAAGAATAGCGATACAGGATAAACACACAAATTCAATTCTGAGAGATACTAAAGAAAACAAAATGTCAATGAAAACCGTTTGCAAAAAAGGAATCACATTTTTACTAAAAACAAAGATTTATCGTGTAGTAAAATATAAATAAAAAATTTTTACTTTTAAATAAATGTTGTTAAAATATATTCTTGATATTTAACTCATTCGTCGGCTTAAAGGAGAAATTCATTTTGCTGATAACATTTTTATCCGTACAGCTATACGAATTACTATTAGTTTTAAGGTAAAAATTCTAAATTATAATCATTCCAATAACGTTATATATCTTTTAAACCGATTATAACATGAAAATGTATTTCTCATAAAAAAATTAAGCATTTAGTTTCACCGGAAAATCGTCAGTAATAAGTTTCAACTCTAAGCTGACAACATTCGTAATTTTACAGATACTGTATAGTTTTAAAAGTTTATAAAAGTACAATGCCATACTAAGAACTAAGAAGTACTTCTCTTAAATTTGAATTCTTGCTGTCTTCCCTTTTGGATATTAAAATAAATAAGGTAATACGTCCGTGTGATTTTTCGAATGCTTAGAAAATTTTAATTTATGGAACTAAAAATATCTAGTTTTATTCCAAGCGAACAAGGACATTTTATTATTTATTCCAAATTCAAAAGGAAATCGCTTTCGAATATAACTAGTGAAAGTAAAAAGACTTTTATTTCAAAACAAAATTACGAAACTATGCAGTGGTAAAAGAACGTCAAGAATCCATAATTATTTATGAATTTCCGAGTATTAAGTGAAATTTCCCCCTCTATTTTTCCTCTCGGTACAAACTAAGAGCAAACTTGGTTTGCTTAACATTAAACCTCGAGAACAAAACTAAAAAGCTCAGCCTAGTACTTTCGAATCGATAAAAGTAATTACTGCATGTGCTATTCTACAGCTTGGCCTCAGTCTGTAAAGAATTTCATTTTCAGATATGTTGTTTCTGTATCATGAAGAAATGTTCTACAACTGAGCACGATTACGTACTGAATGAAGCGTATTCTTTCATTGGGAGAAAAGGGGATTATTTTTGTTTCTGAGAGATTGTTCTAAGTCTTCTAATGAATAACTACTCTCAAGTGTTAACTGATTACCGTTAAGAGAATTTCTCTTCATTCATGGAAATGTAATTCGCGTCTGTTATTACGAAAGAATTTTGTTCTTTTTAAATTTCTGGATTTTTGTATCTTTTACTTACGATTGTTTTGATTTTTATTTGCACTTAATAATGTAGCTACTTTAAATCATATATGAGTCGATATTTCTTTAGAAGGTTAGTTCTTATGTCACTTTTACCAAGAAATACACTTGTACCTTAAGAAAAAGTATTTTTGAAAGTTTTTGAAGGAACTTAATTCTGACCATTGTAGAAAAAGAGCCAATGTCGATTTTGCAAGTTTCTGTTGTAACAGATTTTGTAATTTTTACTTTTAATACAGAGTACAAAAAGTACTTGTTAATGTTTATATTTTTATAATGTGTTTACAAACCATTAGCACTTTTACTGTTATAACTTTCTTTACATTTTATCTGACTTAGAAGAGATTAGTATGCATACAATAAAAATTAGTGAATTTGGATTTTTTTTCTATTTTTCAACTAATGTACAGAGGTATTTGTTGTATTTTCAGTTCAAGAATATATTTATTTTCATGTAAAATTTCTAGGTTCTGTTCGTTTTAAAATTTAAATAACTTTTAAATATTACATTAGAGTTTAACACTGAACAAAACCATACAGCTTAAAATAAATTTTAAGAAACATTTTAAAATAAAAAATTATAAAAGGTAGTGCAAAACAGGGCATGCCCGCTGCATCTCATTTCTACACATAAATAAACTCACACACAACTTATAAGAATATAAAAAAAGTTGGTTATCTCTTGTTTGAGGATTTTGGGTTATTGCATATGAGCATGATTGTACAACATGTTTTTTTTAAGTATTTTCACACGAATGAATTTATTATTATAAATATTTATTATTTAAATCGTTTGCTACAAAAGAAATAATTTCAGTTGTACTATGTTTTTATAAGTCGAAATTACCGTCTGCGGCTTGAGAGGTTCGTTTTTATTCAAAATGGCGTTTTTAACGAAGCAGAGGTTCGAAGGCTATATTTATGCTCTTTCCGAAGAGACATATTCATATCCAGTTATTCAAAAACGATGTGAGAGTCATGGTTTTGTGATATGTAAAACGTCGATAGGTAATATCGTCAACAAGAAAGGAAAAAAAACGTACGTCAAATTGGAGCCTCAAGTGGGACAAAAATTCCAAACAATTATCCAAGGAAGAAACGGACATCTTCGACTATTGCAAAGGTACGTTGTTTAATGTTAAAAGAAAATCCCCCTAGTCAAAGGACATTTGCAAAATCATTAAAATGCTGGGTGTCCACTGTAAACAAAATGATAAACGTTGATTTAAATCTTAAGAAAGCGTAAAAACGCAATGTGCATCGTCTTTCTCCAAAGCATATCGCTGAACGCAGGACACGCTGCCGAATTCTATATGAGAAACACATATCCTAAGAAAAATGAAAAAAAAAATTGTCACAATAGATGAATCATGGGTGTATTTAAATGATTGCAGCAAAAAAAAAAGAGCCATTTATTATCATAAAAGGGGAGAAAAAAATTTAAGTTCATGGTTCACAGAATCGAAAGAAAGTTTTTCTAAGGGATTCATGATTGTTGCTGGTTTTTCATATAATTGCAAGTTAAAAATAAAGAGAGTGGAAAAAAATATCAAGATTAACTCCAAATACTATCAGGAATATATTTTATCGCCAATTTTTCTGAATGAAATATCATCGCTTTGCCCACAGTGCCATCAATCTGTGGAACTCCATCAAGACAAAAATAGCAGTCACAAATCAAAATCCACTGTAAGTTTCCTAAAAGAAATGGAACAAAAAACCGGTATCAAGGCCATACCCTTCACTGATATCCCAACTAAATCTCCATATGTATTACCTATGGATTTTTGTGCTTTCGGACTTTTAAAATCTGCATTATCCAAACGTCGTCCCACAACCCTTACAGGACTCTGGAAAGCTTTTCAGGAGGAATGGGATAGAATACCTCTTCTGGCACTTCAAAAGGCATTATTAACTGGAAATTACTGTGTTGAAAGATAGTTCAGAATAAAGGCTATCAAATAGAACATTTAAAACACAATAATTTTATGTAATTTAGTTTTGTGAATACAATATACATTGTCTACATACAGTTGCAACTCGCATGGGCATAAATTCCCCAAGTTTTAGGTACATGACTGGAGACAGGTTGTACCAAATGTCTAAGCAGCCGTCACTCAAAGTCAAGATATTCGGACATGGTGGTGTTTGAGTTCTGAGTTGCAGCTCCATGGCACCCCAAATGTGCTCATTTGTATTGAGATCTGGCGAGTTAGGAGGATAGAACATTAAGTGGAATTCATCAGTATGCTCCTTGAGCCACTTCAAAACAATCCGAGCCTTGTGACATGCGGCGTTGTGCAGCTTGAAAGTTCCATTTCCAGTTGGGAAGAAAGACGCCATGTAAGAGTGCAACTGATACGCAATGATGTTCAGATAGTTCGCAGCCTTCATGGTCTGTTATACAACAACTACAGGTTCCAGAGTCACCCATGAGAATGTCCCCCAAAGCATAATACCACCTCCACCAGCCTGTGTATGACCTGCTGTACAAGAGGGAAGCAACTGTTCGCCTGACACGACCATCGACATTATGAATGAGAAATCGGGATTCATTTGAGCAGGCAACTCTCTTCCACTCATTCATGGACCCGTATCGATGTTCCCGGGCACACTGTAGGCGTAGTTTAGGATGACGGTTGGTCAACAGAGGCACACGAGTTGGACGTCTGCTGCGCAGACTCATATCCAACAGTGTCCGCTGAACTTCAAGTTCCGAAACACTTGCGCTTGGACCTTCATTGTATTGGGCTGTCTGCTGAGCCACTGTTTCGTGCAGACTTTGCTTTACCAAGCGGGACAGTCTGCGACGTCCTTTTTCTTTGATAACGCGAGGACGACCAACACATTGGCGTCTACTGCTGGTGACACCGTCATTTATCCACTTTGCATGAATGCTAACAACGGCAAATCGTGAACAACCTACCAGTCGTGCAATTTCGGTAATACTCTTTCCGTGTCTTCGGGCTATTACGATCTTCCCTGTATCAAATTCGCCTAGAAAAGCAGCTCGCAAAAGTAAGTGCAAGAATGATTACTTACCTTCTACAGCAGCAGTTAAATACCATTCACTTTTAGTCACGTGCCCACCACGTCATCCAGACGAGTTCATTGAAAAATGCGGGGATGGTCATAATGCTTTGGTTTGTCATATATATTATATATATATAAATTGGCCTACAATTTATATCGGACGCAAATATGCATACATGTTGTATCCAACCATATAATCCATTTCAAAGACGTCGCACTTCTGCTGAAGGTTTTTTTTCAGAAGTGACTACTACCGAAGTTGATTTTGAGTTTTCGAGTGACTACGAATATTCCCGTGTATTTATTTTCAGTAAAAATTGCGAATTTTTGGCGGTTAGTCTTGCACTTAGTTTTTTAAGAAATATATTTTACTTGTGCTATTCTTCCACCTAGATCTTTTTGAAATTCATCCTCAATATGAGAAGATGGTAAATTAAATTGTTTCAGCATTCGTTACTAATTTTGAATGAAGCAAACACAAATTTTCGTGAAAATCACATTTAGCGGCAGGTGGAGTAACGGAATTTCTGTCAGATATATAACGCAGAGTAGGCGTTTTGTCTACTCTCTATACAAATCTACACCTTTTGACCATCCACACATTTGGTATACTTATATTTTAGAACCCTGTGGATATGATAGGCTATATATTAACCCGCGTTCTATTTGTCCATGGGGGCTGAAAATTTAAGACATTCGTGACTAATTTAGTTTGAAGCAAACACACTTTTTCAGAAAATTCCATTCAGTGGCATGTGGAATAACAGAGCTTTTGTTAGAAATACATGTCATAAGAGTGGGCAAATTAAACTCAATCTATTACAATTTTTTTAAAAACAGAAGTATGATTTTACAACGCTTTTACAAAAAGAAAATCCTTGCTTTCAATGAATGATTCAAATGTGTCTAAGATGCGTAAAAACAGCTTCAATAAATAGAGTAAACAACCTCGACTTTCTGTATCTTAAGACATAAAATTTAAATTTTAAAAATTGCTTAGTGTGATATTATTCCAAGATCAATAAAGTCTTGTTAAAAATTCCCTTTTCACCAACACACATACAGTTTTAAATTGAACCTTTATGGTACTTTTTGGGGTTAGAAATTTGGTTTCTGAATGGAAAGCAAGTATATATTTAGAATGATAGATGTAGTTACTTGACTAAGGAGTACTGCTTTAGATAACACCCATAAAATACGAAAAACAAATGAAATTTAATTTTTTTAATCGTCTTTCAATCAAAAGCTTTATAAAAATTTACAAATATATTTGAACTACAACGTGTGACTACCCGTTTTAATTTAACGTAATCCATCTTTTATACATCTATTTTAAAGTTATTTAAAAAAAATTTATTGTCATTTTAAAATAACAATTTACACTCTTTAAATATGTTTTTATTTGTAAATTTATTTATTTTTTATTATCTACACTCTATTACGTATTAAATCAAAGATTTAAAGAAAGTTGGTGGAAATATACATATAACACCACGAAAGTATCCGTGTCTAGTGATATTTTGCAGGAAATAAATGAAAAAAATCCAACTTCTAAATAATATTTCTGGAAAAGGTAATATACTGGAACACATAATGCAAACATAAACAAAATTCCAATTCTGGCAGAATTCTGAAAAAAAATATGTTCTAACGTGTTGAATTTCGATTTCCTGTGTACATTCTGAAGTGAAACAATTCGACAAATAACTTGCACAATATTGATAAAGAATAATGATTTATAAGCAAAAAAGAACACATATTTATAATACTTGGGAATCCTCAAATATGACCGCAACCATCTCGTTGTCAACTCAAGTACTCAAAAAAAGAATTTTAAATCAAATTAAAAAATTAAACATTAATTCTTAGGTTGCCAGAATACCTAATAGCAAAATTATGCTTTTATGATCAATGTGTTTATCGTTTGGACTTCTCGTGCTCCATTACCAAATTTAAGTAAACGTAAAATTAACTGTTCTAAATATTCCCCCTCTTTCGCTTTCTTCATCAATCAAATATTTATAAATTATCTACATCATAGGAAGTAATAAAAAGTCAGTTCAAACACAAATTTCAAAATGTAATATGTTTAAAAAAATGTTTTTCTATCAACGCTGAAATAGTAATCTGAGCTGCGTACAGCAATCGATTTATACTCAATGTTTGAGTTTATCATTTGGACTTTTCGTGTTCCGTTATAAAATTTAAGTAAATATAAAATTAACTGTTCTAAATATTCTTTCTTCATCAATCAAATATTTATAAATATTATTTTCATTATGGGCAGAAGTAAAAAGTCAGTTAAAAAGTCAGAAGTAAAAGAATTTTTTTACGATCAACACTGGTAAAGCAATTTGAGATGTGTATAGTAATCATTTTATACTCAATGTTATTTCTATGCCGATTTCAAATTGCTTTTGGCTAAGGCCTTAGGTCAATTTTAGGCCTCTTAGGATTCGAATTTTTCAAAATCATTTCTTAATTCTACGGTATAAGAAGAATCACCCTGCAAAATTTTGCTTCCTAGGACTTGCAGGTCTTGAGAAACAGTGGTGAGTGAGTCAGAGAGTCAGTGAGTGAATGGTATTTGATTTTATATATATAGATTTCTATTCGAAGGAAAGGAACAATACTATCTTTGGTGGAGTGGTCGTTCACGGTAAGAAGGCGATTTGTAGCCAAATATGGTAATCTTCACCTTTTGCGGATTTTCTTCACAACTGCCGTTTTTGTTATGGCAACCCTATCTGCTGTTACGGAATTCGGCCGCCATCTCGATTTGGCAATAAAAATAAGTTGGCGACAAACGTCTTATCGTGAACGACCACTCCACCCTATCTTTATAAAGGTTGAAGAAAATCCACGAATTCTTTGAACCAATGGATGTAATTATTTAGTCATTATAGAATGTGGGGTAAAATAAATACTACACTACTCGAAAATCTCGCTCGGTGGGTTATTTTCAAATGACAAGTTTAACTACTATTTCCTTGCTTACCTCTATCATGATCAACTTTTTAAAATTTAGCTCTTACCTTTTCAAGAAAAAAGATAAACTGAACAAAAGTACCCTAAATCATATCACGAATTATATTTCGTTTTAGAAGAAATATTTTAAAGAAAGAAGATTACAAAAAAGAAGATTATATCTCATTATATATAGTAAATAATTTATTTCCTCAACAATAGCTAGCTTCATGCATGAGGCGGTATTTAGAGTCCTAGCCGAGATTGCGCGTAGACAATTACTTAGGGAAATGTTTCAGTATAATGTTTTTAAAAACGCATTTAAATTGCGTGACAATTTAGAAGGACATTGTTTACGACATTTTTTCAGAAATTTTTCGACGTTCAATTATCTTCTATGCTGTATGTGTCTCATGTATGGGTGTACAAATAGAATGCAATTCTAAATGTCATGTACTTTATCTTGCACATATTCCTTTACCAGTGTGTTATTGTTCTGTTTCGATTTATTATAGATGTATAAGAGTTTTAAAAATGCAAAATCAGAATATTTTAATGCCTTTGAGATTCAATGACTCATAAATAGTTTAATAATCTCAACTAACACAAATAACTATAAGCAATAGCATTTTATATATATTTCTTATACATTTCTCGGAATTGCACATAAATTATTTCCTGATGAATATCGAATGAAGCCGTCCTAGTATCTCAGCAAATTTAATTGAGATTTATTATTTTTGGCTTTTAGGGAAAACAACCAATGTTTATTACTTATTGCTTAGAATACAATAGTTCTACATAAATAAATATCTATAGTTATCACACATAGTTATGTACAACTAGTTAAGCTGTTTATACACTCTAGAAAGCCTGAAAATCGAACAGAAAATCTAAATTTTTTTTATTGCTTCAGAATATTCTTCAATTTTTTAGCTTACAAACAATGCCATGATCTTGCAAATATTCGAAATATTTTTCGAGTTACAAGAGTATTCGTTGGGTACTGTCAGCATGACCAGATATCTTTCCAAAACTTTAAACTCAATTTCTGAAGAAACAAGGTTTTGTAATATGATGCTTTGTTCTCAACCAGTGATAACTCACCAATAAATTAATCTATTATAATTATTTCTGTATCATTATAATCCATATAATACAGTGGATGTTGTGACTCTCGATCAGAGTTATTAGTTGAGAAATAAAATTTTAATGGACATTTAAATCCTAAATTTACAGAAAAAATCTTGATTAATTATGGATTATTGGTGAAAAAAGTTGTAACAGAACACTTCTCTCTCTAGCAACGTGATTGAGGGTCAATACATGAAGAATAATATTGGAAATAATTTTCAACTAGAATTGTCTTTCTAGACAAATTAGAATTTGAGATATCACTGTTAAAAAAACATGCTAATTAGCTCATTTTATCTTAATTAGCTAATTAACAGTTATTTTAGTATGCTTTTTTAACACTGAAATAGTTTTAAGCTTAAACATATGACCTACTGTGGAAAATCTGGATTTTTAAAATTTAATAATTTAAATAAGTTAAAATTAAAAAAACCTCTAGTGTGAACGTACGACTTAATAGCAAAATATAGTAATATCGCAGGGCTAAATGCACTGTCACAGATATAAAGTAGGTATTTTGTGTGCTACATCTCTGACTGTTATCTCTATGTGATAGAATTTGTGAAGGATTTCGGATATCATGCTAAAACAGTACTAGAAAGTTTTTAATTGCATTGAATTCTGTGAAATAAATATCGTTGTATAACTTAATTTTAAAATTTCGATCATTAAATGTGTATTTAAATTGTATTTTATTACGATTTATTGTAATTCAAAATGTACCTATATTTTTTAGATAATTTTCATTTATTGGTAGTCCAAAAGTGCTCGTTAAAAAAATATATTTGTATTAGTTTGAAATATTTTGTAATTTAATTGTAAAAAAGTATGTATGAGATGGGAAAAGATATGTTAACGAACCAAATTATTTTGATAATGCACTCTATTCGTCCAAAAATTTAGTTATAAAATAAAATACAAACTTGATTGTACAAAGTAATTCAGACAGAGACAACCTCGGATAGCCAGATTCGTGGACATAGCAACTCAGAACAGTATATAAGAGATACAGAAATAATTACTACAGTTAAACAAGTTTAAGTTACACATATTAACAGGTAGTAAAATTAGTTTACTACATGTTACAACTTCTGCTACTGAAAGATGTACAAGACACGAATTTAAAATGATCTACTAGTATTTGTATCACAGTATGTATTTATTGGGATTCACAATAAATCGTAATGACTACTTCACTTTTTAAGCTCTTGAGAAAGTTCTTAAAAATATGGTCTTCTTTTTTACAGCACTTTAACACAAATAAAGTGCATCAGTTCATGTTAAACACCGATGGACTTTAAACAATGTTTTACTTTTTCATGTTGATGATGTCTTTTTAATATATTTGCCTTTTCTTACCGTATAAGCTTTCATCTTGTTTCCTGTTTACTTAAATGACTTATCATGCTTTTAACGTTCATCTGGTTAATTCAATCATTTACCTTTAAATCTGTTTTAATTATTATTTTTTCTTATGGTTAAAGCTGCTTGTAAAGTTTTGGATGTGTAGAGTCATAATATATCCTAACTAACTAACCATCTACCCACCAAATCAGACTAGTCAAGAAAACAGCTAAACCTGTATTTAAAGTTTAAGAGAACTTAGTATCAAATTTGGCTCAGATAGCATAGAAATTCGATTAGTCGGAGCTCGCATTGTCATAGTTTCGCTGTTCATTAAACGCCCAGGTGCAGAACTATACTCAGTGTTCTGCAATACAACTCCAAGCAATTAAAATTGTTCTGCAGTCATTTTGTACCAATTTTCAAAACTGCAGTAAAATCCAAAACAGACGTAAAACACAATTATAAACTAATTATTTATTACATATTGATGATGAAACATTAAAATTAATTAACTTACTTTATTTAAAACCAATGCATACTTTCAGAATTGGCAATTCTGTCGATAGCTTTTGAAGTTTAGTATTTTGTCATTGACATAGAAGATGTGTTATTTATAAAGTGTTAGTGGTAATTTGGGCGGTGTAGGGAGGTAAAAAAAGAGATAGAAAAGAAAAAAAAAAGGTGTGGCATGGAGTGCGTTTTGCATAGCAGAACATCGTAACGTATAATTGAAAAAATGGCCAAAATGTTTATAATATTAAGGAAAAATTGTTCTGCAAAGACTTTGTATGTTCTGCGACGTACATCGAAGTATTAAGCACTTTCTGCTCCCGGGAGTAGACGTATGTGTTAGTTTTGCATGATTTACAGATTTCAAAATATACATTTGGTTGTAAATTATTGTATTCTGCACCATAACATCCAAACAATCCAAACAACGGAATACACCTTTTAAAAAATAATATTAATACTCTCCAAGTGGCTATGACAAGATATCTCGTCTATCGAGAATAGTATTAAAGAATGCAAAAGGGTTTTTACTATTGACAAGTGTGTTTTTTAGATATTTACATTGTAATCAGAGTTACAAATTTTTCTGAAACGTACCAATTGACCAACAATCGTATTGTAGTAGATTCTTTCAGAAATATTGGAGTCCCAAAATATGAATTTAATAATTGTAAATTCCAGTTATTAAATTAATATATTGGGACTCCAATATTTCTAAAAGAATCTTAAATACCCTTTTCAAACCATCCATACAATGGAATACACCTTTTAAAAAAGAGTATTAATACTCTTCAAGTGGCTATGGCAAGATATCTCATCTATCAAGATCATATCAATTTCGATAATGACGAGATATCATGTCATCTATATATTGCCGTTTTTATGATTACAAGATTAAGATCTAGTCTTGACAATAATATCTTGATCAACGAGATATCTCGTCCAGTATAATTTTATCAGTTGTGCTAATGATTGACATACTTCGTTATGACGACCACCATGAGGGTTAAAAAAATAAAAATAAATTAAAGGTTTTAATTTTTCTCTCAGATAGTTAAAAGGAGGAAATATGTCATCAAAGTAAAAGTTGCTTTACAAAGAAGCGTTGAAACAATGTCTTCAATATATTATTATTCTATGAAATATTTAATATACTTAAAAATAAAGATGTTTTTAATTGAAAGACAATCCCAGCTATAGAAAAGAAGTGAAAGGAATTTTTCCAAATAAAATTTTAAGTACTAATTAGTTTTATATTTGTTTTGTACTTTCATTTCAACTGCTTCCATTGTAGAGAAAACAACTCAACGTGATAATCATAACAATGGTTAAAAAAACATTATCAATGAGTTGAAAGCGCTCACATCATATTTTTCACGAAATATGTAAAGCAGTACATAAAAATTTTGCTATTTGCTATTCGCCTTTAAAAAACGTTCAATAACACGATAGTTAATTTATTTTAAGTAAAGGAGGGAACTCTACCATTTCATTTCGTTAAACGTAAAGAAAGATTAATCATAAATCTTTAAAAATCAAATGTTTACAGTGTTCGCAGAGTGTATAACTCAGAATTAATTTATTTAGTTTGTAAAAAAAAAGTACAGAAGAGTTCTGGATCGAAAGCATTCGAAATGAAAAACCCATTATCTTCTCTTTGGTTACGTTATTGCACCTGGAACAGCATAATCTATCACATAACACAAGAAAGATTGTTTCGTTCAAACTGTTATGTAAACTGAAACTAAGAGATACGTTTCTGAGCTGCATTGTTGGTCTGGATGTAAGAAAACGAAAAAGCATTAGAAGGAGTTGTACTCGCTAGAGTTTTATTTCCAAACAGTTTTCCGAAATGGTTAATGTATCGGTTTTAGGAAGAGAAAAGAAATTATTTGAAGTAAATAAAATATCTTGTCCCAATACGATATATCGGTTTTATCTGATATTTCTACTTGTTTTCTTCTACACGATAAAGTTTCCGTGATAGTGTTAGAGACCCTTTTATTCTATGTTGTTACTTGTAGAATTATTACATAACATTTCATTTGAAGGAATCTAATTGAAACATTGTTTTTAATTATGCTTATATTAGAACAAATAGAATTCTAGTGTAGGAAGCAGTGAAAATTTAGTTATTGGAAATGCAATTTAGTTTATTGCAGAAAGTGTTTTCGCAGGAAAAATATATTTCGTTTTTTACAATAAAGAGTGCGTTACAATAAAGATAGAGTTTTTTTAAACTCGTCATATGTTAAACAAGTAAAATAATATATAATGTTATGCTTTGCAACTTTTATTAAAATGTTATTTTAGTTCAACTTTTGTTAAAATGTTATTTGTTTTCAACTTTTATTAAAAAAAATATTTTGTATGAAGTCTTTGTTCGTACATGAAAAATGTCAACACTGAACTACTGTTTACAGTGCTCAGGGGTATAAAATTTCACTCGGGTAGTGTAACATTTTGAGTTTAAGGTTCATAAAACATCATATTAGCTTTTGCCTTCTTTTAAAACCAGGTATCTATAAGGATCTGAAACCAAAGTTGACAAAATTACGAAATTAGGAAAATCGAGAATTATTGATTGGTAAACTGCAATATATTCCAAAAGTCAAGATTGTAAGATGTGCCGACCAACCGGTCTAGTGGTCAAGGTGTTGACCTCTGGATCGGAAGGTTCTTGGTTTGAATCCGGGGTCAGGGCATGGATGTAAATTGTGCTGTCCTTTGTTAGGGGCAATGATGGTCCGCCCAGTGGGTGCTCCTTCACAAGTGATCATCACTTCCGGCCTTGTAGTGGCCAAAGGACAAGTTCTTAGCGACCGCCATTGAAAGTAGTGACCATTAACACTTCCGGACTTGTTGGCCAATGATGGTGTCCACTGCATGGTACCATGTGTATTATGCATAGTGCCCGCCATTGGAAAAAAAAAAGATTATAAGATGTTCGATGAAAGTTAGATATAAATATGGCATTATTTCAGAAACGTATCCTTGTAGAATATGTTTATACATATATTAAACTAAATTATTTGTTAACATGTTCTGCTATGATGTGAAGAATTTATTGTACCAAACACGGAAGTGAGAAAATGGAATTTTTAAATTAACCCTCTAATGGGGTTTCGACGTATCTCGATCATCAAGATATGACCCATTTTACCTAATGATTAAATAGGTCCTCCAGATGCCTAATGACTGAATATCTCGACATCAAGATACTGCCTATAATTTTTGCAATGACAAGATCCATTTCTGGTCAGTTTTTTTTAATTATGAGAAATTTCATCCATCAAGGTTTGCTAAGGACAAAATATACCTCACCGAGACAACCACGAGGAGGTTTAAATAAAACAAAACATTTCATTTCGTTGAAAAATCTCTTAATCACAATGTAAATCTAATAAATTTGTTCTACATTTTATAATCTTGTTACATAAAATGCTAGATTCTCCTGTGTTTCCGTGGCTATTACAGTTTTGATGGGTTGTGTGACGTCAAGAGTTGGCGTAGTTTCTAATTGTTTTGATTGGTGTGTGATGTTACTGGCGAAATGAGATACGAACTATCAAATATTATTATATTAGAAATCGCCATGGAAATAACATTGAGTGCAAAACGATTGCCGTACGCAACTGATTGTTCTACCAGTGCTGATTAGAAATTAATTTTTCTAATAATATTGTTTTACCAGTATTGCTCACAAAAGCTACATCAAGTTGACAGATAGTGGTAGGAAAAGGTTTACACATAGCCAGTGATAGACAAAAGTTGACCGAGAGTGGTGAAAAAGGTCAGTGATCACATACTGTCAGGTTTTAAAAAAATATATAAATGAAGTATGACCCAATGAAATAAATTTTGTTGTGCACCAGTGGTATGACGGGATATTTATCCTAGTAAAAACTTATAATGAAACTATAAATATATAAATTTATTAAAATTGTTTTAAGATAAATAAAGATAATAGAAGATAAATTTGTTCCTAGCTGATTAGACCGTATTTTGACGCTCTTAAAGTATTAACCTATGCGTCAAAAGTACAACCCGTGATAACGAAAACCCTACGAATGAGCCACAAGATTTCGAAAAATTTAAATGATTACAAGAATATACGAAAAAAAAGTCCCTAGCATTGTAGGAAATCCTACCCCTCCAACTCTGGTGGAAAAACATTAAAAATGCGTTAATTAGAAACGCTGGGGAAACGTTGAGTTGTAGCAATTTAATCTCACTTTGAGTCGTTAGCTTTAGGAAATTGAAGGACAACAAATTACTTACTGCTCATTCCTTACTTAATCAATACTCGCCTGTATCAACTTGATTAAAATATAAGAAATTACTTGTTCTTCCCTATTCACGGGAGATTTCGCAGCTCAGCATGGTTAACCAGTATTAAAGATTGGGAGATGAATTAATAAAAAGTTTTCGCGTTAAGGCATAACCACGGAAGTATGAGACTAAATGTTAATACATATATAAACAATTGCTTATGAATCTTTTTAAATACTAGGGGGCTCCGCCCCCTGCTCGCTTACGCTCGCCAACCCCCGGGGATTGCTGCGCAATCCCATTTGGTTTGCTTCGCAAACCAACACTCCTGTCACAGATACCATTTGGTTTGCTTCGCAAACCAACATTACTTTCACAGAGTGAAACTATCTGAATAATTCGTATTATGCTGATTTCACTTTCCGGTTCATGACGTCACAGCGAGGGCTTCGCTGCGTCTCGCTTACGCTCGCCGACCCCGGGGATTGCTACGCAATCCGTTTGGTTTGCTTTCTCAAACCAATACTTCTTTCGCAAGTGATTTAACTTTTTTTTGCTTTAACACTTAATGCACCCTAAACTAATAGCCGCATCAGTAAAAAATCTTCTGCATCTTGTTCCCTGTACAATTTTAACTAAACATTGTTAATATCCAAACTTTACGATCTGTACTTTGTCGGTAAACTGTCTTGAAAACAGAGGGAAAAAAGCGAGCCTTTTTCCTCGCCAAATAAAAAGAAATCGTTTTTATGGCAATTGTTGCTACGATAAATTTGATATCTGGCAAACCCGATAGTCAAAAGTGTAACCCACTACTGCTTTCGGAAGCAGCTATGCGAACTGAAAAATACGAAATTTGTGTCACCAACTTTTGATTGCATCGAATTTATTTATGAACCAATTTTAAAAATAATTATACCGTAAGAAAGAGTATATTCTGAGGTATACTGCAATATTTTTAAAATTAAAAATTAACAGTAATACTATACAGATATGACCATTTTAGTTTTGTATCGGAAGTTACGATCTGAAAGTTCCGAAAATTGTATGACCCACTTTTATTTGCATCGATTTTATTTATTAACCAATTTGAAAAATAATTGTACCATAAGAAAGAGTGTAATGTAATGTATTCAGTGATGTTTTCAAATTTAAAAAATAATGGCTTTTGCCGTAGACAAAACGGTTTTAACAATAAGTAGCGAAAATATCCAAAGATTCCGAATTTTGTATGACGAACTTTTGATCGCATCCAATTTAATTATTAACCGATTTCAAAAATAATAGTACCGTAAGAAAGAGTATATTCTGAGGTATACTGCTATATTTTAAAAATTAAAAACTAATAGTAATTAGATATAGATATGGCAGTTTTAAAAAAAAGTAACAAAAATGTCCCGATTTTTCCTGAATTTCAAAAAAATATTATCAAGAACCAAATTTAAATTAAAAAAAAAACTCGACGAGCTGCAAAAATTTACGTTGAGAGGTACTCTTAAAAAAAAACTCACGACTGAAGACTGAAAATTTGAATGTGTTTTGCTCACTCGCGGAAGAAATTTCACTTCTTCAACTTTAACACTTAATAAAACCTAAACTAATAGCCACATCGGAAAAAAATCTTAATAATTATCCAGGGAATACGATGAAGAACAAAGCATGTTAATTTCATTTTTTTCCGATCAGTACTTTCTCGGGAAACCGTCTAAGAATCGAGCTAAACAACACAGTTTTCAATTCTTCGGCGGCGGCGGCGGCGGTAACATTTTTTTAATATAGAGAGAAATAAGTCATTATTCATAGGTAGTATAGTTTTTTTTTAAATTTTATTCACACTCCGTCTTAGTTTCTTTTGTTGTCGAAAATACTTGTCTAATGCAGGTTTCTGAGGTTTATTTAATTTTCTCTTACAAAATTACTCCCTGCGTTAATAATAAAGGGTGATTCATAAGTACGTATACAGTTTACAGATGCTGTAAAACAAGAACAGTTTAAGACACTGTCCCCAAATGTGACTGTTAGCAAGGTTTTCTCATAAAGTTTGTGTCCCCCCTCCAGAGCGAAGTGATTTAGGCGATAATGAGCGTGTGTTCTTGGAATTGAGCAAAACGGAATCTGTCACTGTTGTGCAACGGCATTTTCGATTCCGATTTGGAAAAGAACCTCCGGCCAGAAAATTAATTTACGTTCGGTTTAAAAAATTTGAAACTACTTGTTCTTTGTTCAAAGTTCCAAAACCAGGAAGACAGAGGGTATCGGCACATGTCGTCAAAAACTTTATTCATCCAATTGGATAATTAAAGTTGAAAAACTTTATTCTCTAATTGCCACGAACCTGATGGATCCTTAGATGCCCTGATTTAACACCATGTGACTTTGTTCTTTGTTCAAAGTTCCAAAGCCAGGAAGACAGAGGGTATCGGCACATGTCGTCAAAAACTTTATTCATCCAATTGGATAATTAAAGTTGAAAAACTTTATTCTCTAATTGCCACGAACCTGATGGATACTTAGATACCCTGATTTAACACCATGTGACTTTGTTCTTTGTTCAAAGTTCCAAAGCCAGGAAGACAGAGGGTATCGGCACATGTCGTCAAAAACTTTATTCATCCAATTGGATAATTAAAGTTGAAAAACTTTATTCTCTAATTGCCACGAACCTGATGGATACTTAGATGCCCTGATTTAACACCATGTGACTTTGTTCTTTGTTCAAAGTTCCAAAGCCAGGAAGACAGAGGGAATCGGCCTATGTCGTCAAAAACTTTATTCATCCAATTGGATAATTAAAGTTGAAAAACTTTATTCTCTAATTGCCACGAACCTGATGGATACTTAGATGCCCTGATTTAACACTATGTGACTTTTTTCTTTGGCGCTACATAAAAGATAACGCATTTAACCTTACTCTTCCTGTTGGTCAAGCGGAGTTGAGACAGCGTATCGCAACCACTATCACTGCACTTGCTTCATATACCCTAACAGGCGTCTGGGCAGAAATGGGTTACCGGTTCGATTTGTGTAGTGTGACTAAAGATGCACACATAGAACATAGGTGACTGTCTCTAAAAAAACTTAAAACATTCACCTACATTTCTGTTACAGGTAACATAAAATTTCTTACATTGTCACTGTTGTATTGCACGTTGAAACTGTATACTTACTTATGAATTACCCTGTATTATTAAAAATTCAAAAGGCACACATGATCTTACATTTTTAGGGTGATTTAATTTCAATTTAATCATTTTTGTAAAGTTCAAGGGAAGCTTACAATTTACTTTTGTAACAGTTTTCTTTTCATTAGATTTTTTCACATTTTTTTATAATGTAAAACTGAAGATTTAGAGTATGTTTAAGAACTCTCTTAACTATTTCTCACTATTTTAAAAGCTAAATATTGATTTTTAAAAAATTGACAAATTTGATTTGTATTGTTTGCATCAAGGACCAATTGTTTTAACCTATGACGAACTAACTGAAAGATTCATGAAACCGTGATTTCTAAAATCAATTTTTATAGTAACAATGAATTAAATAAAATTCTTTCAGACTCTTTAATCAGTTGAAAACCATCACACAAGAGCATAATTTGTTTCCAAACAATCCAGATACATTCCTCAACACAAATGCAAATCCTACGTAGACACATCAACATTCACCTGCTCCACCAAAGTCAACCCAAAAACAGTACACAAAGAAGAAAAAACCCAAATCGGAAAGTAATTTTCCTTGGCTACCCAGAAACGAAATCTCAAATACTAATTTTCATCGGACAGGGAACGTGTTGATGTTTCATTTATTGAGTTTCCCGAATCACTTCCAGTTTTTCCCCCAACTCCAGGCTCGCTGCAGCCTTCGATACCGGCGAGCCCAAATTGATGAAAGCTCGGAGTAACTTTTCAAACTCTGGGTAATTGATGAGGAGGCATCGAGAGCATAAAGATGATCGATGGTCTCCAAATATGTGCTCTGTTTTTATTTGAATGCTTAATCTCTTCCCCGTCGCTGTCTCACGCACCTAGGTATCATTATTTAATCGATACAGTCGAAATCGGTCTTTCATTAACTGAGTAAAAAATGACCAATATAAGCTACGATTGGTTGGTACTGTGGTGTCACGTGTACACGCACCTCAGGTATTGGAGGTTTTTAACCATGGATTGCGAGTTATTTTCATATCCATAGTTAAACCATTCAACAATGCTGTTTGTAGAAGAGGAATTTCAGAAACTGTTGTTTGTAAACATTTCATCGGGCCTTGGGTACAGTGCGGCTTTAGTGAGAAGGAATTTGAACTTGGAAGAGTTCATTTTTATAAAGGTAGGAAATTCATCATAAGTGATTATTAGCTTCACCAACCTTCTCTTAGGGTCTCGGCCCATACTGATAACTACGGTAACAAGCTTCCATACTGTTAGCTCCATTGCCTTGACATATAGCTTGTACAACCTAATACATATCATTGCTAAAATATTATATTTGGTAAAACTTTGATTTCCCAAGAGAAATAATTAAATACATTATAAGTAGATGTGTACATAAATAAACAGAGCTCAATACATGCATCACCACTAAAAATGATATGTGATATTTTCTTAGATTCTCATTAATTTGCTTAAAGTCCCCAGGTGGTTGTGTCGATGATGCATTTCGTCGTTAGAAGAAAATTAACCTTTTTATTGATAGACGAGATATATCGTCACAAAAAGAAAATGACCAGACCATGATCTTGTCAACATAAAAAATTAGAAACATCATGATGACCAGATAACTCGTCATTAACAAATGGTTCGGATCTCAATGAATGGATAGCTCAATAAAATATTAATATTTATTTCTTTAGGTTAATATTTTGAACTGAAACCTACAAAGGTTACTGGTAAACACATTTTAATAACGTTTCTCAACCAATGTTTTACACTCCCAATTTGCTGTATTCATAGGGTTATTTAGGAAGCGACATTTTCTAAAAAGTATGGAGAATAGGTTTAGTTCTAAATCTGTGGCTCATGAAAGAAGGGAAGATAAACGTTCTTTCTAAATCCTTCTGAATGTACTGTTACAATTATTTCATTCAGAAATAACTTCACAAAACAGTAGGATACAACTTTTTCAAATCTAAAAATAATATTCATTACTGAGAAATAACTCATTAATCTTACTTTTTAACGCATTCAGTGGCACACAGCTAACTGTATTCAAAATTTGAAAACGAAACAATAGTTAGAAACGGAATGAAAAGCCATCTATTGCGGTCGTGCAATCTGCTTCATGAAGTCTTTGGAATGACTTATGGTTTTACACATCATAGCTCTCCTACTCCTTTGTTCCTCGCCTATAATAGGTACTTCTGCAACAATGGGCAGCTTTGCACACAATCTCTTCATTGTTTTTCGCGTAATTAGTATTTACAACATCCATTTATTTTCTCAACAATGGATGTTCCAAGACAGAAACCTAATTATTTACCGAGGCATTTAAAAACCATCATTACATGTGGGAAATTAGCTTTCTTAGTCGATAAGTTCTCTCTGACTTGTAAATAAAACAGCAGTGTGGAAAAATCGCCCGCAGCAAGAGCTTATATTGCTTTTTTCCCCCGATTTTACCTATGGCTTTACACAGCACAAAAGATAAGAAATCGGGGAGAAAAAAGCCACACTTATTGAGTCAGAAGTTATTTGTATTTAATTAGAAAAGCCCGTGTATATCTCCGGAATGAAAGGTTTACCATTTGAGAACTCTTCTGGAAACGTTAATCAGCCAAAAGAGAAAATAGCCTTACAAGGCTGTGAATGTTTGCTGATGTGTGGGTTTATGGGGATTTCGTGGGGTGATTTATCATGAAGTGAATGTCAGTTGTTCTGTTCGAGTTTCTTTTGAATAAAAAATTGTAATCGTTTCCGAGTGAGTTGAGTTTTTCTTTGATCTCTTAAGGCTTTCAACAGTGTAATGCATTTCTCACTCACTTTATGTAGCATACCAGGTGTTCTTTCTGTGATAGATTCATAAGCAGTATGTGATATCCTAAACTTTTTTACAAAGACCATATCTACATTTTATTGTTTCATGTCGCTTAAACAGGAACTTGGAATTAAATTATATTCCCATTTCTATGTTTCCAGTTCCATACGCTATTGTAACTAAAAGCTAAAAGGGACCAACATGACTCGATCTGTTTGTACACTGCGTTAGCAATCGGCGAGGTGAAGGTGGGGCAGATTTTGTCTGCCCTCGTGTGTTGGCCCATTACCGGGATTGTCCAGTGTCTGGTGCTCCTAGGCCAAATATTTTCCTTGCACCATAAAATCCAACCAACCTAAAAATGACACCAAGTCAATGACTTGTGATATTTTATATTGATTTTAAATTTACTCTTAGCTGGCAATTAACGAAATAGTCAGTCTGTGTTAGACAATATGGAATGTTAGTTTTACGTAAGGAGTACACTTTACAGATAAAGTACAGGGTGATTTAAATGGAAGAAAACGATACCATTAACATACTCATCAAATCTTGGGCACATTTAAATATTTCTAGATTATTTATCATCGTTAAATTAATAGTTAATGCATGATTGTTTTTGTAATATTTTATGTATAACAATTTATACATAATTTCAAAAACGACATCTACACGTCATTAACCTCTTCATTTGAAATAAAAATATTTATTTTCGATCAACCACTTCCAAAGAAGTTTGACTAATATATTCTAATAGTTTCATCAAAGTAAACCCTCGAAGTGGCTTCAACGAGATATCTAACCAAAAGATAAAGATCTGGTCAGATTTTTTCTTAATATGACATGTCTCGTCAAGATCTGTTCAATTTTTACATTGACCAGATACCTCGTTGAGACAACCACTAAGACGGTTAATACATTAATGATAACAACTAGTTAACACTGTAAATATATATTAACCTCTCCTCATTTTGGATCCATGCGCATTTTTACTTCCTAATAGATCAATGTTTATAAGTCTTCTAGGAAAATGTTGTAATTTTAGCAATATTTTTGACAGCCGATTGTGTATTCATTCTTCTGAAATAATCCATTTCAAGTTCTTAGAAATACCTAACTGTTATAAAAAAGCTCAGCTTGATTTGATTACGTTCTAAAGGTATAACGATATCCTTAATTCAATTAAAACTAAACGATTTCAAGAATTTAATTTTGGGGGTTTACGTGTTGCAAATACAGTAGAACTCCAACTATCCGAACTCCGACTATCCGCATAGCTGATTATCAGAATCGCTTTCAGAATTTTAGAAAAAAATTAAAACGGAAACGTATTGCGATTCGCAAAATAATGATTCTGGGTTTAAAATTTTAAAAGATGATGAACTTATTGAAAGTTTGAGAGAAGAAAGTGTCGTTGAAAAAAGATGACCTTATTGTCGAAGTTGAAGCAGACACGGGACCATTTGCTAGTGAAGCATTTGCCGGCTTAGAAACTGCGTTGAAGTGGATGGAGCGAAAGCCCGAGTGTGACAACATGTAACTTCTCATTATCAAGCGGATGCGCGACTTGGTTGCCCGAAAACGGATAAGACAGTCAAACAGCTTACTTTGACCGAGATGTTTAGCAAAGCAATGACTTTCATTTACAGTACGGTATGCACATACTGTACTTATGTATAGCACTTGTAAGTACGCTTAACATGTAAAAATGTTGCCTTTTCATTTAATTAATTAAAAGCTCTTTTTGTTTAAAAATAGTTTTTCTCCCATTTTCAACATACATACAGTAATTAATTAAAATACATACTAGACCCTTTTTTCGGAAACAATCCAATTATCCGAATTTTTGATTATCCGAATGGGGTCCGGTCCCAATTGATTAGGATAATTGGAGTTCTACTGTACCTCCGTTTTATGTGTAAATTAGCAATAATAGGAAAAAAGATTTTCAAAGTTTACCAAGGTTACAAAATTACAAGAACAGTAGAACATTGCAACAACATTTTTAAATTTAAAAATGTTGGAAAACGCTGTTTTATCTAATTAGTGTTAGTTACAATATCACAATGCGGATCGGATTAAGGAGTTTTTAAATTGGTAACTAGCTCATCTAAGTAAATTAAATCTAAGCAACTTTACCTGTAAACCATTCCGTAGTAAAAACAAAGCAAAGAACTTAAGCGATTACACCATTTTCTTCTTCATATCTTTACTTCGCTTAGAAAACAAATCGACATACGCTTTTAAATTCAGAAAAAGCTGCTTTGATACCCTTTAATAGCCGAAACATAAATAACTACTTGGGAGAAGTTCCCTACCATTCTGAGATATACCCCCCTTTTTCTAAAATAAAGCCATAAGTATGTAAAACTGCCATTTAGAAGTTGGAATCATTCTACTCTTAAAGAAACGCATTCCCGAGTCTCCTAAATTGAGTAATCATAAGTGAATCGATTTTAATGCCGGTAGGGGATACATTTCCAAATTGCTCGAAGGAAGGTTTCAAAAAGCAGGACTTGCAGATACTCCAGCAAATGAGCTCTTATGGCGCAATGTGATTCTTGACAGTCCGCTTCTAGATTTCAGGTTCCGAAGTGTTGAAATGAATCGTTTTCGCTAATTGAAAATTCCACTTTCAGTGTTCTTTGGGAACATCAGATTGGAATTTTTCGCTTCAAACTAAGTATCGTATTGTATCGATTGGGGAAAACAAACAGGAGAGCTCGTGAAAGTCGCTTTTGCGTTAATGGTGCCGCAACGCTTTATCGGACGGTATAATTTTGTTTCTTTAAATAATTTTTTTTATTACTTGAGGAATAATAAAGCCCTATGTTGTGGTATCGTAATTTCATTCGTGTTGTATTTTATTTCCGTGTATATTAGATATAAATTACTACAATCAATTAATACTTTATGGTATACCTCTCTCTCTCTCTCTCTCTCTCTCTCTCTCTCTCTCTCTCTCTCTCTCTGATAATTTTAAAGTTTTTACAAAAAATGTCAAATGAAAAATTGGCGAAAGCTGCGAAATTAAATATTAATTGAAACTAACCATTAAAAAAAACCCTCTTGGTGCGTTGTTTCGACAAGGTATCTCGTCATTAGCAAAACTGACCAGATCTTAACTGACGATATATCTCGTCAATAGAAGAAAAGTGACAATATGTTAATTGACGAGATATGTCATCAATGGAAGAAAACCGGCCTGATCTTAATGGACGAGATAATTCGTCAATAGAAGAAAAATGACCATATCTTAATAGACGAGATAACTTGTTAATAAAAACTGACTAGATATTCATGGACGAGATATATCGTCAATAGAAGAGAACTGACAAGATGATAATAGACGAGATATGTCATCAAAAGAAGAAAACTGACCTGATCTTAGTAGACGAGATAACTCGTCAAGAAGAAAAATGATCATATCTTAATAGACAAGATAACTCGCCAGTAAAAAACTGACAAGATATTAATGGACGATACACCTCGTCAATAGAAGAAAACTGACCAGAGTTTAATGGACGCGATAACTCGTCATAGCAGAAAACGGACCAGATCTTAATGGACGAGATAACTCGTCAATAAAATACTGACTAGATCTTAATGGACGAGATAACTCCTCAATAGAGGAAAACTGACCAGATATTAATAGACATCTCGTCAATAGGAGAAAACTGAGCAGATCCTGATCACGTTATCATCAAACATTTGACAGTATATATCTTAATGAAGATTTATCTTGTCATCAGCAAAATTGGTAAGACCTTGATGAACGAGAAATCTCATCGAAGCCACTTGGAGTATCAATCACAAAGAGAAAATGCGACAGATTAGTATATAGAAGAGTTTTAACAATTTTAAGGGACATTTAAAGTTCCATGGAAAGCTAGATTTTAATAATTAGCAATAAAATTAAAGAGTGAAAAGTTGGAATTAATAGTTTTAAAGCGCTTTCTTTGTTGCAAAAACTGAGAAGAGAACCCTTTCTTCATGACGATATTTTGCGTATAATATAAAGATAGTGTTACTTTAATCCGTATGGAATAAATGTTACAAAGAGTTTTTAATTTTTATACCATTTTCTACTGGTAGTTAAATTTAGTGAAAGTTTTAAATGAATTCGCTTATAATCTTCAAAAGGAAACTGTTGTATTTTACCTCTAAACTCTTGTGCTAAATCTGATGAATACATTAAACCTAAAAACATAAGCTAATTTTTAAACTTTTTGATTTTATGTGAGCTGTTATGTTTCGTGTTATATGGAGAGAATGTTAAACATCTGCTTTGTTTGAGAGTTCTTTTTAATAAGATCATGAAAATAAAATGCGTGCTTACCTTTAAATAAGACAAGTTGAAAAGGGACGGGAATAACGGTACATAAAATAACGGAATTTTGTACTTAAAACAGCTTCCGCATCTTTCTTTTAACAGGAGCCTGCTTATTTAGCTCTTTCTACTTTCGAAGCATAAGCACATTTTAAAATTTTCCTACTAGATAGACAAAATATAACTTGAAAAAAACTAAACCTAGGAGTTAATAAGCTAAACGATAGTCTTGGATGAAAATAACACTTTAAGAGAAATTAGATGCTTTAATCTTTTGAAAGAAATAACGCATTGTTGAAATTGCTTCAATATCCTTCTGAAGTACGCATTGTTATATATGGTATACAGATTTCAATGAGCTTGAGGACAACATAACATCCATTTCATCAATGCATATCAATATATTAATGCGTTACAAGAGGTATATAAACGTTAAAAGCTCTTTCTCTGCAGGCACGATATTTGCATCTTGTCTTCTTTTCAGCTTTAATACCTGTTTGTTATGTCCTTTTCAATGAACAAGTACTAACTTATCTAATTCTGGTTGTGGATAAAGGTCGAACCTGTTGCGTTTCAGAAAAGATACTAGACGAATGCTTGGTAGTTGAATTAACGTCGCACTGGAGCAGCACTGATGGCTATTGGCGACCGCTAGGGAAGAATCCAGAAGGGTAAGATCCTATGAAAACTACTTGTTATTTTGAATCACGGTGAAATGACGAGGTCAACACTTGAGGTGGGACCCATTTCTCCAAATTTCCAAACAACACTAAAATGAGGACATTTTAGATCACGACATATTTAACTTGTACCATATCCCACGTACACGTCTCAGGAATCCAAGAAATAAAGCAGTAAAATACTGAAGCATAAAAAGTTCTTGGCTCATTTGACCTCGTATCATCCTTACCACGAAAAGTTCTGCAGCGAAGAATGTGATTGTCGTCCAGAATTAAATTACTTCCACAGACGGTGAGGTTTAAAACTACATGATGTTGTTTTCGGATCTTTCCTTTCGGGTTTTACCATCATCAATAGCACAACGGGCTATTGGTGATGGTAAGTTTTTACTATTGCAAAATTCACACACACACACACACATAAAAATACCTACCTATTCGTATAGGGTGCAATTGGGTCTAGGTAAAACATCAATGCGAATTGTTATGAATGCAATACTTAACAGTACAACTTGAAAATATTTTTAAGTTCATGTTTCCCATCAGTAGATTTGACTGTCGAATAGAATCACGTGATCATTGACCTAGTCGTTGCCATGCAACACATACAAATGAGACTTTTTTTCTCACGACATGTAAGAGAAATAAAAAGATTTGTTGACAACCTTGGATGGGGGGTCAAAATAAACTTGCTTGGTATTTTTGTATTTGAAATTATGAAGTTTTCTGCAATTCATCAATAATTGCTTGAACGATACCTAATAATTGATTTATAACTTTAAACCAAACAAAGCATTATTCCTTCCCCATATATCAATAGAAAATTCCGTTATCAGATAAACCATTTAAACTAATACGTTAGAAAATTACATTTGTTTGTTTGACAACACTTACAATCGGATCTTCCTAAGATCTATCGGAAGTCTGGTCCAATAAGAGCCCTCTATTTGAATTAGACGAAAGATAATCAGACATCAGCTTCTAATAAAAGGAAAATCGTTTGTCCAATGTTATTAGAAAACTTCCCAGTCATTTCAAACACCAGATGACAAGTACGCAAAACAGATAAAAAAAAATTAAACAAATAACCATGCCCGGACTCACCGTTTTCAGCAAAGAATAAGAACAGTCCAACCGATCCATGGCAGGAGAGCGACATTAGCAAATATTTCATAGAAAACTAATGCAAATATTTGAGGCCGACACTTCGGAAGTTCGACGGCGACAAATTGTGAAGAACATTCCGTGTGAGCATGAATTATGGATCGCTCGCGCAACTGGCAACAGAACGTGTCTACAAAATCAATTTCATTCGCTGGAAGTTATGTAAAATATTCAAATCTCATTAAAGGAGGGGAGAACTGGTGTGTTTTGTTTTTATTCTTCGAGGCTTTTGTTTTGCGTTCTTGCTATGATTCCTCCTCGAAGTATGTGTGTGGAGTTTCTTGATAAGTGCCAGTCTCTCTCCGAAATGCTCTGTAAGCCAAAGGGACACTCCAGGCATCATCCAGACAGTCCAAGATTGCTATTTGAATTAAGGTTTTTAACTTCGTTGTTGAGTAATGATAAAACATGCCAGAATGATCTAGACATTAAAAAGTCAACGGCTTTATTTAATTTTCTTGGTAAGAGAAATGATATGTCAAAAGTTTAGTATTAATGTTGAGAACTCTATGGGACGTTGAGTGAATTTTGAAAGCTTTTTTGTCTCTAATAAATTGTAGAAATCTCTGATGTTCCTGCACGTACTATTCTACCACACAGCCTCCAGTTTTCCCCGTATAACTTCCCCTGGATGTATTTCTCTCATCTGTGTTAGTGAAGCCTAGTATAGTGACTCAAAATGTAAAAACCACACCTAAATAGCTAATTTATATCTTTTGAATCATACCATCATTAATCTACATAAGGAGTATCGATAAAGAGCATTTTCATCAACACAATCAACAAGACAAAACGTTAACAATTTGTAAATTTGTATTAAAAATGTGTTTACACTTTATTTGTTGACAAGACCAAATGAAACTTGTTTGTATCCGGAGAAAAAGTTAGATTAGAGAAACAACAAAGAGCTATATTCTGAAAACCTAAAATCATTTTTAAAGCATGACGAAGTAGTAGTATATTGGTATGTTTATGTTCAATATTTTATAGTGCACAGGGCAAAGTTAACTACAGTTTATGGAGTAACTTCTATGTATACTGACATTCTGAAAAGAAGATACAGGAAATGCAAGAAAAGTGAATTGGTAAAAGACGTTTACCTTCATCAAGACAAAGATCCCAAGCATAAAACTTAGGTTTTTTTGTGGTTTTTTGGTGGTTTTGGCGCAAGGGCCAGATTTGACCAAACCGGCATAAAACAGATTATGAAGTGTTTAGTGCTATAAAACTTCTACGTCATGGAAAAAACCACAGTGGTCAAATTTAATTTTTGTTTGAAAACATATGTAATAATTTTGAGCAAAGTCTTTGAGAGCATATGTAGTAAAACTTTCAAACTAGCTTAAATAGAAGTGTGTGCCTAGTTGTACAAGACGGAAACATTAGCTGAATCAAAGCCCTAGATCTGATCCATCACCAAAATCCAATTCTGCTAATGACGACATATCTCTTCATCCAGATACTGCAGTTTTTTTTATGATGACGAGATCGAGATCTGGTAAGTTTTGACAGTGACGATAGACCTCAGACAACCAGCAGAATGGTTAAAAATTACCCTGAACTGCAATGTTTCTGGTTTTCCTTTCGTAGTACAAATTTGTATACATATTAATTTCTCATTAATATGAATTGTTATAAATTGTAAAAGCAAGTAAGACCTTGAATTTATAAATTACCTTTAATGTAGTATATAACTACAACTTATCTTACTTATTACGAGTTGGTTTTACTCAATTCAATTTGGTGTCTTATCCTTACTTTGACTCACTATCGATACAAAAATTATGAATTTGTAAAGGCTTAGACAGAAAATCTCAGAACAAAAATCCTAGATAAAATGTTTCCAAATGGAAATTAAATCCATTTGGAGTCTGAAGTATGAATGCTGGATCCAAAATTCGTATTTTAGTTCAAAGTTTTGAATATGTAATAAGAAGATACAAGGATATGTTTAATATTCGTTTCTTTTAAAAGACTGAAATTACTTTCGATTACTGGAACCATTCTTTATTTCTTAAAGGGGTTTTGATGAATTATTTATGCTTTACTGAACGTACGACATATAAATACTGCAAACGCGATACCAGTTAAAATGCTACAACAATAAATTTCTTAAGTCTTGCTTTCGCACCTTTTACGCACATTACATTCTCAGAAATATTCAGTGGGGGAAAAACAAATAACGTTTTTCGATTCCACGAATTCAGTTTTTCAAACAAGTGCAATTGAAAAGATCAATCTTAAGAGGATTATCAAAACATCCTTTCTAAAAATTTGCTATTTAAATTAGTGTGGTTACTGGATCAGAAAAACTTTACAACTCGCAGCCGAGAAAGCTAGCAGAAGTCACCCCTCTTGCATGCAAATCTAAAGTTGGGGAACTTTCTTTTCTTCTCGATAAATTAGAATGAAATGGAACTCTTTTTACATCTTTATACTCTTCATGAAGGCTTTCTGGCACCCAAAAATCCGGACGAAACTTCAAATGTCAACGGGTTTATCAATAAGAACTCCTATCAGTATCAATAAGGGAGTTAAAAGCTGAACATGGTATGGGAAGTGACATTTTCAAAAGAATTTGACATAGACTGTTTAAGTTTAGTAACTGTCTTGCAAATGAGTAAGGGTAAGAAATAATGAAAACTGAAGCCTAGTGTATTAGAAATGTGTATCGAATGAGGTTTTTTTTTAACATGGAAAACAATACCACGTACTTGAAATCCCCAAAACTGGTCAAACGACAAAATTTTTACGTTTTCGTAGCCTCGATTATTAACTTCTCACTCTTTATGACTTTTTTAAATAAGCCGTTTTTGATTAAAACGTAGATTTCTGAGAAGGGGCAATAGAATATTTTTGCAATATTTTACGACATTTAAACGATGAAATTTCTTTTAATTTGTCGCTCTAGGATAATTTTTTGCTGCAAAAGGGCCAATTACACTAGGACCTATTGATTGAAATTGATTATTCTAGAAATCCTGCAACACGCTACATTATTTAAATGAATTCGTGTACTGTATATCATTATAATTTTCTCACCTACCTTTCAAGTAACACATACATTTGGAATCAGAAATAATAAATCAGCTAATTTAAACACATAAAGTGGACATGTTTCAATTAAATAAGCAAGAATACTCACAAAATTATTTAATTTATGGTTAGTTCCATAACGACTTGCTGACATTTCATTCAACTGTTATATCAAGTCCATTCCGCAGTGAAACAGAAAGTACGCATCATTACAAAACAATACTGTCCTCTATATTTCGCTGTATAGAAAACTCTCTAAGAGAGATTGCTATGTTGCAACTATGAGTAGTGGGAATTTTAGTGTAAAAAAAACAGATGGTCTGGGAAGATTTTACTTCTGCTAATGCAAATGCTCTTGTATGACACATATCGCGGTTATCATTAGTTAATCGCCGCTTTGACAACATTTGACAGTTAGCCTAATTAGTATTCAACCATCAACTATCATATAGTGTGGGATTTATTCTTTGGAGTTTTTATGGGAAAAGTGATAAAATTGTATTTGATAAACAAGCTAAACCATGGACGTGAAATATAAGTAGACTAAGCATTGCTACTGAGAGAAGCTTCAAAACGTTAGACCAACATGCCGATTAGTAGTCACGACTATTCAATGAAAAGTTGTGTTTGTTGGCTAATTTTCTATCTGCTCTAAATGCTCTTGTATGACACATATCGCGGTTATCATTAGTTAATCGCCGCTTTGACAACATTTGACAGTTAGCCTAATTAGTATTCAACCATCAACTATCATATAGTGTGGGATTTATTCTTTGGAGTTTTTATGGGAAAAGTGATAAAATTGTATTTGATAAACAAGCTAAACCATGGACGTGAAATATAAGTAGACTAAGCATTGCTACTGAGAGAAGCTTCAAAACGTTAGACCAACATGCCGATTAGTAGTCACGACTATTCAATGAAAAGTTGTGTTTGTTGGCTAATTTTCTATCTGCTCTAAATGCTCTTGTATGACACATATCGCGGTTATCATTAGTTAATCGCCGCTTTGACAACATTTGACAGTTAGCCTAATTAGTATTCAACCATCAACTATCATATAGTGTGGGATTTATTCTTCGGAGTTTTTATGGGAAAAGTGATAAATTTGTATTTGATAAACAAGCTAAACCATGGACGTGAAATATAAGTAGACTAAGCATTGCTACTGAGAGAAGCTTCAAAACGTTAGACCATCATGCCGATTAGTAGTCACGACTATTCAATGAAAAGTTGTGTTTGTTGGCTAATTTTCTATCTTAGAGCCTCATTTGACGATATCGTATATTATGATAGAGTATATATGTAAACTTGCATTTCTATAGAATTGCGACAAAAATGGTGAAATCGCCCAAGTGTAGTATGTCACTTGGACCAATCAGATGATGAATACATATGTTGGGGTCTTTTTCTGTCTCATGTCTCAATCAGATGATGAATCTTCATTCCCAGCCACCTGACGAAAGTAGTCTAAGGGTCACGTTGCTAGTGGTATTAGTCACATGATCCCGGGGGCATTAAAGTATAGAAAACTCTATATTTTACTAACTAAACTAAAGGTAACTAATTAATTGTTGCAGCGGACTAAAGGTAACTAAATATAAAATATCAATCACAATTTTTCTTTGGAAGAAAGTTTTCACGCCCTTACATGATGTTTAATTTGCTCACTGTACTTTTATATGAGCTAAATTCACGTCACTTAAAATCCGTACAGAAAAAAAATATTGACATAGAAATACTACTGCCGTCTATATTTACCTTGACGAAAAATACATATCCTTCATTTAAGAGGAGACTGATTCATAACACAAGCGTAAATTCGATTTCTTAAAACAATACAAAAATCCCGTGTATCCTAATTTGGAGAATTGCTTATTCCCTTTACTCCTGAGTAAGCCATCGTATATTTGAATGCAATTTAGAATAAATGAATGTTGGAACGTTTCCATAACTTGTTTTTCATCTCAACGTTATTAGTAGTTAGAGTCGTTAAGATTACTTTTCTTAAACTCTGATAATAAGGTAAAACGATAAGGTAAAACGACCCGCTAACATTTTTTTTTATTAATTTTATACTTGAAAAATAATTGTTACAAAGGACTAAAGGTAACTAAATGTTAAATACGAGTCACAGTTTTTCTTTGGATGAAAATGTTTCACGTCATGACGCTACATTGTGTAACATAATTAAAAGCAATATTTTAGGATAATTGTGTCTTATTTTCCCTAAAGCAATTACATAGCAACACAATTTTGTATCACAAGTGCAAAATTTAGAAAGTTTTAAGGAAGTATAGTTTTAAGCCGATTAACTATTTTAGCATATTTTGGAGTTACGCAGTTTTACTAGTGATGTTTAAAGGAGACACAATAGCATAATAAAATAAACTAGGGGGCCCGCCCCCTGCTCGCTAACGCTCGCCAACCCCCGGAGGATTGCTTCGCAATTCTCATTGGTTCGCTGCGCGAACCTATGCTCGCTTCGCTCGCATCAATGAAGACACGTGTCCTAGCAGAAGGGATTGATTACAAAATATATTCCAAAAAAATATTTTTCAAATCTAAATTTGTTGTATTACATAAAAGATATATACAGTACCTCTGGAATCAGAATTTAGATGAAAACTTTGAGCAAATTTTTACTCGCAATGTGAGCGCTGCTTTGGAAATTGAATACCCAGCATGTTGTTTGTGTGTACATTTCCCCAGTACTCGAGCCACCCATACACTTTTTGACTGAGTTTGTTGTCGAAAGTTGTAGTGCACGCGTCTTGTTGTACTATAATTGTTAGCCTTGAAAAGGACCGTTTTTTAAATAGCCCTGAAAAGATCCTCCGCTTTCTTAGATTTCTATTACAAACCGCAACAGCTCGTCTAAAATTCATTTTTTTTTCAATAAAATTTCATCCGATAACGCTATAGAATCAAATGACTCGTGAGGCTCCTATTAAACAAACAATCGCACAATGTTTCCAAAACGCGGTAACAAATAACGTCTTTTTTGCGTGCCACGTAAGAGAAATATATATATAGATTGTTTATTAAACGAGATATTCGTATTAAAAGAAGCCTTACTGTGTTTTGAAACTTTTGTGTAATTTATTTTAAACTCTAAGACGATTATCTGCTTTTTTCTTCCAAGAACATATTCTTATAAATAAAATATTTCTTATTGTTGTCAAATTGAACAATATTTTAACTATAAAGAATTAGAGTAAATATTGTAATTCTTAAAAGTATTAATACTTTAGTCAGCGTCGTCAACAAAATTAAAAAAGTAAGTATTTAAATAATGTTACACTGAAGCAACACACGAACTACTAATGACGGTCCGGGATCAAACCCGAAAAGAAAGATCTGTGGACAACAAAACGTAATTTTGAGCCGCGGTCAGATGACGAAGTCACACATGAGTACCCACTCTCCAAACTTCCATTCCACACTGTATTGAGAACATTTGAGGCCACGATAGATTTAATGTGTACCAGCCCCTCTCCTTCCTATACATTAACATATTCCGCTGTACTCGAACTCGCAAACCTCCGGTTGCTAATCCATTACTCTTCGAAGCGGGCTACCATGGCCCTAAAATTTGACAGGTATCTCCTTCACTAGAAGAAAAGTTTGCCCTTTGAGCCGTAACACACAATTCAACCAACCAACCAATCTCCATTAGTAAAACTAACTAGATTTTGAAGGACAAGATATTTTGCCATTAGAAAAAAATAACCAGCGGGCTAACATGGCCCTAAAATTTGACAGGTATCTCCTTCACTAGAAGAAAAGTTTGCCCTTTGAGCCGTAACACACAATTCAACCAACCAACCAATCTCCATTAGTAAAACTAACTAGATTTTGACGGACAAGATATTTTGCCATTAGAAAAAAATAACCAGCGGGCTAACATGGCCCTAAAATTTGACAGGTATCTCCTTCACTAGAAGAAAAGTTTGCCCTTTGAGCCGTAACACACAATTCAACCAACCAACCAATCTCCATTAGTAAAACTAACTAGATTTTGACGGACAAGATATTTTGCCATTAGAAAAAAATAACCAGCGGGCTAACATGGCCCTAAAATTTGAAAGGTGTATAATTCAATAGCAAAGTATGGCCCTTGTGCCATAAACCCCCCAAAACAACCAGCCAACCTCCATTAGCAAAACTAAGTAGATTTTGATGGACGAGATATTTCGCCATTAGAAAAAAATAAACAGCGGGCTACCATGGCCCTACAATATGAAAGGTATCTCCTTCATTGGCAAAGCATGTCCCTTGTGCAATAAAACCCTCGAAAAACAATCAACCAAACTTCATTAGCAAAACAAACTAGATTTTGATGAACGAGTTATTTTGCCATTAGATAATAACCAGTGGGCTCCCATGACCCTAAAATTACATTTTGATGGACAAGATATTTCGTCATTAGAAACAAATAACCAGCGGGCTACCATGACCCTACAATATGAAAGGTATCTCCTTCATTGGCAAAGCATGTCCCTTGTACAATAAAACCCTCGAAAAACAATCAACAAAACTTCATTAGCAAAACAAACTAGATTTTGATGAACGAGTTATTTTGCCATTAGATAATAACCAGTGGGCTCCCATGACCCTAAAATTACATTTTGATGGACAAGATATTTCGTCATTAGAAAAAAATAACCAGCGGGCTACCATGACCCTAAAATTGGAAAGGTGTCTCCTTCATTAGCAAAGTATGGCCCTTGTGCCATAACCTCACCCCCCCCCCCCCCCAAAAAAAAAAAAATAATAATAATTTATTAACAAAACTAACTAGATTTTCATGGTTATGATATTTCGCCACTAGACAAAAAGTAACCAGCGGGTTACCATTAGGGATGCGACATCGATGTCGATGTTTTTAACATCAATGTATTGGAGCCGATGTGTTTGTAACATCGATGTTTACACTTGTCGATGTTTTACTTTTAAGTAAAAAAGTACTATTATAAAAATTTAAAAAATAACCAAGTTTTTATAATCAGTATATTGAACAAACTTTTAGACCAAAGTGGCCACTTGTGAAGGGTAGGGATGCGATATCGATGTCAATGTATTCAAAATGTCGATGTTTTATAAAAAACATTGTTGTATTTGCCATCGATTTAATGGTGCCAATGGAACATTACATCACAGAAATTTAACGTCGATGTTTTTACGCTGTGGATGTTTCATTTTTGAATAAATAAAGGCTCCCTAGTAAAAATTAAGAAAAATAACCGCGTGTAACTACGTATTTGTCAGTGATGACATCTGTCCCGTCAGAAAGATTTTTTCCTTAAGTGGTGAAAAAAGAAGGCTGAAGAGAGAGAGAGAGGTGGAGAAAGTTAACAAACTTCTCTTTTTTTTACGAACTGTGAATAACAAATACTGAGGATAATTATAGGCCCCAATATTTTTTATTTACAGTAAATAAAAAATAAGTTTGTTGTGTTTTCTCCCAATAAGTTGATAAATAATTAATAATAACTAACAATAATTATTGTTATGTACCTGATTAAATATACTTATAGTTATTAGTATCTACCTGTTAGGGATGCGGCATCGATGTCGATGTTTTCAAAACGTCGTTGTTTTATAAAAAAAATCGATGTATTGGAGCCGAGATTTTTTTTAACATCGATGTTCATACTTGTCGATGTTTTATTTTTAAATAAAAAAGTACCATTATAAAAATTAAAAAAATTACCGAGTAGCATTATTTTTATTATCAGTAAATTTAACATACTTTTAGACCAAAGTGGTCAAGGGTGAAGGGTCTGAAAAGTAGGGATGCGACATCAATGTTGATGTTTCCAAAAAATCGATGTATTTACCATCGATTTATTGGAGCCTGTGTTTGTTTAACATCGATGTTTCAACATTGTGGATGTTTTTATACTGTCGATGTTTTATTTTTGAATCAAAAAAGTACCATATCAAAAATATTTTTTAAATAACCGTGCAACTAAGTATTTGTCAGTGATGGGGACATCCGTTCCATCAAAAAGAGTTTTTTCTCTAACTGGTTTGATAGTTAGTGAAAAGAGAAGTCAGCTTAAGGTGGAGAGTGTTAACAAACTTCTTTTTTACAAACTGTAAATAACAAATATTGGGGCATATAATAATTATAGGCCCCAATATTTTTTACTTACAGCAAAGTAAAAAATAAGTTTATGTTCTCCCCCATAAGTTGATAAATAATTAATAATAACTAACAATAATTATTGTTATGTACCTACCTTTTAGTTGGTAGTACCTATGTCAAATTGTTGCTTGTATTATTTTATTTTATTTTATTCATTTTAAAAATAAATTTTTTTTTGTTCTTATTAAATTGTTTGAATTTGTTTTGACGGTTAAAAAAATTTTAGTTTTGAATTAATAAACACGGCAAATGAAAAATTAAATTGCCCACCGAACATTAATGTTTGTGGTTACTAAACCAGATTTAAGATTGGTGGAGGGGGAGTTTCAATATACTGATGTTGAAAAACATCTCCTTCATTAACAAAATACGGCCTTTATGTCATAAAACCCCGAAAAACAGCCAACCAACTTTCACTAGCAAACTTACAAGATTGTGTTGAAAGAGATATTTCGCCATATTAAAAAAAAAATATTTTGTCCTCGTAAAAAATTGGCAATATTTTAATGACTAGACTACGCACTAACTACATTGGTAAAATCTTGATGGACGAGATATTTCGTAGCAACCACTAGAAGTGTTAACAAAAATAAAATAAATTTTATATGCGGTGTACGATGCATATATCAATCCTCCAAGTGATTTCGACTAGATTTCTTGACCATCAAGATATGATCAATTTTACAAGTAACGAGATATCTCGTCATCAAGCCAATTTTTGATGGTTACTACACAAATATCTTATAAAGAGTTTTCTAAGGACGAGATATCTAGTTCATAATTATATGGTTAGTCTTGTTGATGATTACGTTTTAGAAGAGATATCTCGTCTATACAACCACCAGGAGCACTATGCAATGTGACAACAAATATCGATTTTCCAAATTTTAATCATAGAAGCATGATATATTTGTCTTGTGCATCATATGTTCATGAAACTAAAGGAATTAAATCTAAAAAGTTATTTAAAATGCAGCCTGTATGAACACATTTTTCAAAAGAACTGTCTACAATAACTTATTATAATCTGATCCTTTTTATTCCTTACAATTGCGAATGATAAGCATTATGTTTTAAGATATTATGCTACGTCTGAATGGTGAGATTTGTTTTTTCTTAAAACCAGACATTGCTAATAAATGCATTATTATGAAACTATTCAATAAAACGCAACTCTATTAAATTGCTTTCTAAAATTCTGATTATATTTAGATAAAAATAGAAGTAATCAAGAAACATAAAAAATAAAGTATGACTATTCCTAATAGTTAAATTTGTTCGAGTAATACTACCTATAAACTGAAATAAACATATATTCTCTGTAATACCCTGTTACAATAGTATAGGTTAAAAATCATTTTTGTTTAAAAGAAACGTAATAGTGCACACATCACGTAACTCTTTTTACAAGCAAGTATAGTTTTTGCAGAAAGGAGGGTAACATCTTAATGATTTATGGTAATTATGTAATCAAATTTAATTACTATTCATTACACTTATTTTAATGAGAACGAAAAGATTATATAATTATCGTTTTAATTTCATAAAGGACCCAAAAGGGGATGGAAATGGTAAACGAAGCACGAAGTTTAAGAAAGCAATAATTAGGAGCTTAAAGGTACTAAAAATAGCAATTCCGCTAACAAATTCCCTGTTTTTAGAAGTATGGAAAGTTATTAATTAAACGCTCAAAATACGTAGATTTGTAGTAGAGTGTATTATTTTGTTTTCCATCATTGACCAATTGATAAAAATTTGCAGTCACTCCTCAGACATTTTCATGAAGAATAATGAATAATGTCGAATTCTAATAACAGTAGGTAAATTATATTTTGTAATCCGTATTTTTGAAAATAATATATAAATTTTCGTTTTCGAAGATAAAATGTACGTTAACAAGACAGAATTTCTTCAATCAAAATAATTCAAATCCATAGTAAAAATTTTTCAAAAACCATCGAAATAAATGCTAATTAAATTCAAAACACAAGAAAAGATCATTAATGGTCATTTCGTTGGAGCAAAAATGTAAGCCATTATCATCACATCAGTTTAAATATGTTTTTCTAGAAGAGCGTTGTGAAAGCTCAACCCCTTAATGTGTGTCCTTGTGGAACGAGTTTTGTTAGTCAAAGCAAAAGAGTTTTGGAATTTGACAAGAACAAATACGTACGTTGTGTCAAAAAAAGTAAATTTGCCATCAAACAACACTTGGGAGCATTTCCTCGCCACTTTTATTCCGAGCAAGCAAAAGTTGTTCAATATTCGTTCCAATATTATCGAGTTAATCATCAGAAAAGCCAGATCTATTTGTACTTTGTGGAACACATTAATGTATGGAGGTGCTATCCATAGACGAAATATCAAAGAAGAATGAACAATGGTAACCGTCTTATACGTCCATTATGACGTAACCAAATCTAGTAGTAACGTGAACCTTAGACTGCATTCGCCTGCCGTGAGGAAACGAACATTAACCATGATTGATCCACGGGACGAAAAGATGTCCACCCATTAATTCATCACATGAATTTTCCACGTGACATAGTACAGGGTGTCCTAAAAGTTCCCGTACTGACGATTCGTGAATTTCTTGCACAAGAACAACAAAGTTTAAAATAATTATTTTTATGCAAATGGTGAAAAGCACTTTTAACAAAACGTAGGAAAATAATTTGGATTTACATTTACAATAAACGTTCAAATTATTGGAGGCAAGGCTGAAGTCGTTAGCGCATATTTTTAGAAACGCGTATGAAAATGCTGGGTGTGAATTCTTGTATCCTTCGAGTAATGGCAATTTCAGATCACCTATTGTTTGGTGATTATCTTCATAAACTTTGTTCCTTAAATATTCCCCTCAGAAAAGAGTCAGGGATGCGCAGATCAGGGAACGAGGTGGCCAAAGGTTTCTTAAAATTAGTCGATCACCAAAACAATCTTAGAGCATGTCCATGGTTTCATAACTTGTATGGCAGGTTGCAACGTCTTGTTGGACCAAGAGTCTCGTTCATTCACTTCTAATAAATCAACAAATTGTTGAATAAGTTTACATAGCGTATCTTTACTCGGTATTTAGTCATTTGGATATTTATGTAGCCAAAATTATTTACATCGTTCAAATTATTTATATTCAAAATAAGCCTCAAACAGCGCAATTCTCTGAATGCGTGATAAATTCATCTTGCAATGAAGAACAAAATGACGTGGAACGTTATTATCACATAAACTTGAGTGTGAAGGAAATCAAACGATAAAAATTAAAGAGTCGATAAAACTATAAGCAGGCGATAAAATTCAATACTTAAAAAAAACACTGGCAATAAATGTTTTTAAAGTTGGACTACGGGAACTTTTAGGATACCCTGTTGTAGACTCTGGAGACTTCACCAGTTTCGTCATATCTCTAAATAAATACAAATTCATACACTTACCCTATCAGAAGAAGTTATATAGTCAAACGAGGTGATACGATGCCAAATCAGCCATCCAAAACAGTTTTTCACACAACAAACAAACACACAGACTAGTCGACATGCTGGTCACATATTTTGAAGCTTCTCTAAAAAGCAATACTCAGTCAACTTATATTTCACGTCTATGATGCTTTCCATTTACACAAAGCCGAAAGGCTTAGCTAATCTCATATGTGTATATGTATATGTAAATAGCCATTTTTGAATAGATCTTCATATGTAGCTAGGTCATCGCAAATATGCATATCTTACGTAAATATTGATTGAAACAAAAATTTAAGTAATGTCTTTAACTGTTAAAAAATAAAGTTACATAATTATTCTGGATACTTTCTTTTTAAGGTCTCTTTTTGACAGTCTGGATACATCTTAATATGTTCTTGCACACAGTGTAAAAAGAAATGTTTCTGTTCTTCTGCGGTAATTAAAATTATGGAAGGCTTGCATTAGCTTAACAGCTCTTTCACCTGTGTCATTTATAGCTTTAAAGCTAAAAACCTTCTTTTTAGCTTCCACGAAGGCTGATTTTCTTCCCACCACGATACGTTTTCTTGGAGGAAGCTGCTGTCAATTTTTAATCGCGAAAACAAATTTTTTTTCTTGATGGATACGAAATCACTTAATGATTTCCTTAAAACAATAAGTAAAATTAGAATCACAAGAAAATTAACAGAATTTAAAATAACGGATCAAATAAAACTCTCATCGTACGAAGAAACATACATCTCTTCCTTCGATGGAACATATCTCTTCCCAAAATCATATAAACTTTCTCTCTGTAAGTCAATACCACAGGTGTTGACTGAACTTGCTCAGGGCAGCTTTGGAAATCAATTTGTCAACCGTTTCTTACTCTTTCTACGTCTTTAAAAAACGAAAATCTTAATTTCGGCGCCTGCATCGCCAAACTGCATCTAAGCCAGGGCTTCACAAAAACTGCCACATTGAATAAACAAATATCTTGCAACGCTCGTTTGTCCTCAAGGTTCATTTTGAACTGAGTCTACAGTAAACATATTTTCAAAGAGTAAATATATTTTGCCATTTATCGTGCTGGATGCATTGCGCCAGGATGTCTGATTTTAGTTTTACTCTCGTTATCTCCTCCCAAGAAAATAACAGATAGTTCAGTCAGTTCCCGATAATCGACACGTATAATGAATTTTTGCAGTTCATGGTTAAAAAACGTCACCAATCCGTTAATGGTCGCGTCAAAAAGATGCTGTTTAACAAAATCAATGCATGTTTCAACAACATTAAGATTAATGTTTTTCCAGTTGTCTCTGAACTTTATAAACAGTAAAATATTTGGACTGCTAGCGACTTGTTGGATCTTTGATTCATACACACTTTTCAGAACCAGTTCATAAACATGATGACGGCAAGCAAAGGGTAATTATTTTTCTAGTTTTTGTTGTAAAAGCACTCAAGCTGCATTCAAGAGTCCTGTAATAGATGCTGTCGTATCATAGCACATTATTTGAACCTTATCATTAAGGTTCCATTCATCAAACGAGTTTGAAACTGCTTTAGCTTGATCTTTGCCGGAAGAGTTGTTCAGTTTTGGTACTGCAAGAAGTTGCTTCTTCTCTCCTAATGAAATAAGGATCGGCAAGCGTTCCTTAGAACTTCTCACATACAGCCCTGATAACTATTTTCCATCCCAATGAACGGTAACTACTTCGGGCACGTTATTCTGAAAATCGGATTTTATGTATTCCGCTCTATCCTATCTCATTTGTGTTCCAATGCGTTGAATAGAAGATTTGTTGATTGGGTAGTCGTCGCAACTGAGACCTAGTGCATATAGAATAGCGTGAAGTATATAAACAGAATCCCTTATGCTTAGTTGACATCTATCTATAGCTGCAACTAACTTGGACTTGATGAAATATTTCCTTCCTCTTTTTGTAGTAGTTACAGTTACAGATTGAAATGTGGTAAGTAAAGGTTCCTCCAAGTTTCCTTCAGAGCTGGTAGATTGATCGTGAAGTTCTTGAGGTGGTATTCAACGAGTAGCCGTACGAATTCAAAACTTATAGCCCCCGCCTTAACTGACAAATAGAGTAAGCACAACGCACGTGCGGCACCTGCGACGCAACTTGTACGAACATGTCGGCACGGGTTGCAGTGATTTAAATAAGGTAAAAATTTATTTTCGAGTGTTTTAGGGTCAAATGAACAAAATTAGGACCTATGCATTGGAAAATAAAAACTTTAAAAAATAAGGGGCACCTATATATATATATATATATATATATATATATATATATATATATATATACTAGACGATCAATATTACTGTCAATGTGATTGTTAATGAGGCTCATTAAAGCAACCAATTGATCATATAGGAGACGATTGACGCACATTGATAGAAATTTTGATTGATGGACATTTTTGGGCGCTATTTACGGCGCCGATCGATCGTTTAAAATACGTAACTGTCAATCGTTCGGGCAGTAGAGATTTTTATTCTCTAATCCAAAGTTTGAATCTTTGCGATCGTTAAAGATAGAGCAAAAATTTCAACGGATTTGAAATCTGTGGAAAATTTTACACCAGATAGATACCTTAAATGTAAATTTCTGTTAATAAACAAGTTTTCAATTGAAACTTTTATATTTTCTCAATACGAATTTAAGTAATACGAATATGTCGAAGCACAACTTTGCATATAAATACATATACATTTTATTTAATTGGGACCAAGAACCAACAGAAATACTAGTTTAGAGGGAAAATATTTAAGAAAATTGCAATTTTCTTTATAGATATCAATACAAAATATTTTTTAAATTAATGAGTTCCTAAAAAAATTATTTCGATGTCGATGGCTTCATAAAATCTAACAAATTCGTCTGACTACGGACACAATGCCTTCTTTTTTTAAAGCAGAATATTTTCATAGGAAGCTAATAATTTTTTTATTCCTTGCTTTGTATCAAAACGCGTTCTTCCTTAGATTCTATGTTTCTAATTCAACTAGCTGAGATCCCTTCTGTGATCTGCCGCGCAGATGGTCTTCGATAGGCGGTCAGTTGGTTTTGAGTGCAGGTGATTTTTGACTGATTCCCTGGAAATCTGTCGGCACAAAGGTATCTGGGATTCGAATCTCTATTGTAATAAAGCGTATGTAGCTTTTTTTTGTAAAATAAACGCAAGCTAATTGTAAATTAGGCGAGTCCCACGAGAAGTGATTGTGTCTGGGAACGCAAGTTTGTGAAGCTTTTAATTGAATCGTCAGGTTTAAGAAGGGAATAAGTCCAAAAATAAAGTTTTTGAGAAATCAAACAAAATTGTACAAGTAGTAGAGTAGTTCTTAAACCTTACGTTCAGTTCAAGGTGCTATATCTGTCTCTAGGTGCTTGTTTTCGTTTCCGTATTACCACTCACGTGTAGAACGAAGCTTCGTGATGTAGCAATGATGTATGCTGACACAGCTAGCTAACACTTAAATTGAATTTATTAACATACAACATAAACTACAGAAATTACAAGACTTTCACGCACACAAAATATAAGGGACAGGAACATTTTTACTATCACATGCTACAGCCTAGCTGCTGCTTGCTCCAGGGTTGGAGTTACACAGTAAACGTTTTTGTCTGTCCGCTAGGGGGCGTTGTTGGTTCCGTTACAGACTCCCCCTCTGGCTCTGATGACGTCCCGACGATGAGCCAGGATTTTTTTTTTTAGGGCGACCCCTTCTTCTTATGGGAGCTACATGCCCAGTGTCTCTCTTTACTTGGGGTTCATAGTAAGTTTTTAATGCTGACACATGATAAGTTCTAAGAGTTTGGTCTGGACTGGCCGGGTCGGCAATATCATATGTTGTCGGCGATCGATTTGTGAGGACTACATATGGTCCTTCTCTTTTGGGCATTAATTTTCGACTTATTTTATTTTTGCTGATGGGATGAGAGAATAGTAACCCAAACTTGATCACCAGGTTTAAAGTATATCGGTCGTCTACGACGATCAAAATTTTCCTTTCGTTTGTCTTGTTTATTTTCAACTCTTATCTTTTATCTGTGTGGTTAGACGAGCAAATCTTTTGAGATACGGTGTTATCTCGGGTATGAAGTTGTTGTTATGAATAACTCCTCTTATGTCATGAACCACATCGTCCGTTGTTCTCAGCTCTCTGCCAAACTGTAGGTATGCAGCAGTGTGACCGGTGGTGTCACAAGTAGAAGTATTCATCGCAAATCGGATCAAAGGAAGCTTGTCTTCCCAGGCAATATGTTCTTCTCCAACTAAAATTGCAAGGCGGGGCTTCAAGTCCCGGTTTTTGCGTTCTGATGGATTGGCTTGTGGATGATAGACTGGTATGAGATCTTGTGTAATACCTAACAGGTGGCACGTCTGTTGCATGACAGCGCTCACAAATTGCGGTCCGTTATCGCTAATTAACCTTCCAGGTAGACCATAGCGTACATAAACTTCTACGAGTAGTGTTTTAGCACAGTTAGCTGCTGTGGCTTCATTAAGGGCAAACAATTCAACCCACTTTGTATTTGTGTCTTCCACGATGAAAATCCATCTTTTTCCAGATGATGTCTCTGGTAGGGGACCAAAGAGATCGATTGCAAGAACTTCAAATCTCTGTGCATAAACTGGGGTTCTAAGCAGTCCAGCAGGTTTCTAGTTCGTTGGCTTATATCGATTGCATTCTGCACAGGTCTTGATATAATCAGAAATGTACTTCCTCATGCCCGTGAAAAAGTATCTGGAAGCAATCTTGTTGCAGGTGCCCTCCACACCATAATGACCGGCTGTAGGAGCGTAATGGTGCTCCTGCAGAACTCTCTGGCGTTCTTGAATGGGGACTACGAGTTGAGCATCGTCTGATTCGGTTTCAGGTGAATAGCGATACAAGACACCCTCATTCATAATGTATCCTCGACTGATGTAGTTGGCAAAATTTTCGTCTTTATCATTACTCTCAAGGGAGTCAATAATTTTCTTCAGATCTCTATCTGCCAGCTGTTCTTTTCGAATATCGCTAGACTTTCTTGTGGGTATATTGATAGATACGGCTTGCATCTCACAGTTTGTATCTTCATGTGAATATGTCGGTCTCGACAGCATATCAGCGACCACATTAGCTCTTCCTGGTGTATATTCGATTTTCAGATTAAACGATTGGATCTTCAGAGCCCATCTTACTAAACGTCCTGAGGGTGACTTAATGCTCAGAAGCCATTTAAGAGGTTGATGATCTGAAGCAATGATAATTTCTTGATTCTCGATGTAACCTCGGAACTTTTCTAAGGCCCAAACTACTGCCAAGGCTTCCCGCTCAGTAGTCGAATAATTGCGTTCTGCTGGGATCAACAGACGACTTAGCGTATTCAATAACATGTTCTTCTGGACCATTTCCTTGGAGAAGGACTGCGCCAAGGGCGTAGTTACTCGCATTTGTGCGAATTATGAAAGGCTTACATCCATCAGGTTGCTTTAAGACAAGGGCTGTTGTCAAGCGTTCTTTAAGGGTTTCGAAAGCTTCTTGCTGTTCAAGACCCCACGACCAATCGACTCTTTTCTTAGTTAAATTGCTAAGAGGTCGTGCTATGTCTGCAAAGTTCGGAACATATCTTCTGAACCATGAGCAGGTCTGTAAGAAAGACAGGAGTTCTTTCACATTAGTTGGAACTGGAATTCTTTGGATAGAAGCGATTTTCTCATGATCGGCTTCAATTCTATCTCTCGTTATCCAGAAACCCAAGTACTTAACACGATCACAAGAAAAATGACATTTCTCTCTATTTGCATGAAGTTTAAAAAGAGTCTCTCAAAAACAGTCTTTAGATCTTTCAAATGTTTGTCAAAAGTCTCTGATAAGATGACTATGTCATCCAAATATGAGAGTGCAAAAACATCTTTCAGGCCACTTCGGAATTTATCTATCAGGCGTTGAAAAGTGGCTGGTGCGTTACGCAGACCAAAAGGCATGCGTAGATAACGGTAAGTTCCGAATGGACAAATAAAGGCAGTTTTGTCCAAATCGTTTTCATCCACTTGCACCTGATGATATCCTGATTGTAGATCTATCGTTGACATGTATGATATCGGTGTAGCTTCGTTTAAAAGATTGTCCATCCTAGGTAATGGATAAGTGTCCGGTTACGTAACGGCGTTGAGGCCTCTGTAGTCAACACATAATCTTACTTTCCCGTTTGGTTTAGCGACGAGCACTACCGGAGCAGCATATGGGGATTCACATTCTTCTATTATGTTCTTTGCCAAAAGTTCATCAATTTGTTCTTTCAGTATTTCTTTCTTGGCCGGAGACATACGATACGGTGGAATAGATATAGGATGATGATTCATAGTAACTATTCTGTGCTTCATGAAAGGAGTAGGTTCTTCCCCTTGTTCAAAGCAGCGTTTGTACTCTTGAAGTAAGCAGTTTAATTCTTCACTTTGCATCTGGGTCAGATGTCTTCCTTCATCACTTCTCAAGTGGACAATCGTAGTAGGCTCAGGCACAATCGTTGATTTAAAAGTTTTCGGCGTATCCTTTAATTCAGTAGGCTTTACATAGAAGAAATATTGTCTCTGGGGATCTTCGCTAAAATGCCAGGTTCCATTTTGAACGTTGAGAACAATGCCGGCTGCATGGAGAAAGTCTTTCCCTAACAGCGTGCTATTCCCTTTTGCTTCAGGAAGAACAAGAAGTTCTGTTGACACAATTTTACCTTCTATACACAAGTTGATAACCGTTTTAAGAGCAACCATGGACTGGAGTTTTCCATCAGCAAGAGTCAGTGAAATCTTTTTGTCCTCGAAAGCAATTCCATGCTTTCGTAGAAAGTTATACAGCTTTTCTCCTGCAATAGAGTGTGAGGCACCAGTATCGGCACACACAGCAATTCTCTCACCAAAAAGTTCAAAGATAATCAAGCTGGAAAGATCTTTAGTTGTATTACTTGTGAACAAGTTCATACAGTTGACAGTAGTTTCTTCGACTTTAGATTTTGTACAAGTAGGACATTTAGATATTACAACTCCTGGTGTTCCGCATCCAAAACATCGAATTGGGGGTCTTCCTTCTGATCTAGGAGTAGAATTTCGAGGTATCGAAACTCTTGAAAATTGACTTTGCGTACATTCGTGTCTATTAACCCCAGGACGGAATCTTCTATCTGTAGAGACTCTTTTATTTTCGTCTCTAGAATATGTTTTCTTTTGAGTCTGCGCCACGTGTTTCTTCACTCCTTGACGGATATTCTCATAAGTATCCAGTTTTTCAGCTAACTCTAGAGGGTTGGCCCAATCTGTCCACAAATCAATGAAGTGATTTTTGATGTCTGGTGGAGTCCTTTTCTTAATTTGATCAGTAATTAATAAACTTTTGAGTTGATCAAAGGTGGTGACATTCATTTCCTTTGTCCAACCTTCAAAATAAGAAGCCAGTTCGAAAAAGTAGTCCCTCCATGTCGTATCATGATTCTTCCTATGTTGGGAAAATAACTGTCGAAACTTATCAGCAGTGACCCTAAATCTCTTTAGAAGCATTTCTTTCACCTTTTGGTAATTTTGAGCTTCCTGTTCATCTTCTCTAGCTAGCAACTGCGCTATTTCAGCTGGTAAAGAACCAATGAGATATGGTATCCATGATGACTCTGGAAGATTCATAAACTTCAATTGACGTTCGAAAATAATTAAAAACAGTCCTATTTCATCTTCTTTTGGATTAAACTTAGGGATAATCTAACTGAATTCATATTTCGGGTACTCTGAGCCATGAGTAGAAACAACTGAATTGGAAACCTTTTGAGCTTCAAGCTGGAGTTTTAGCTTCTCGAGTTCATACTTGCGCTCATTCTCAATTCGGACCTGTTCTTCCGCGTGTGCTTTAAGTAATTTTTCCTCTTCAATTTCTTTTCCTCGTGCCAACCTATCCTCCTCATCCTTCTTTTCAGCCTTCAACTTGTTTTCCTCGGCCGCATTCTCCGCTTTTAGGCGATCTTCAATTATAACGGCGAGCATATTCTTTACGAACTCTTCTTCGTAATTTTCACTTTTAATTATAAGTTCTCGAAGTTGGATAACTTTTAAGCTGTCCGACACAGCTAGACCAAGCTCCGATGCAAGAGTTCGGAGGTCTTCTTTCCTTACTTTCCCTAGGAACGCCATATTGTCCAAAACACCTAACTATTGTTTATGGAATTTTTTTTTTAAAGAAGAGTGTCCTAAATCTAGAGTCCTAAGTTTAAAGTTCAACAGTCCTAAACTTAATACCTTTAAATGCAGAACGTTTAGAATATATTACTGTACATTCCGTTATGATACTTAACTAAAGTTATATGCAAATATTCTTGATTTCTCAGAACCATTATCAAAATACAAATAAAACATTTCCCAAACACTTTAAAAAATTCACTTAGCTAAAGTATGAAAAATAGCAAAATACACAATTAATTATAAAGACATACACCTTCATATAATATTTGATATGTTATTCTCCGTTGTAGCTAAATATTCAGAACACTTGTATACAGATACTTGCATAACGCTAATTATAAATCATGAATTCCTCAACATTTTATTAACTTGATCTAAACTACCATTTATTACAAAAATAATAATTCAACAAAGGCAATACTTTAAATACCAACTTCTTTCTAAATAAAATATCTCCCTAAATTCAGAAAGTAATATTTCTTTTGTGTGTTATCTTTATTGAAACACACTAAAATTTTTTTTCTTTTCACTTGTTGAAGAATGACAATGCAGTAAATATAAAATAAAGATCATGAAACAAAAAACCATACATACAAAATAATTTTTTTTTCAATGCAACGCGCCTAATAAGAAAAGTAAAAACAACTGGCGCCGTATTAGACGTCGACTAAGATTTTCTTTTGGCGGGATAATTTTGAGATCAAGGTCGTTCAACTTCTAGTTATCGATACATTATATCAGCACATCACACACATTCTACAGCATTAATATTCATAGTAAATCGTTAATTATCCAACTATTTAAATACATACATACAATTAATAGTTTTAAGCTTTCTGAAACACTTAAATCAGGATTGATTTGCAAGTTTAAGTAGTCAGACGAACAACTGAACATTAAAACGAAATCAATTTCTCATTACAATACATACAAAATAAAGGAATTTCTTTTGAGTTAAAAATTACTTATTTCTACAGTACAACTTTGAAAATCCTTCTTTATAAATGACTTTTTTTTGTCTAGGTTTAGACGACATAAAGTATAAAAATACTTTACTTAAAAAACTTATACTTAAAAATACTTATCTATCCGATGGATATCGGGATCGGGCCCCACGTTGGGCGCCATTTCTCTGTAGCAATGATGTATGCTGACACGGCTAGCTAACACTTAAATTGAATTTATTAACATACAACATAAACTACAGAAATTACAAGACTTTCACGCACACAAAATATAAAGGACAGGGACATTTTTACTATCACATGCTACAGCCTAGCTGCTGCTTGCTCCAGGGTTGGAGTTACACTGTAAACGTTTTTGTCTGTCCACTAGGGGGCGTTGTTGGTTCCGTTACAGTGATACTTTAGAGAACAAAAATTTATTTTGCCATTTTTGGTCTTCCTTCCATTTTTGAACCTGACAATTCAAATACTGCGTATCGTGATTATCCTCAGTTATGGAAAGTTAAGTGAATATGTAAACAAAAACAAATGTATTGCTTTGCAAAAAATTGTTAATGTGTTAAAACAAATTAAATCAGATTATATTGAGGAAAAATAAAAACAGAAAATTATCATGCGTACGATTCAGAATCTCGCTGAAAGTTTAGTAAATGTTGGGGGTTAAAGCGGCTAATCAGTTTCTACAACTATTTGGACCAGCGTCATTTCCTAATTACTTTCTTTCGATTGCAAACAACCAAAATCAAGGTTAGAAAATCAAAATCTGAATTTGAAATCATTTTGAAACTCAAAAATGAAACACGTCACGCTCCATCGAAAGACATTGACCGAATAAGATTGACGGGTTGATTGAGGCTATATTGAAGTACCTATCAATTGAAACCGTCAATCAAATTGACAGTAAAATTGTTCATCGGAGACCTTTAGTAATTTAATTATACATTCTATCGCATACAATTTTTCACTGTCTTTGCATAAATATTGCTTGCATTTTCTGTTATTTTTATCAGAAACATTATCGTTTGCATCATCGTAACTCTACATAGATGTCATGATTTAATATTTATTTATAGTGTGCGAGCTATTTCTCGTGAAAGTAGCAGAGGAAGGTGGATCACCGTGTTACATAGGGTACAGTGTTACAGGGAGTTTCATTTTAAAGTGGTAGCTAAATTAGCTCCAATTTGTTTGTAATTTTCTTATTCATCTTGTTTTCAAGAAGTCCATGTGTTTTGGAAGAATTAGCATCATCAATTACATTTCTGTACCAAATCATGTTTTACCTTAATATAATAAATAATTTGGCAAATTTAAATCCAAAGTAAGTTAAAATTTGTGCTGGTTGTTTAATTACGACCTTATTTAAAATATATAGAGCATTTAATTCATTTTCAATCTTAATTCCCTCCATTCGTAATCATAATTTAATTTTACAGAAAACATAAATTATATTCAGTTGCTCCCAAAAGTGTTCGTACGCTTATGAATTACAAAGAAATGTTGCTCTATTCATTAATAAAATTAATATTTCAGAATGGGAATTTTTTAATAATATCTATAACATAGTAAAATTTTTTGTTGGTAAATCAGTAATCAAAACGTAACAAAAATGTTACCTCATAAAAGTCTTCATACACTTTAAAAATATATCTACTTATTAGTTAATATTGTAATATTTTGGTAAATTAGTACCAAGCAGAATATCCAATAGCATCCACAACAGCTTTTAAACGTCTGAGGATATAGTTCACTAGTTTTTTTTTGCAATATCTGCATCAATATTCCTCGATTCTTTAATCATTACTGTTTTTAGTTCGCTTTACGTTTTAATGTGGTGTCTTCGTATTCCACCGCCAGTTTTCTCCAAATATGTTCCATTGGGTTTAAATCCGGTGGCTGAGGTGATGTTTTTAGACCTGGTGGACAATTATAGACGCCAGAGGCGAACTTTGAGAGCCGCGGGCTTAGTATCGTTATTTTGATTTAAAAAAAAAAAAGCAAAGTAATTTCCTATACACAATTTTTGGGCTGATACTTTAAAATTATCTTTACAAATATTTAAATAAAGAGCATGATTCATTATGCAATCAATAAATAAATAACTACCTAGTACAGATGATGACATGCACCCCCACACAAGGACACCTCCACCACAATGCTTTACTTTTTCAACAAAGTTCTTGGGATTAAGTTTCTCATTTTTCTTCTCCGTTCAATTAAATGCTAATCGGAACCAAAAATGTAAAATTCACTTTCATATTCAAATAAGACATGATTCCAATACGTTTCGGGCTTATTTATCATTGATTTTGCTTGCGAAGGAAAGCCTAAGCTTTCTATTTTTCGCATCCGATATTCCGTACTGATTTTCCACTACTATGATGAAAAATAGTCAATTTTCGAATGCTGTTCGTTGTTTTCTTACGACTGCGAGCCATTTTAAACACAGAATATTCTGAAATAAAATAACAGAATAAAAGAGAATATTATGAAATAAGCAAGCAAAGATTAGAGCCAAACGATATTTTAAATGTCACCACAATGCAAAAATAAAAATAGCGATAGATGAAAATTTTTATTTATGAATTTATCTGAAAATATTTCGGTGTACGATCACTTCTGTGACGTGTTTTTTTCTTCTGCCTTCTTGCATTTTCATTTTTATAAAAAGAAAATGAGTCAATATTTATATATATAACTAGCAAAATACCCGACCTTACTCGGTTTGAATTCGTTTACTCTAGATTGAAGAGATAATCAAAATATATAATGACTTACGTTTTTTGTAGAATAAAAATTTATTTTAACACCTTTCGCCATCTTTATATTTTCTACAACTTACTTTGGACACAAATCCTACACATGCATATCCATTCATGTAATACATTTCACATACATCGCACAGTTGCTGTATGACAAAGCTACAAAAAGACGAAAGGTGATACTAAGGTTACTACTATAAAAGACGATTTATAGGAAGATTTGGAATTCCCTTTCTTAAGTTCTTTTCATGTGCAACTCAATTAATTAAAATTACGATTTACGGCGAGTGCTCTCGCACTCATAGTCAACAAAACAATATTTTTTTACTTGTACACTCTTGCCTCCGGTAAGCGACATTGTGAAATTTTGCAATCTTCTCCTGTCATTACTACAACGAATTTTTTAATGTTGGAAAAAGTTCTAGTTTGGATTTTTAAACATTATTATTCTTTCAATAACGACATTATTCTTTAAATAACGGCATTATTGTTTAAATAACGGCATTATTTTTTAAATAACGGCATTATTCTTTAAATAACGACATTATTCTTTAAATAACGGCATTATTCTTTAAAAAACGGCATTATTCTTTCAATAACGGCATTATTCTTTCAATAACGGCATTATTCTTTCAATAATAGCATAACTACACTTAAAATTTACTGAAAATTTATACTGACTTACCTAACATTTTCAAGTCTAATACTTTGTGGTGCTGTTGGGTGTGATGAGAAGGAAAACATATTTATTAAAATAATAAATATTTAAAACAGAAAACAGTAAAATAGAACAAAATAAAAGATGTCGGAAAAATTGTTCTAAAGATATTAATTTGTGATTCCTTTTTATCTCTTGATCTCGCACAGTTGCCACAATTTACAATTAAAAGTGTACAAAATTTAGAAATGTGAAATTAATTCAGAGCGAAAGAAACAGAAAATATCACTGCTCACGCGATCTTGTTCATTCTCGTTTCGTTGAAAAATATCGTCTGTCTCAAATATTCCGAAATCGTTTTCACTGCGCTAAGAACAAAAATAAAACTCGAAATAAATGAAGTATCAGAGCTGAAATTTCATTAAAAAATATAATTTTTTGAAGAATAATTACTTTTTCAGCAGTACTGGTAAAACAATCGAAGTAATCGTAATATTCAATAGACATTCCAATTTTTCCAAAACTACCAAATTATAGTTGATTTAAGTATACTTACTCAGGTGTTTTAGCATGAAACTCATCTAAATATAACAATAAAGAAATGTTTAATATTGCATTCACTAAATTAATAGATAATGTATAAAATAAAATACACTGCAATCAAATATTAGGAATACAATTCATGTGATGCCTACACAAACACACAAACACAAAATCGAGCATAGAACAGAAAGACGGACAGACAGACTTTCGCAACCAATTCCACTCACTAAATCAAGATAAGTACTCACTGTATGCAAATTTCCATGAAAATATCTTAAACCGCGTGGACGTGTATAGGGCACAACATACAGACAGACAGACAGACAGACAGACAGACAGACACCAAACGAGAAAAGGGCGGATTCGGCATCAGAAGGGTCCAAAACGGATAGAAAACTTGAAATGGGTCGAAAATATTGAATGTACAAACAAACACTCCATTCTTATTTATATAGATTCTCTTACGTGGCGCACAAAAAAGACGTTATTTTTTGTCGCATTTTGGCAACACTGTAAGAAATTTTGGTTTACTACGAAGCCTCGCTTCTCAATTGAATTTCTAACGTTATTGGATGAAACCTTATTGAAAAAAAAATATTTTTCGAGCTGTTTGCAGCTTACATACAACATGCTGGATATTCGATTTCTAAAGCAGCGCTCACATTTCGAGTCAAAAAATTTGCTCAAAGTTTTAATTTGAATTCCAAATTGTTCGAGTTCTGATTCTAGAGGTACTGTATAACTTTTCTGTAGTACAACTAATTTATATTTGAAAAATATTTTTTTGGAATAATATAATTTGTAAACAATCCCTTTTGTCAGGACACGTGTCTTCGTTGATGCGAGCGAAGCGATCAAGGTTTGCGCAGCTAACCTATGAAGATTGCAAAGCAATCCTACAGGTGTTGGTGAGCGTCATCGAGCAGGGGGCGGGCACTTTAGTTTTTTAAGTGCTAGCTTCTATTAAGAATTACGTGGAGAAGATGTGAAAAAATATTGGCCTTTAAATAAATTCGAATACAATTACAGGCTAAGTGCTTTTTCTACACATTTTAAAAGTGTACGAACTCTTTTGAGAGCTGTATACAAATACAAATACAAATATTGACGACCAGCTACAGGCTCAAGCCCAACAAGGCCGGTCCTTTGTTTATGAATTCTCCAATTCCCACTGACTATCCAATTGTGTCATAAATTCGTACACTCCCTTTGAATTAACTATATTTTCTGGAAACGCGTTCCAACTGTCTATTACCCTATTAAAGTAGTAGTTTTTCCTTAAATCCCGATTAAAATGTGTTTTATTCAATTTATACCCATGGCCCCTTGTTCTGTTATCCCTATTGAAATTTAAGCCCTCTGTGTCCCCTTGTTTTACAAACTTGAAAAGCTGAATCAAATCCCCCCTCCTTCTTCTTCTTTCCAGTGTATACATGTTTAGCTTACTTAAACGTTCATTATAGTCGAAATTTGCTATCCCCTTTATTATTTTTGTAGCTCTGTGCTGAACCCTTTCAATTGATTCTATGTCCTTTCTCATATATGGAGCCCAGAATTGTACAGCATATTCTAGATGTGGTCTTACTAAACCCTTATATAATGGCAAGTTTATATTCTTATCCCTTGAAGTTACAGTCTTTTTAATATACCCCAATAACCTATTAGCCTTTTTACCCGCAGCTGAACATTGGTGACCCATTTTAAAATCCCTGTGAATTATCACCCCAAGATCCTTGACTGTTTCTCCCTCCTTTACCTTTATTTTCTGCAGACAGTACTCGGCTCCACTGTTCCTGTAACCCATATGCAGAACTTGACATTTCCCTACATTAAATAACGTACCCCATTTTACAGCCCATTCGGATATCTTATCAAAATCTCCTTGTAAATTTCCTATCTGTAACTTGGTATCCACTGTCCCCCATATTTTAAAGTCATCTGCAAATATACTGATTCTATTCTTGATCCCCTGACTGATCCCTGAGGCACCCCACTTATAACTTCTGTCCACTGTGAATAATTTCCTTTTACCTGCACTCTCTGCTTTCTACCCAATAACCAATTTTTTATCCATATTAATGTTTTTCCCTGAATCCCCATCCTTTCCAATTTAAACAGTAATGCCTCATGAGGTACTTTATCAAAAGCCTTTTGAAAATCTATGTACATGATATCCACACTGCTCTTATTATCCAGCTCCTCAGTAATTTTTTCGTAGAACTTCAAAAGGTTTGTAGAGCAGGATCTCCCCTTCCTAAACCCATACTGATTCTCTGATAACAGTCCCCCTCCTCCAAGTATAACATTATATGCTTTTTTAACAGAGATTCAAATATTTTGCAAATTACTGATGTTAGACTTACTGGTCTATAGTTGTCCGGATCACTTTGTATTCCCTTTTTGAAAATTGGAGTTATGTTGGCCAACTTCCAATCCATTGGCACCCAACCTGTGCTATATGTTGAATTAAATATCGTGTGAATTATTTCCCCCAGTTCTTCCGCGCATTCCACTAGTACTCTCGGATAAATATCGTTTGGCCCTGGTGCTTTAGATGGCTTAATAATTTTAATTATCAACTGATGTACTATTTCTTCCCTGTTGAATTTGCATTCTTTAATTATACCCCCTGCAAAGGCTCCATCCTTGGGATCCTTTTTTAAACTATAGTTACCATTGAAAACCCCCAGAAAAAAGTCATTTAACAAGTTTGCCATTCCCACCTCGCCTTGAATTAATTCACCTCCCTTCCCCTCTAACGGGCCCAGTGTAGTGCTAAATTTATTTTTACCACTTGCATATGCAAAAAATTATTTTGGGTTTATATTTATTTCCCTTGCTAATTTTTCCTCCAAGGACACCTTTTGCTTCCGACTAATAGTTTTAAACTTCTTTCTGGCTTTCTGATATGCCTCCTTGTCCCTGTCGTTACCAGTGCTTTTATATACCCTGTATGTTCTTTGTTTTAATTTTAAAGCTTTGTGTGTTTCCCCTGAAAACCACATAGGGAGCAATTTTCTAGATTTTCCTTTTTTCCTGAACGTTACATGTTTTTTTAACACCCTGTCTAACTTATTCTTGAATTCCTCCCATTGTTCAGAATGATGCAGTGCTAATAAACCCCCTTTGAATGTTTCCTTTAACTCTTCCCTTATCTTATGAAAATTTACCTTTCTGAAATTTGGAATTATTCTACTATTGATTGTGTATGCTGACTGAAAATTTATACCTAATCTGATACTTCTATGATCACTTTCTCCCAGTGGCTCACCTATAACCAAATCCTGCACCCTATCCTCATCATTGCTAAAAATCAAATCCAATATTGCATTGTCCCTAGTATCCTCATACACCATCTGGTACAAAAAACAATCCTGTATCACTTCCAAAAATTCTGCCCCTTTCCCATTTGTAGCTAGATTGTTTGTCCAGTCAATATTTGGATAGTTATAGTCCCCCATTAAAATTAATTCTCCTTTTTGACATGCTTCGTTTATCAGATTGCACATGCCCTTTTCCTGCTCTTCACTACAAACAGGAGGTCTATATATATTACCCAGAATTAGTCCTTTGCCTTTGTCTGTATTCAGTTTCACCCAGACTGATTCTATACCCTCAGTTTTATTATTTAACTTTATTTCCGTACAATTTAAGAATTCTCTCACATAAATCAAAACCCCACCCCCTTTCCTATTCTCTCTGTCCTCCCTAAACATTGTGAATCCACTTAATTCTAAAATTTGTGCATCTTCACTGCTTGCCCAACTTTCAGTAATCCCAATGATATCTATATCCTCTGCTTGTGCAATTCCCTTGAGCTCATCCATTTTATTTCTCACACTGCGAGCATTACAATAAAATACTTTTAGCTTATTTTTCACCCTTATATTGCACTTTCCCCTTGTATTATTTGTCTTGGTATTGTTTTTCTCCCTTACATTGCACTTTCCCTTTGTATTGTTTGTCTCCTGCAATTTAGACCCTGTTAGTTTTCCTAAGTAATTACTGTGTACTGTCAACCCTCTATGTCCTTCCCATCCCTGCTTGTATACTAGTTTTTTGACTCCAGAATATTCAAAACCCGCTTGCCCACCTCCCTATTACCTATCAAGCTTAAATGCAAATTATCCCTGCTTATCCAATCCCTCCTACACTCCTTCCAAACATCTAAAATTCTAACCTCCTCCCTCTCACACAAATCCCTTAACAACCCGTTCATCTTATTGGCCCTTTGATTTAACCACCCATTGCCTAACCCATACCTAGGTAGTAATCCTAATACTGTTACTTCTTCCCCATGAGACTTAATGCCTCTTAAAACTGTTTCTGCTTCCCTCTTAAACTTAACATTAGTAGTCCTCTCTACGTCATTTGTTCCCACCCACACTACTGCCTTTTCCTCTCCTTTAACCACACCTGCCTTAACTGCCTCAACTACATGTTTTACCCTGGCACCTGGCAAGCAACTCCTTGCAAAATTGCGCTTTTTACGCCCTACCATTTCTCCCAAAACCCTAACCATTGAATCACCAACCACTACCCCTCTAGTTACCTTATCCCCCTTATCAACATGCCCCAAGTTTACACATTGGACACCCTTTTCCACTCCCTCTGCAGCCCTCACCTTCAAAGCCTCCAGCTCCTTCCTCAAATCACCCACCTCTAAACAACTCTTGCATGTAAATTCAACCTTTTCTGACATTTTAACCCCGCTCACACACCCCTTTCCTGCCTCAACCATATTCCCACACAAGTCACATTCCACATAGAACTCCCCACTGGCTCCCTCTGTCCTCATCTCCTTGAACATTCTAACTATACCCATGCTTATGCAAAGTAACACTCAATGCACAGAAAAAGCACTACACAAAATCAAACATACAGAAAAAGCACTAAGTCAAATACACAGAAAAAGCACTGCACTTGAATGAAAACAAACAAGACACAAAATATTTAGGCCCAACGAGACATACGTGAATTAGGCCTAACGAGAGATACGTGAATTAGGCCTAACGAGACTTGACTTAGGACTATTTGACAAGTCAAAAACTAAGTACAAGGACTATAAAAACAATTAGAAATGTTTGAACTGATAGAAAAAGAAGTAATACAGTGCTTAGTACTAAATAAATGAAGAATAACTAAAAAAAACTTGAATTTCGCGGGAGCTCCGAAAACGCGACGCACACTGCTTGACACCTAGCGGCCAAGCCTGTATAACTATAAATATAAATAATCTTAAACTGGACAGATATTCAAATTATATAGCATAATAACGACAGAATTTTTTACTTAAAATTTTAATCCATTGAAACGTCAAATTTGTATTCGTTATAAAGTAGGGCAAAGTTAGACAAAAAAATTGGTAGACGGATAAAATAGGGACCCGGCAGTTTTGCCTAGACGATTTCTGCTATCTATCGGATAACGCATGAAACTAGTTGCAGACTGCCTCCATGTTATTTGGAGTTGAATGAAAGGCAGTGTATATTATGTGTTTGTCGATGCTGATGTTTTAAAAAATTCGAGTAGCAAAAGTTCGATTTTTACTCCACTAATTTTACTTTGTAGTTTCTAATTGCATGAAGATTTATTTTAATTAAGTACAACATCTGATAACACCTCTTTCAGCTATTATTTTAAATTATAAAAACCACGTTTTACTTCATGTTTGAAATAAACTAAGTCTTCTTTTCTGACTAATGGCGTTGTAGGATTAAACTGAGAACTTTGCAGTCGGACAGGATCAGATAGGAGAATTGAAGTTTGAAGACCAATAACAAAAAAACTAAAAAACCAGAAAAGAAAAACTTAAAGCAGAAACTGTTTAAGGCTCCTAAGCAAAAGAGCTGTCAAAGCACGAAATAAAAAGAAGTTTAGCATTAAAACAAACCCCTCGACATCAGATGAAGACGACGTGGAATATGACGAGGCATGTTTCCTTTGTAATGAATTATACGCCATATTAAAATCTCTGGAATGTTGGATACAGTGGTCTCAATTGTAAAGGTTAGGTTCATGAAGCCTGTAGCCATGCAGAGAAGCATGATCAAATTTTTATTTGTGATTTATGTTCTTAAAACTTCTCACTAATCTGATCAATTAACTTAATTTACTATACCTTTCAAACACATTAAATTCAAATTTACTTTATGTCCAGTGAATTCAAAGTTACTTATGACCTGATCGGACAAATCCAGGTACTTGCATTTTTCCAAAAAAAAATGTATTTACCCTCCAAAATACAGTTATTTTACATTGAAAAATATTTATTTTCGGAACTAAAGAATTAATTTATCATTTAAATGGAACATAAAGCAATTTTATTCATACCGGTGATTTAAAAAAAAAACACATTTTGGGACCCGGTTTTGTTCAACTTTCCCCTATATAGTTCTCGAAATGTTGGAAACCACTTTTCTACTTAAGCTGGTAGGTAGTTAACTAACGTCGTCACGGTCTGATGAAGTTATTTATGCACAGGGAATACTCGTATGAATTACTGCTCTAGAATTTCATATGGATCTATCTTTAACTAAATAGCTTTTGGAACAAGTGTTATTAAAAATTTGATAGTCTGTTGTTTTGGTGAATATCAGTGCACAATTGTTTCAGTACACTTAAAAACTTAAATTTATAAGAAAGATAGATCTAATCGTTCTGCATTCTAAGTATTCTTACAAAGAGAGCTAAAATATTAGAATAACTTACGTTTCGTAATCATGTCAATACAATAAATATATTATTGTTTTATTCTTACAAAATAAATGGTGAGGAGTGAGAAATTAACATTATATTTCTGTTTACAAAAATATAACGCGAAATTTTGAAAATTAATGCTGCGTTTGCTTGCAAAAATTAATTTGAGGTGTGGGGAAATTAATATTTACGCATACGGAAAGAAAAGAAAAATAAAGCGTGGAAAATTAATACTATTTATTCTTGAAAAATATATTACGAAGCTTAGAATACTAATAGATTTATGCTTACAAATATTAATAATGAGACATGAAATGAATATTATTTGTGCTAACATAAATGAATTACGAGCTGTGAAAAATAAATATTATTTATGCTTAGAAAATTGAATTACGATGTGTGAGAAGTGATTATTATTTATGCTTACAAAAATATATTATATGGAGCAGAAAATAAAATATTAATTATAATTACAAAAATGAATTACGAGGTGTGAAAATTAAATATTATTACTTACAAAAGTAAATTATGAGGTGTAGAAAATTAACCTTTAACTGCTGGCATGAGTGATTTTTGACAGGTCCTTTCCACCCCTTAAAGTGAATATTTGTCCCTGTTCTATTCAGTACCTTCCTACTACGGCCAACAGAAGCCACATTCCAACACTGGTTTGGCTGCCCCAACTATTTCGTATTTCACACTATTTGCAATTCCCGCGTGGTCTCTTAGACCCATTCACAACATTTGCGTTACCGTTCATGTTGAATGAAATTGTCTAAGTTTGAGTAGGGAAATTCGGCAGAGAGCCTGAAATGGCTACAAACTTATCTAAGAAACAACCTGTGTGTCTTACACAAAAATAAATTCAGTTTATTGTTGATAATTGGTCGGAAATAGAGTACTGGGACAGAGAAATTTGGGATGTTATTGAAAGCGAACACGAAACGGATTCGGAAATTTATGCAGATGAAGATATTTCAAGTGCGTCTTCACAAGAATATTTCTACGGAAAAAATAACCTCAAATGGGATGCCTGGGGGGGAACCTAATCGTGCCGTTCGAACACCAAAACACAACATAGTTTTACAGTTTCCAGGATTGAAATTTCCTGCAAAATTAGGTCCAAAAGCAGAGCCTGTAGAGACATGGAACCTATTTAACTTATATGTAAAATATATTTCATGTTATGAATTGAATTATCTAAATTTAAAATGTAAAAATAATAATTATCTGAAGAATCTTTTATATTAATATCTATATATATAATTCTCTTACGTGGCACGCAAAAAAGACGTTATTAGCTATCGCGTTTTGGCAACATTGTACAATTATTTGTTTTTCACGTAGCCTCGCGCGCTTGAATTGAATTTATAGCGTTATCGGATAAAATTTTATTGAAAAAAGAAAGGAAATTTTAATGAGCTGTTGCAGTCAAGGAAAGTGGAGGATCTTTTCAGGGCCATTTAAAAAACGGTTCTTTTCAGGGCCAACAATCATAGTTCAACAAGACGCTTGCACAACAACTTTCGGCAGCAAACTCAATGAAAAAGTGTGGGTCGTTTGAGTGCTGGGAAAATGTACACACAAACAACATGCTGGGTATTCAATTTACAAAGCAACGCTCACATTTCGAGTCAAAATTTGCACAAAGTTTTCATTTGAATTCTGATTTTAGAGATACTGTATGTATTTTTTCTGTAATACAGCAAATTTATATTTGAAAAACATTTTTTGGGTAACATATTTTGTAAACAATCCCTTCTGCTAGGACACATGTCTTCATTGAGGCGAGCGAAGCGAGCATAGGTTCGCGCAGCGAACCAATGAGGATTGCGAAGCAATCCTCCGGGGGTTGGCGAGCGATAGCGAGCAGGTGGCAAGCCCCCTAGTATTATATTAATTAACTTAAAAGCACTTTAGTGAGAGAGGTCTGAGAGACCCCTTCACACTTGTTACGAAACCGTTTTGGACACAGCAGTTAAAGGTTAATATTATTGTGCTCACAAAATGAATTACCAGGTTGGGAATATAACATGTTAACGATATAAATTCAGAAGTCATTTTGGCTATAATTATTTCATTTCTGATACCACGAAAGAAGTATAAAAGTTGATTTGTTGTAATACCTTTAGCTGTTCCATAACTATCTCGTTTAGGTGTATATCTACATTGTGTCGCATTTGAATCTCAAAGCACGAAGCATCGAATAACATGTCTTACACCTATTATATTTTAACTTTCACGCCAATGCATTACTGTTGCAAAGAAAATCGTTTCATTTTCCACTACACTCTCATCGGGAAAGTAAAAATATCTCCGCCTCCAAGTGCTGAGAAAGGTAGCAGCTTTTTTCCGAAAATTGAGAAAGCAAAATGGGATTTTCGAGTTGGAACAAATTATAAGCGGAATATATCAAGGTACACTGGGAAAAGATTTGAATAATGAAATGCGAATTTGTTTACCTTAATATAAAAAGAGCGGATACCCTCTTCTCAGCACAAGATGCTTGACTTTAAAAATTGCATTATACGATTTTCTTTTCGAAAGCGACATTGTAAAAAAAAAAAAAAATGTGAGTGCAAACACCCACGTAAGGTAACGCATGCGTTTCTGAATGTCAATGAAAAATAAGAAAGTAATTTAATAAAACTCGTGGATATCGAGTTATAATGGAAAAAAATCGGAATTAATTTTGCATAGAATAAGGCAATCTCCGTGGTATCAGTGTTTCTGTTACATGAAGATTAAAAAAATAAGAATTATAACCGGGTAAGAAATAAAACTTTTGTGAGAATATAGATTAAATATTTGTTCTCAGTAGAATAGGATAAAAAGGCATATAGGGGAAAATTATTTATATCGGTTTCATATCAAATTATTTGTTTTGAACACACTAGTCTATAAGTTGCTGAAATAAAATAAATGTAACAGAACTAGAGTAGGTACGTAATTAACAACACACTGTGTAGCAACGAGCTACTTGCCACAGTTTGAGATCAATCTCGAAAGAAAGGAACCAATGACAACGCCTCGTCATTTTGAATCAAGGTCAGATGACGAGGTCATAGCCTGAGCTCGCACCTCACTCTCCAAACATTCCACATGAATCCAACGTGAGGAAGTTTGAAAGGACAACAGATTTAACTACGTATTATTTGGTTGGACAAATCGGTTAATATTTCAACTGGGTTACCGCGATTCCCACTTTTAAAGAAACATCTAGCTTATATGAATATATTTCACAAGTAAAGAAACTTACAAAATCGAATACCACCTTATGGATTGTCTGGCCTTTCAGGAACAAACTGGCATGAAAATGATACAAAGGAATGTGCTGCTACATGAAGAACATGTCTTCCTGGGTCCTCCTGGAAGCTTCAAAGCCAACCAACCACATACACATTCTAGATTCGAACTCGTAACGCTTTCAGTCCACTGGTTTTACAATAGCGAGGCAAGTAACTTATAAAATGTTCTCAATGAAGGTTTATAGTGGATAAAACCAAAATCAGCTCGATTTGAGGAGTTTTTAAGCGAATTTTGGAATTTGTAGACGCTTTTAACATCAGATCTGCCGTAAGCAGTTGAATATTCTCTATTAGGGTTGTCATTAGATAAAACCAAGATAAGCTACATTTGAGATGCATTTAAGCGAATTTGAAAGCTGTAGACGTATTTAACATTATATCTGCGTCAAACGGTTGAATATTTTCTATGATGGTTGTCAGAGAGCAGAGGTGATTTATGGGCAATGATACAAAATAAAAAATATATATTAAATTGACTATGCCAACATTCATCACATGTCTGTCCTGAAATACTGATCGGACTTTTTTGTCGAATTGTCAACCATGACCCTGTTCTTGTCCAGATTCTTGAAGTATTTTTGTGTCACACATCGCAATTTTTGTAGATAAAAAACTAATGCATCATGTCTTGCACAAAATGACCTATACGTTGAATAGCTATAAATAGAGAGCTTCATTCTATTATATTTTGTTTTTGATGGATGATTAAATCACAAAACATTTCGACTGGATTAAGGAAATACTTATAGAATTGCAATGTGCTCATAAACTATTAAATTCTGTTGTGGCCATGAAATAAACTTACATTTATTCAGTATTTAAAAGTAAGTTTTGGAATAAATTATCTAAATAATGAACTAACAATTTCTAATAAGGTACTAAATTGTATACTAAACTTTAATTTAGTACACGTTTTAAGGGTTTTTATAAATTGTTTGATGAAACAGAATTTGTAACTTTTACAATGGTATATTAAAGCTATATTATTGATTTGTATTTCGAACCCCTGGAAAAAGAGCATTGCATCTAAAATAGACACAGACTTTGAAATAATTTCACAACAAACATACTTAAAATAATATTTACGCGTAGAGGAATATTACTAAAGTATGTTTTATATCTAAATAACGAAATTATTCAATGAAATAGCTATTTCCCAATTGAACGCAATTTATATTTATTTTGTTTGCTCTTGAAGTATAATCCAGAAATATTACAAGTCTATCTTATTACCCATATACAGCAATTTTAAATTGCAAATCGGCTTCACAATTCAATGTAATATAATTCGATTTTTTCTGCTCCTAAAGCATTATCCTGAAAAAATTCGTATGGCTTGTATACAAATACATCAATACATTCTAACTTCCAAAGCTGCTTCTCAACTCAACCTAAAGCAATTAGGATAGAGTTTTTCTTCGCTCCTCAACTTTGTATTTTTCATGAGTTGAATAAAAGTTTGAAAACAAACACGTTGGTGTATTTCAATGAATAAAAATTAGCAACAGTTATTTAAATGAAACTGTCTCCTATCGGCATTTGAAGTTACAAAATCATCAAGTATTTCGTAATTGAGACCAAATTACATCGTTCCTACTACGTTCCAAACATGAAAAAAGTACTCTCAATATCATTCAAATTTATGAGCAAACATATCACTATAAATATTACTTATGAAAATTAACACTGAAGATATCCGTGATCTACGAGCTAATTTAAACGGTACTCCGGCAATCTAGTAGGATTGCGCAGAAGTCGAAAGTCTTAGCTATCCTAATTAAAGAAAGGATTGATTACACAGGATGAAAGCGGACAATAATTTGTTATGATGCTAATCAACCTCGTACAAGCTCAGGAAAAGGGAAAAGTTGGATAATTTTAATTAACATCTCTGAATACGGTTTCTCGGCAACGCTTCTTCGAAACTGCAATTCGAGCACAGCGAGAAATATTTCCATTCATTACATTTGTCCTACTTTACGCTCGATTTACCATCTGTTCTTGCACAGTCTATAAATTATCGCTTAGTGAGCGGAAATTTATAAAGGAATTGTTGAGCTTTCGCGTTGCGTAGTGAAGTGCACTTCCAATACATTCAAGCGCTCCATTCAAAACAGAGATGGAATTTTCGGGATAAATTGACTGAAAATTCAAATGGAAAAACTGCTTTAGGATCCAGGATTGGCAGGCTTTAGTTCAGTGCCCACGTACTTCTGTTACTACTTCGTTACTAAGCTGGGAATATGACATAGTATACTTACGATATATATGCGTAGTATGTGTTTTCATTTAACCCTCGAAGTGATTTTGACGAGGTATCTCGTCCATAAAGATATGAATGATTTTGCAAATCACTAATTTTGCTTATGACTAATTTTGATATGACTAATTTTTGACAAGATATGACTAATTTTTTGGACTTTTTTTCAGCATTCTTGACAAGATATCTCTTCATCAAGAATGTCGATAAAAGTCCGAACGATGAAGATGTTGCCGATTTTTGATGATGACTAAATAAAGATCATGTCACTTTTTTGTAAGGACGAGATATTTCGTCCGTCAAGATATAGTCAGTTTTTTTGATGGCGAGATATCTTGTAGAAGCAACAAACGAGGGTTAATATGATTTATAATTTGATTTAAATGTTTTGCGAAGTAAATTAGTGTTTCAGGACATTTGTTACTGCAGATTTTGGTGAAGTTAGATATTGCTACAAAAATAAGGTTACAATGCACCAGTAGTTTACCTCAACCATGATTTACTTTTTCGTATAAAATGTTGCACTGTCGTCCACCCGTTTTGATAAATTGGTGACTAGTTGACGTGACTTTGAACTCACGTACTTAAAACAATAGGGGCAAATGACTCTTCTAAAATATACACAACGGCTCTCGATTTGATTAGCAAGCATTTAGATGCGTCGATTACTGTGAACAGTTGAATTGCTCATAACCCAACAACTGTTTGATACCCTGTGACACTGTTTCTGCTTCTAGCCTTACTTCACTCTTCGTTGCCTTTCAGCCTTTTCTCCACACGACAACTATTTAATTATGTGGTGTTGAACTCGGATCATTCTCTTCGGGTGAGGATCTCGTTCCGACACTAAGAATCCATTTTGTTGTTCCAGGGCGACTTTAATTAAAATACCTACCTACAACATGGCAACTCACATTCGATTGCTACAGTTCACGATCACAATCATCTATTTCATAATCCAGTATACGGAAATGCATCCATTTTCGTAATACAGCTATCACGGTCTCACGAACTTTTCAATCTATCAACTATTGGTAGCATATGACGCAAAATGGCAGGATTTCTAATATCGAATGGGTTGAGTGGTATTTTTTGGTCTATACAAAAATGACGATTAGAGACATTCTTTCAGTTGAATTAAAGTTTAATTACTATATTACAATATTTACATAAAGAATACATATTAACGCAAAGCTATATTAATCAAAACAATCAAATTAAGAACACTTAGGTTCTTTCGAAATCGAATCAAGAGTCGAACTTCAGCAAATCAACTGACAAAAGCTGCAGGTGCGGTAGAGCAGGAAAGGTGCATGACGTCAACGACGCCAGCGCCATCTAGGATTCAATTAATTTCCACAGCATCTATTGAATGCAGCCACTGATACATTCTGGAGGATAGTATCGTGGTTAAAGAAGCCACCGGTACAAAAATCAGTTTACAACATAACGGTGCCTATATAAAGCAGTTAAACTATCTCCACCATCAATTGCTTTTTGGTTAGCAAAGTCACACTAGTTATCATTCTCGTCATTAAAGTTCAGTTTATTAAAAGCAAGTCGCATTCCAGGTGCAAGAATTTCATATATTTATAAAAAATGTCGATTTTGAGGTTTTGAATTAATATGAATACTCTATATTACGTCCGTCCCCCGTGTAAGATTTTCGTAATTCAAATCTCAGTCAGAATATATATGGCATAGAGAATATATATGGCAAAGATTTATGTCTTCAAGCCACTCAAAGCACTATCCCTTCCCAATATATAAAAAAAAATTCCGTTAACAGATATTCCGCTTAAACTTATTGCCTATTTTTGATGATAATGTGATCAGGTCATATTATGTCAGTTTTCTTCCAATGACGAGATATCTCGTCCATCAATATATGACAACTTTCGCTAATTATGAGGTCCTTGTGGAGACAACCACCAGGAAGACTGTGAATGATGATTTTAACTCATATTTAAGTGATATTAAATGATAATTACAATGAAGTAAACAAACAGAGGAATTGTTGTCATCAGAAGAAAATCCAAACAAATCAATGAATAGTGTATTTATACAATCGGCTGAAAAAATTATGAATATTATTTACAATTTAGAATAACGAAATTTTATTAAAAGTGAATGATCTTCACTGAACCCTTTATTTTTGTTTGTATATTGGCAAAGAAAAGAAATGTGTCAGTTTTATTGGGAACAAAATGGATGTGAAATGGACGACTTCCAAATGTTTTCAGATGCTTTTTAGATGGTGGATGTTTAGAATCGGTGTCAGTGTTCCACTTTTGCATGTCAAGCATTAATTTCGTATTTATTTCAATGGATACATTTTTCATACGATTTATCTGAATACGATTCAGTTTTATTAATACAAAAACTAAAAATGTGTTCTGTAGTGAAGTGACTTAGCTTCCGCTTATTATATAATTATCGTTGTTCATTGAATTAGAGCTGATTTTTTTCTTTCGTACTTTCAAATGTATTGCTAAAATGAAACTAAAACCACTTTACATGTGTTATATCTTCCATTTCAGGCCAAAAAGGGTCAGTCTGCCTTTTGATGGGTTTAAATGAGTGAAGTGCATCATTAATTTAAAATTTAATATAATATGCAGAAAATATGAATTAAATGTGTATGCCTATATGAATCTAAATTACAGTTAATCGTATTACGACATGTTTCTTTGTTTTCCCGAATAAATGTGAGAAAGAGTGCAATATATTCAACTTCAGGTTCTGTAGAGATTCTCCAATTCAACTTCAGGTTCATTTTTATTTAACCCCTTTTGACATGACACGGAATATATACCCCTTGGCCCTTTTTCTATTCAAAACAGAAACACCATTTAGGATCTTGAGTACCAGTTGGTACTCAAGAGCTGGTGCAAGTTAAATTAGATGCTTAAAACACGCTTTCATGCGTATCTGTCCTGACATTATATTGACATTGTCCCTGCCTCCCCCAGACTTTTGACAACAAACCAGATCCCTTTATCTCAAGTATAGCCCGAATTCATAAAGAAAAATCACGTTTTAGCGAGTTTGTTTCTGTTGCCATTTTTAAAGAAGAAAAATTAAATACTCAAACACTTCATAATTGATACAAGTCTAACCATTTTTATAACCCATCTGGTCCACAGGATTTCCCATTTCTGTAGCTCCCATTATACACACATTACTACATAACAACTGCTAACTACACCTAATTCAAATCAAGCCTCTTGGATGTTGTATCGACAGGTATCTCGTCAAAATCAAAACTGATCAGATAATGATAGATGATGTATTTCGTCATTAGAGAAACTGACCAGATCTTGATCTTGTCATCACAACAAAATAAACTATACCTTTATGACGATATTAGCAAAATTAGCCAGATCTTGATGCACCAGATGAGCCGCAATAGCCTGGTTTGAAGAGGGTTGCGAGTTCGGATCCTACAAAGACCGTCTTGTACAAAGGGGACTGAAACAAGTCAAATCTGCCGTAGCCTCAAATGCCCGCACTAATGTTTGCATGATGTGGAAGGTTTGGAAAGTAGAGTTCCAGCTCATGTGTGACCTCATCATTTTAACATTGTTAAAAATTACTTTGTGTTGTTCTAGAATCTTTCGCTTCGGGTATGTTCTTGGACCATCGCCAATAGCCCGTTGTGGTACTTAATTAAAATACCTACAAACCTTGATAGACGAGATATCTCAATTAAATTGCTTGGAGTGTTAAAATAAATCTTATGCGAAGCAAATTGGCCATAGCAGATCTCATTTTATTCCCCTTGGACTTGCGTTTCTCCGAAGTGAAATTAGCTGCTCAAAACACACTCTCATGCGATTCTATACAGACATTATATTGACATAGTCTTCCTACCTCCCCCAGATTTTTGATAAGAAACCAGATTCCTTTATCTCAAGCTCCATCAATTCTCACGATTCAAACCCAATCGTACCGAACATTCCCATTCACCGGAAACGTACACCGAAATTAGATTTCGAGTGCCGGAGTGTGCTTAAGAAATTCAATTTCAAATCACATCTTCCGTTTCCATTAGTTTCCCAAACAATAAAGAGACGAATTGCCAAGGGACAAAATCAGAATACCTCCCCGCTAGGTAATGTTAACAAAATCAAACACCACAGTGTGTTTTGATTTGCAGATTAAATACTGGAATACCGAGGGGGTTCTCGATCTGATTTCTGCTACCGGAAATGTTGTTCCGTTTCAATAAGAATTTAACATCTATCCCCCGAGGAAGTATTCGACATTCGAACGGCGTTGTTCGGATTGTGTGGATCCACAAATACGAAATTCTGTGACACTGTGTATTTATTCTATTTGCCGACCCCGTTGGCTTTTAAGTCATCCTTTCTGAGGTGAATAAGCTATAAGTGAATGAGGTTAATAAAGTATGTACTCAATTCACTATTTCCGTTGTTTCTGTTTTCATAAATGTCCATCAGAATGATTCGGTAAAAGTCAACAACTAAATGAACAGTAGATTAGAAATAGCGTTAACAAAGCGCTTCATTGCAAGAAAAATGGTTAATTTTGTTGTAAAACGGTAAAATTAGAACATTTACAGAAATAGCGTATTACATTTGGGTTATTGATACATTATCATTAACTCCTTAAAAGGGGTTTCTCATCCATCAAGATTTGTTCAATTTGGTCAATTACGAGATGATCTTGATGCGATTACGTCATGAACCATACATCGTCATCACGAATATCTACTGAATTCCAAATGATGGCGATATTGCCATTTTTTGATGATGGCGATATCACAATTTGTCAGTTTTTCTAATGACGAGATATCTCGTCGATAAAGATCTATTCAATTTTTCTAATGACAAGCTACCGTTTCGAAACAATCAAGAAGAGTTAATCAGGTATATATTATGAGTCCATCCAAATTAAATGTTCTAAATAGCAAAGCATAATGAGGTATTGTTATTTAATGATAGTATTGCTTATATGGATAAAAATTAATCTGTGTAATGTGCATGACAGTCAGAGTGACCGAACGATGTTTAATTCGATAGACAATGTGTATAGTAGTGGTCAAGAACAGAGGGACACTGCACACCTAAATTGGACACGCACATTTATTTACAAGATAATACAATATTTCAGATATACACGCCGCAGCATCCGGTACAAAAACACATCTCTCCCTTCCGCGAGTCTACAACAAATCTAACCTTATTCACAGTCGTATTTCGAACAGTACTAAGATTACATGTTCTTGATCGTATCAGAACACAGGCACTGTCATACATCGATGTTTGTCTACTAAAACAGTACCAACCAGAACACAAGAATCTGTATCTGTGTTCATAACATCTGTAGGGAGATCGTACCAATGACATTTTCGAAACCATAAAATTTCAAGGGCAACGTATTTATTTTCAGTTTTTGCTGTCATTCCTTTGGTACCATCAGCATTCGAATGGAATAAGGGAAGCATGTGCGCTAAGGTTTGTTATTTCTTCCGGTCGTTGGGTTTGAGGATCTGTCACATGGTTGTGGGTAAAAGCATTTACTCTAAATAATTGATAGGTTGAAGTGATTATCCACCTTAGTCAAAACACTAGCCTGAGTTTCTGTAACCAATGGGCTAAATCGATTCGTGAGCTCTCGGGATTCACCCTTCTGAGTTCTTACGACTGTTACTCCGCTAACATGCTCTGTATATTTCTTTAGAAGGTCGATGCCATTTAGTAAAATTTAATATAGAACATTACGCAAGCCGAGACTAATCAACATGAATTGTCAAAATCTGAGCAATCTGAGCAATTGCAATATGAAAAGCACAAGAGCACATAAAGCAGATAAAGCTCAAAAATATATTCGCCGATATAACGAAACTGCTGAGATATCAGAGGCGGAACTAGTTTTGTTTGAAGTCGTAAAATCTTAAGTAAAGCCGAATAGAACTGCTCTTTACAGAACGTTGGAAATAAATGTACTAGATTTGCAAAACTTAGAAATTAGAAGATCTAAAGATCAAGGTAAGACCGATAGATATAACTTAAAAATATATATAAAACGTGTATTTAAAAAGGCCTAGTGGTACATTTATACTGTTGAAACCTAGCCCTCACAATATGAGCATAAATTCAAAACACTCAAATAGTAAATGTGTTTCCCACAAAATATAAAACTACATTCTTCAATACCTCTATTTCCCTTACAGTACCATTAAAAGCATATCAAACTGTTAAAAAAAAGCGTGCTTTGTATCTTTTAGAACATAATTGAATTTTGTACATACATCTGACATATTCGATTATGCAATCCGACTTTCAGAGTGGATGGGCTTTCACGAAGAAAGATTTTCCCCTTTGTCAAAATATAACCCCCCCCCCCCGTTGACATCTTCAATTTGTAAAACAAACTAGGTTAATATTTTTAAAATTTGTCAATGCATTATACTTAGAGCCTTTTGAAAACGAAATTTCTCTTCATAATGTGGACATAAAATCTCAGTTACAAATCGAATATGAATCTGCTTCATCAGCAATAAGCACGCATTTTCTTTGCAGGTACATTTAAATTCATAATAATCTTTATAAAAAGGTTTTCAATGGCACTGGGAAGCTCTTAAAGCATAATGCATATCAAGTCCACGTAAAATAATGCTTCCATAATGGAGTGCTCCTTTCGCGTTTCAAAAATATTTAATGGAAAGTGATTTACTTAAAGAAAGTAAACAGTCGGAGGTTATTTATCTTCCAGAAATATCAATATTTGCGATTTAAAAAAAGGCTTAAATTGACGCATGGTGACTTAGTTAACTTTAGAAGTAAATATTTAATTTTTAATAGTTAATAGTATTGTAGTGGGAAAATCAAAGAGGAAAACTATAACTTAAAACCAAGAAGCGGTGTTTCGTACAGTATATTAGAAAACTGATGCAAATAACAGATAAAGTTATAGAATAGGTGACCATGAACAGAAGGGGATTTTCCGAACAAACAATGCACAAGGAAAGGTAAAATTTTATTTCCGCTACTCTTATGCTCTTGCATTATACGTATAGAGGTTGCCTTTAAATGTAGTTTATGTAGTCTTTAGGCCAATGCGTTTGGCACTTAATCAATTGACGTTCAACAAGCAACAATAACAAAGCATTTCGGAATTCATTGATTTGTATTTTTATTGGTGACGTGCTCTTAAATGATATAAGAAAAACAAACTAAATGACGTATGGTTCGGAATACGTATTGGAAACAAGTATTACAGTTACCTATATTTAGCTTGAAAGAAAAGGCTTCTCACAGGCCACCGAGAGTATAATAACAAACTTTTTTAACAGAAAAAGTAATCTCTATTATTATCGAATTTCATATTAGCTTACGCTAAACACTTATATTTGAAAATATGGAATTATATAAATATTAGCCGAGTTTGCATCGTCTTAATAAATTCTATATCCATGAGAATATGACTTTAAAAGTAAACGAATTGAAACGCCCAAACTACGGTTTGTGTCTTCGACACAACTAACAAATATTTTTTTGAACTGTTTCTGTTGTTGTTACTAATCCCTTTGGTTAAAATGAAACAGACCAAGTCCAAAAGACTATGTGTCTCAAGTCGCACCATGACCAACTTCTGTTCATCCAGGTTCTTCTATCCCACGGAGACAGGATACAAATGTGGGAAGGAGATGCTGAGGATGCGGAGCTTGGCAAATTGCTAAGTTCCTAATTCCTCTAACAAATGTCATGCAACTTGAATGCCCCTTTCTGCCATGCCACAACAGCCTGGTGCATTCACTAAAATGCAATGAGGGATACCAAGGATAAGGGGAGGAAATAGACCGTTTTGTCTATTTTGACTTCTACGAGCAGTAAAGTTCCTGGGCGGTGATATCATTATTATCTGTGGACTGACTTTTCGACTCAAAAACTAATAGCTAGTCTAAGCAGCTGTACAGTATAAATTATTTTGTCAGTCAACCCTCCAAGTGGTTTTGACGAGATATCTCGTCCAAGGTCCGGTAAATTTAGCTAATGACAAGATCTAGCTAACGGCAAGATCTGATAGAAGCAAAACTGCCCTATTACTTGAATTGGAATGAAAATTCAAGTAGGTAAAACAAATTGTACATTGCGTAGTACTGGAGACAGTTTGGAACAGGGTTTTGTATTGGACTGGCCACTATACGATAATTTGTGATGCGAATAGAATGCGGCAGGTGTTATGAGTTTCTGTTGTAAGTCCATGAATATCAATTAAGGGGAGTTAATACCTTTGAGACCTTGCGTTGCTCGCGAAAACATACTTTTTTCGATTCATCATAAATAATTGAGTTTTTTATATTGTAGTATAAAATTGAAACAGTTTAAAGATAATTGTATGGCTTTTAAAAAACAGCAGTCATATTTGTAATTAAAAATAATTTTTTTATATAAAACCTAGCAAAACTTATACATAATTTCTTCGTTTTGAAATTTACCCACTTAACTTTCCCTCAAGTTTTAAAAAAAACTAATAAACGTAGAGTTAAGAAATTTTGTATGGTTATTCTAAAAGAAGATCTTAGTTCTCTGAACTATGGATTTGTGTATGAGAGCTATAGTTTTTTTATTTATAGATCCATACATAACTAAAAAATTTTCAAAGTTGACTTATTTTAATACTTTTAATTTTTATAAATATTTGTACTTCAAATATCACAAATTCCTTAGTTTACAGAATTAAGACATTCATTTGCTTCAATTTGGTGCAAACATTTGGGTTTTACAATGCATCTTTCAAAAGTTATCTTGTGGGAAAGTTAAGTGGGTAAATTTCAAAACGAAGAAGTTGTGTATAATGTTTGCTAGGTTTTATATATAAAAAATATTTTTAATTACAAATATGACTGCTGTTTTTTAAAAACCATACAATTATCTTTAAACTGTATCAATTTTATACTACAATATACAAAACTCAATTATTTATGATGAATCGAAAAAAGTATGTTTTCGCAAGCTCAGGTCTCAAATGTACTAACTCTCCTTAAGAAGTTACATTTTCCTTCCTTTGCTGTATACAGTTAATTTTTTCACCATCATGATTTATTAAAAGTCAAAAGTATTTACACTAAAAAATACCAAGCGTATCTAACCAACTTGCTGAAGCCTAACAAATTTCCCCTTTTAACGTTCTAAAAACACGGTTGTGTGTGTGTGTGTGTGTGTGTGTGTGTGTGTGTGTGTGTGTGTGTGTGTGTGTGTGTGTGTGTGTGTGTGTGTGTGTGTGTGTGTGTGTGTGAATATTTCATCAACTATTCAACTCTACTCTAAATGAATTTTCTAGTCGTTGAATTTTACGAGTAACCATTATTAACGCAAAATTAACCGAAACTCATAATTTCATTTTCAATCCATCCGAAAGTGAAGCTTCACGCACCCGCGTTTTCAGAAACGCAACTCAATAAATTAATTGCCAGCGCATGTGAAATAATTATACGCGAAAGCTGTATAACCTATAATAAAACTTCAAAATAACGAGCATTTTTCCATCCAGCCTATAAATTCGGCCCAACCGTCAACTGCTGGGCATGATGGAGAAGAAAAAAATCAACCTCATACGTGACACAGTCTTGTTACCTGCTTCCTCTGAGATATTTATGTCGTAAACTTTAAGACTGAAGCGTCGTGGATGAGAAAATAAATTCTCCTATAATTAATTTGTAAAGGGGGTAAGTGGGGAGTGTATTAAATGAAGGATGAAAAAACGGAGACGCACTGCCTATCACTGCAGTAACTAACTATATTACACTTTGTAATGAAGTATCTGACAAGCTCTAACAGCTCGTTAGTATTATATCTGCTTAGTCAGAAATTAATTGAAAAAACCTCAGATGCAAAAAAATTGTTTGAAGTTTTTCTTGCGTGAAGTGGAATTGCATAGGGTTGGACGGGTTTTCGACTTAGTTAAACTTAGTTTCGACTTAAGTTATTTGCTGCTGTGCTTAGTTGTATGCTTCCTGTTGTAGTGGGTCTCATAACCTCTGACCAACAGCCTGTGTTTTAAAAGATTAGCGTGTTGAATGGGATTGTGTTCTGCTAAACGTTTTATGTATCTTCTTTTAGGTTTAGAGACACAAGACAGATGTCTCAAATATGAATGATTTTTAATTTATTATGATTGATTTGTGAGGCCTCGTGGTGATTGTATCGACGAGGAGGCATCTCATCATTAGCAAAAACTGAACAAATCATGATGGACGAGATAACTCGTAGAAACACTTGGAGGGGTAATGTTACTTAGGGTGGCAAGTGGTTTTTTTTTTCATTAAGTAGGGCACACGCAGTCTTTATTAGTTTGCATTTTACATTTATTGCACCTTGATCTAACAACTGTTCAAGAAGAAATACAAATTAAAGTTGAACTCCAATGTCTTGAAAAGTACAGGGTATTCATAAGTACAGATTCATAAGTACGTATACAGTTTCCAGATGCTGTAAAGCAGGAACAGTTTAAAACACGGTCCCCAGATGCGAACTGTTAACTAGGTATACTCATAAGGTTTGTGTACCCCTCCCGAGCGGAGTGATGTAGGCGATAATGAACGTTTCACGTGACTAGTCTGTGGAAATGGCTGCGTCTGTAGTGGAGAAGGCGTTTTGTGTTCTTGAATTGAGCCAAAACGGAATCTGTCACCGTTGTGCAACGGCATTTTCTATCACGATTTGGAAAACAACCTCCAACAAGAAAATTAATTTACGATTGGTATACAAAATTTGAAACTACGGGCTGTTTGTGCACTGTTCTAAAGCCAGGACGACTGAGTGTAACGGCAGATGTCGTCAAAAACTTTATTCATCCAATCGGATAATAAAGTCGAAAAACTTTATTCTCCAATTGGATGGTGCTCCGCCAGTATGACCAACGTGACATGTGAAATTACTTCGATTAACATCTTCTTCACTGATGGATTTGACCAGAGGTGGCCAACTTTTTTGGGAAGAGTGCCACTATCTGGTGTAAAAAAAGTTATGCACTTCCATCTTTTCCAACATAGTAAAAAATATGAAAAAATGTTATTTACTGGCTAATTATGGGATTTTTATGCAAATACCACATTTTTTCGTCTCATTCTGAGTAGTGTAGATTTTAAAAATAATATAATAAATTAAAACACAAGTACAAACTAAGATTTTGTTGTTAATAAACATTTTAAAGGTTCAGTCAGTTAGGTTGTGTTTAAAATAAAAATGAATATAACTTGAAACATTTAATATTAATTTTAAAAAGTCTTTGCGTGCCACTATTAAAACTCCGCCGTGACACACTGTTGCACGTTTGCCACGGGTTGGCCATCAATGGATTAGACGAAGCGGCTACTACAGCATACCTCTAACCCAACGGTTACTCAAATGCCCTGATTTAACACCATGTGAATTTTTCTTTGTTGTTGTTGTTTTTAATGCCTACACTGGCAGACCAGAGGAGTGCCAGACCCGTAGAAGACGGCAAGAGGTGAGGGGGTGCGCCTTCCATGTTATTGAGCCCCATTGGGAGGAAGTCCGACTTTGCTCGGCATACATGACACATCCGTTTTACAGGAAGGTCCCTTTCATACATCCATTCACTCACACATATCGTAATTTAGATACCAATCAGAGGCCGATAACCCTCTGATCAGATACCCCCAGAGGTATTGATTTGGTATGGGAACATGGGGGACTTTGTGACCACGACCTATTTAACGTGCCCCAGTCACCATTAGTGAACACGACGGTCTTTAGCCAGGTCGAAGCGCCGATCTCACAATCATCAGAATTGCAGGCTCCGCTGAGGACAGAACCCACAACCCTTCTGATGCGAGCCCGACGCTCTACTGACTGAGCTACCGCGGCTCGAATTTTTCTTTGGGCTACATAAAGGATAACGTATTTAACCCTCCTCTTCCAATTGATCTAGCGGAGTTGAACCAGCGTATTGCAACTACTATCACTGCACTTCAGATACCCTAACACGCGTCTGGGCAGAAATGGGTTACCGGTTGCATGTGTGTATGTGACTAATGGTGCATACAGAGAACATCTATGACAGTCTCTAAAATAACTTAAAACAGTCACCTACGCTTCTGTTACAGGTAACATAAAAAATCGTACATAGTTACTGTTGTATAGTGCGTTGAAATTGTATACTTACTTATGAATCACCCTGTACTACCATACGGAACCATGAGTGGTAAATGGGTTGATTTCACTAAAATTAACGCAATCCTTATCTGGCAACATCTCTCTTTCATACATTACAGCCATATATAAGCGAGGTGGATGGTTGGTTGGCTTTAAAATTTTTGGTGTTTATCTTGATGAGATAGTTTTATATTAGCACATTTTATCATATCTTGATGGACGATATATGCCGTCAAAATCACGTCGAGAGTTAAGGCGATTCTTGGTCGAGTAGCGTCAAGTAAATGGACACACGCACAAAAGAAAATCTTTACTGACACAGAAAAGAAAAATACACTCAAGGAGAAATCAAACTTGACAGGACTCGAACCCTAAACTTGGGTTAATCTCAACTAATTAGGATGAGTACAGATTTGAATCCAATCCAAATATATAGTTTGAAATTTGCAATACAGATATTTGTTTTTCTTGTTTTATTTGCCTTGTAACGAAACCAACAACAAAAAGTTTAATCTTTTAACGAACTCATAGTTACACGTCTTATTTAAAAAAATTTATGTTGAATTATTTTATGAAAAGGAATACTACAAATCGTTATGTATAGAATAGGTGATTTTTTGGAAGGTTCTTCAAAATATATATGTACCGCCAAGAATAGAACTCGAATCTGTGATATTTTGCAGAAATGTAATGATTCGTTGTAAAATTAGGTATTAAAACATTAGTTTTGGCCTTACCAGTTACACCAAATAAACAAAACATTTAAAAAAATATTTTTATAAACTTTTATTATTAGTGAATCGTTTGCGCTTTTCGCATTTAAATAGAGGCGTTTCCTTACAAAATGTAATTCATGCAAAATTTATAATCTTTCGATGTCATCGGTCTAATATTTAATAATTATAAATATTTTTTAAAAATAAGTTTAAATATTAGTGTTATTAGTATTAGAATTCAAATTGTTTATAGATAATTTTTGAATAAAATTATATTTTCAGCAATACTGATAGAATATTCTGAATTGCATACCAATCGTAATGATACTCAAAGTTACTGCAATGGGAATTTCTTATTGTTTTTAGCCTCCTCTGCACACCTAGGACCAACAGAACGAAAGTTAATATGAAGCCTATGTTACCCACTAAAGAATTCATGTACAAAATGTATTACTTGTGTGCCATAGTTAAACGGTGTAGATATGTACACAGAGCAGACAGACGCCAACTATATATATATATATGCTTGATATCTATGACTTGATATATATGCTAGATATCTTTGTCACAAAAGAAATCTAATTACTACCAAACAGAAATTTTTTTCTATGCTAAAATACATTCTTATTGATTAATAAGTATATAAAAGGCAAAGATAAAATGAATTTCGTAAAATAGGACTGTCCCCCGACAAGCAAATGAACTCAAATTTTAGCCTTAAAACTAGTTAATGAAGTTAACTAATGGCAGCTTATTCGAAGTTAAAAAGAGGCAATGAACCGCTGCAGGGCATTTACGACAGCAGTAGTAAATTCAAGTAAAGTTAAGAGTTAATAATAGCTTCAGCGATTAGGTTTTCGTGTGAAAGGATTAACTCCAAAACTTTAGAATATAGCTGTTGTTTAAAAAATAAAGCCAAGGTGCAAATTAGCGAACGTGATTACTCATTGCGCGAAATACTGCATTTGCATATTTAATTCGGAGAATTCTTATTCGAGGTTCTAAACATCATTCTGTTCTAAGTACTTAATGCGTTCTTCTATGTGTGAATTAAAAATAATTACACGGTACTAATTTTTATCAAAGGATTTAAAATGGGGGGGGGGGGGTTAAAAGGCTCACGAGCAAGTTTAATTAAAGATTTTATTCATCATTTAATGCGAAAAAGATGGTATCAAAGTAATCAATTTAAAGCTCAATGGCGGTGTTTATTAATGCACTGGGTTATAGTTAGATACCATAGGTATTATAAAGTTCGGTAAACTTTAAGAAATAATTATTTATTAATAATCGGTTTTCTTGGAAATAAAGACTTCTTTGCATAGTGACAACCTTAAAACTTGTTCATTAAATGATTTGTTTTTATGATTTTGGCCTTGGTGATAGAAAATGCTCTAAAATCAGAATAAAACAGAACTATCATTATCTAGTCACGGAGATAATTTAATATCTACACATAATTTCATAACACTTATTCTGCATTTTGTTGTTTCATTAGTATTTAAATTTACACGTCATATTTTGGATGTTTTTGGAGTGGTTAGGGAAAACTGGGCTGAAATACCTTAAGCTAATCTCTGGGCTGAAATCTCCTGTGTAGTGCTTGTTAGTAGTTGAACAGATATGAGTTTGTCGGGGCCTTTAATATGCCTTATTGGGACTTGGAGAGGAGGTCTAGAAGGTATTCATATTTAGGAAAGTTCCTTGAAAAAAAAGCATTGATATGTTCGTAAAGTATCTAGTATTATGTATGCTAACTACTGCTAGGGTTTTGACTTGTCTGTTTGTCCATGGTCCATCCCCTACACACACGCATAACTGCTGTGGCATTACACCCCCTAAGAGTGACGATTTCACGATATGAACGTCCATCTTAACGGAGGCCGATCATGCTGCCCTCTTTGAATTCTGTTAGTTGCTCGTATGGCACTCTACGTTTTTGGCGAGGCATATTGATTTCTAATCAAACACTTACAGCAGTCAAACGACGATACACACATTGAAACGCACCTTTACAGTGATTTTTATACATGGCTCACTTGGAAGTTTAGAGGGAGTTTCTCGGCCACAGACACATGCGTGATCGCTTTGTAATTCTAATTATTTGCATATACTAACATGTCTTGCATTTCCTGTAAATTTCGTTTTAGTTGCATTAGACATCATGGTGTTGCAATTTTCACAAATATACAGACCAGTCACATTAATGTGACCACCACTTACTTTCGACGTCAACGTGAAATAACCAATCACAAAAGACAGGTGGCAGCAAATTTCAGTGGAGTGTATATAAAGGATGTCCTAGGGCATCGGAAAGCATTTCAATCGTTGGCGTAATGCAGAAACGTAGCGATTTATCCGACGTCCAAAAGGGCATGATTATTGGCTTTCGGGACAAGGGCTGAAGCATTTCGGAAACGGCTAATTTTGTGAACTGTTCGTGTGCCGCCGTGGTAAAAGTATACCGTGCATGGCAAAATGGCACTATCCAAAATCAGCGGCATGGCACATGTGGTGCACCACGGGCTATAGATGACAGAGGCGAACGAAGATTACGGAGATACGTTCGGGCAAATAGACGTGTAACTGTTGAGCAACTAACCGCCCAGATGGACTAAGGGGCTACCAAGAGTGCATCCTCAACAACGGTTCAGCGAGTGTTGCTGCGCATGGGCCTCCGCAGCAGACACCTGATTAATGCACCTATGCTGACTGCTGTTCATCGGCAACGAAGGCTGGAATTTGCACGCCAGTACCGCAACTGGACGTCCACAGAGTGGCGACAGGTGGCTTTTCCCGGTGAATCACGTTTTATGCTCCATCGGACAGATGGACGTTAGCGTATACGGCGTGAAACGTCTGAGAGAAAACAACCTTCAACAATTGCCGGAAGTATCCTGGCTGGAGGAGGGACCATTATGGTTTGAGGAATGTTTTTCTGGCATTCACTGGGTGCAGAAACCTAATTGACTCTCTTCCTGCACGTCTCGCAGCGGTCCGCTCTGCCAAAGGTGTTTATTCTGGCTTTTGACAGGTGGTCACATTAATGTGACTGGACTGTGTAGTTTACATTCAAATTTTAAAATACGGGTTTTTGTAGAAAAAAAAATCTATGTTAGTCATTTGTCATATGCAAATACATTGTTGGCCATCAAACCTGCAGCTTCAAGTAGACAGAATCCAAAAGCTTTCAAATTAGCACGATGCGTACAGCAAGAAGGGATGAGCAATTACACTGCAACGTATATGCAAATAATGTGTGCCAGTAACGCCCTTTGCATTACAAGAAAAGAGAACAAAGAGGCAGTTTTAGGTATTGGAATTGTGTCTCCTCGCTGCTTCTATCTAGAGGAGTTGGCGTGGTATGGAAGTTTCGAGATATGGTGACAGCTCTGGTGTTTACCTCGTCATCTTACCGTGGTTCAATATGACGTGGTATTGTTCACGGATCTTTCACTTCAGGAATTGTCCCAGCCCTCCCTAATAGCTCGTTGTGGTGCTCCAATGTGACGTTAGTTTAACTACCAAATCAATGGTGTACATCTAGCTTAATTATTCATCCTCAAAAATACGGCAACCATACCTGCTCGTTTCTGAGTTTGTCGGAAGTATAACTGTGACATATCGAGCCGGAGAATTCTTCTCACAATTCGGAGATCGTGTTGGACGAAATCAAATCACGGTGATGAAAATATGAAATCAGTGGGTGCAGAGGTGTCGAAATAACCAAGTGAATGATTGCAGCGGCATCATTACAACAACGTACGATTAGGGATGCAACATCGACAGCAAAACATCGATGTTCAAAATTAAAACATCGATGTTGATAATACATCGACCCAAAAACATCGATGTTTTTAAAATTCAGTGTATTTAAACGTTTTCCCCCATTTCTTAAAACTGGTTTAGCAACTACTGATGCTACATCGACAGCAAAACATCGATGTTTTTAAAATTCAGTGTATTTAAACTCCCCCCCCCATTTCTTAAAACTAGTTTAGCAACTAGTGATGCGAAATCGGCTCCAATGCATTGATGTTTTTATAAGACATCAATGTTTTGAAAACATCGACATCGATGTCGCATTACTACTTTTCAGGCCCTTCACTCTTGGCCACTTTGGTCTATAAGTATGTTTAATTTGCTGATTATAAAAATTATGCTACTTTGTTAATTTTAAAATTTTTATAACGATACTTTTTTCATTTAAAAATAAAACATCGACAACGTAAAAACACCGACAACTATAAACATCGATGTTACAAAAACATCGACTACAATACATCGATGTTAAAAACATCGATGTTTTGAAAACATCGACATCGATGTCGCATCCCTACGTACGATACGACATATATCTTAAGCGCTATCAGAGAAGGAACTGCAACATCAAGAGTAATATCTCAAGAATTAGGGTATGTTACACAACAAGCAATGTCAACACATAGAATAGAATCGTATACAGCAGCGGGAAATGTTCCCGATTTCTCCATTGCTGTGACTACCTTTGACTCTACACGACAAACCCATGTGATAGAATGGTGCGTAGAATGCCGTAAACGCCATGGACGAACGAACGACACGACATCGCAGACAAATATCGACTACAGCACTACTGTGGTCGCACCTTAATCTTGCGGTCACCTGTTTGACAGACTGCATGACTCTTGCATTATGTATGGCCATACTGGTCTGTTTCCTGGCGTTATGGTGTGGGGAGTCATTGGATTCTATTCTCACGTCCATCTACCACGTAAGTACATATTGCCGGTGCACTCAACAGTCACCGCTACATCTCTAAAGTTTTGGAGACTGCCGGCCCTCTCTTATCTCCAGTTTTCAACTGGACATTGTTAAATAGCAGATGACATGCAATGTACTATCCACCAATGTCCACCAATGTCCACGAGCGAAAATTTTTATGGTCGTTCACAAAATACTCTCAATTACATGCAAGGCACTTATGCTGTTTTCCAGTCTTCAAACACATGCTGGAAGCCATTTTTTGACACGCCTACGCTTCAAAATTGCCTACGCAACGTTTACCACTGACTGTGATGAAGAACACCGCTTTTCCGGAAATGTTTCTTCATATTCGGGAAAAAAATAAAATCGCATGGTGTACATTAGGACTATATGGAGGATAGGGAACACACATGACATTGGTTTTTGAAAGATCTGAGGATCATTTTTTAAGGCGAAAACAAAATTTCAATGCAGCGTATTGCACTTTGCGTGTCACATCCATTTTTGCCGTACGCGAAAACAAAACTAGGTGTTCTTGGTCGGTTGCGAAGGCCTTAGCAATAACGTCATGACCGTGAAACTTACGCCTATCTATTCTCCACTCATCCCGCTACACATTCAATGTGAATTTTGTTTTTCTTGATTTTTTTTAATCACCTGTAAAAAATTATGATCATTCTTTATTGAACAGCCCTCGTATATTAAATTATATGACCCTTGAAATGAGACATCATTATGAACAACAAAATAAAATATGGTACTTGTGGAGTAATTATTTTTCAATACTCTATAACATTACTTACAAAAAAGCAATTACAATTAAAAAATGAACCTTAGAATTCCGAGAAAGGTCTAGATTTACTTTGAACCACTATTGATAAAACTTACTTTTATGTTTAGAATTATAACTATACTTCTTAGTAAATTTTTTTTAATAAATGAAATTAATTAACTCTTACGAAATACTAATTACAGTCTTTTTGGAAAAAAGTACTCAGGGTGTTTCTTTTTTAAACTGATTACCGAAGTTGCAATAACAATGGACGAAATATGAAAACGGTGTCTTAGAATTTTTAAATACACACTTGCTTTTCAATTTAGTGTCTCTACATCCATTCATTTTATATAGTAAAGTCCATTTTAATATTCTTTTTCAAGATGTATACTTTGTGCATTTGATCTTTACAATGTGTTATCAGTTTATCAAATCTAATTAATGAAACGTTTCAGAAACGAATCGTATTTTTAGATGTATAGATTAAAACTAGCTTTACGTTGAACAAATTGAGTTTTCCAAGAACCCAATTAATTAAAATTACTCCCATTCTTTCATGACCAGTAAATTAACTACACGCATTTTCAATGCCAATAAAATTACCGACATTTTCCATATCGGTAAATTATCGACATTCTTAATACCAGTAAATTACTCACATTATCAATACTATTGAATTACTGACATTCTCAATATCATAATTATAAAGACATTCCCAATACCTGTTAATAGTAAATATTTTCAATATCATAATTATAAAGACATTCCCAATACCTGTTATAGTAAATATTTTCAATATCATAATTATAAAGACATTCGCAATACCCGTTAATAGTAAATATTCTCAATCTTTTTAAATTATGACAATCTCAACACCATTATATTACCGAGATTCTCAATACCTTTAAATTATTGACATCTTCAATACCAGTAAATATTACCATTCATTACTATTCACTATCTGTAAATATTACCAACATTCGCAATCTTATTAATGAAATATTTTCTCAATACCATTACCCAATCGACATTCGTCATATCTGTAAAATTATCCACATTCTCGTAACCATTACATTGCTGTAGTTGTCAGATACAAGACAGAATTAGTAATTTCCAGACATGTTCAACATAAAAAATATTTTGAGAGATAATGCATAGTCTGAATCAGAAAAGAAAGAGCAACAGGTCTCTCAACCTACATTACATCGCATGGTCTAAGTAAGCAGGAGGCATACTGATATACCATTGCTCTTCAACGGACCAGGAAAAGCGCTATCAAGCCAAGAATTGGACAATAAATAAATAGGAAAGGCTATCTATAGTCCGGGAATCACACTTATAATGGCAATATACTGATGGGACAGTGAGCGAAACGAAACGGAAACTAGGTCATTTCCTCAGTCGCCACTTCTATTCACTCTGGTCGAAGAACTTTACGGTCTTGGAGATACTTTCATGGGCACTTCTCGGCATTTTATTTGTGTGACGCAACATATAACACCAACTATGATTAAATATCGTTACTATATCGTCCCTGCAGTTACGTACACATTACTATGCTGATAGTTTATGAAAATAGAAATCGATGTTTTCTCCACAACTCTGAATTTGACTTATTTAATGCAATAAAAAATTTTGAAAAATATTTTAGTGATAATAAGTATTGTATTCATGACCATTTTTTTCAAAAACTACATCCGAGAAAAATTTACCATCAAAGCTGAAATTGTTTTGAATCCATAAAAAAATGCCCTTAACCGTGAAAGTTTTTATATATTTTTAATTAAAAATTTTTTTTAAAAAACATACACTTGGGATTTAATTGTTAAAATAAAATTTATATTTCAGTTACGAACATTGAATTTTAATCATGGATGTAAACTATTCCGTTTCAACGTTCAGTGACTTACAGGGAAAGAAATCAGAAGGAGTGTTCTGAATAGGGAAAGAAATCAGAAGGAATGTTCTGAATTAACACTCCTCTTAAGGATATCTCAAACAAAATTGGAAAACATTCAGTCTTAGAAACATTCTTTCTTTCTTCTAAAACTAACGTGAAACGTGAAAAACTAAAAAATCAACGCTCTTTGTTCCGAGGTGCTTGAAAACGTCATTTTAATTATGCGTTGAATGGCGCTATCTAACTCAGCCCCTTGACTTCCAAAAGTCGAGCTGCAGCTAGTTTTGAGTGCAAGGTACTCCTTCATCATCATCCTATAGGACACTTACCGTAATGACTGATGTTTGAAAGATAGATAGTTTAATCACAGCATGACTCTAGTTGCATAACCATGCCAACATAAGTTGAGAATGTTTAGAGGAGCGTACTACATGATACCAGCATTCATCAAACAAGTCAGATTAAGAGTCCCTTTATACACCGCGTTCTTCATAAACTTAATGATGATGACATTAGTAAACATCTTTTTTAATAAGTCTACATAAGAGCGATGGCCTGTAAAGTAAAAAAAAAATACTTACTCTCAAATTGTAAGCCGCTTGTATCATGTTGAAACGAGTGTACCTACGAATAAATTAGAGAACTTCCCTAACTTTCAATAAGGAAGAGATTTTAAGATGAAAGTGAATTTGTTTAGCATAGTATACTTTATGTCGCGCATGGTACTTAATTATCTCTGTGTTTCTGATAACAATGAGTTATAAAAATAAGAATCGCAAAGATGTCATATTAATTAAAGTAGTCCATGCGATCAATGCAATAGTTTTTAAAACAGCAAAATTTAAAAAAGTATTCAAGTAAACACTCTATCCTCAAAAGCTAAATCGAGGATTTGAATAAATAAACTGAAAATTAGTTTTGAATTGCAATTAGCGTTTTGATGCAGCTTCAATGGATGAGTACATCGTGAAAATTGTTTTTTATGTAATGATGTTCAGTTTGCTTTATCTTTTAATTAAATTCACGTTGCAAGCTTCGTCATATCTGATTACACCTGCATTTTCAACACAATCTTCTTATCATACTGATGCCTTGTATTATGTTACTTTGAAAGTTCCCTAATAAAATCCATGCAGTGTTTCTGTTTTAAAAGTTTTATCATTTAATATTAATTATGGGGTTAATGTTCAAAATATTTGGAGAGTAACTATGTAATATATTGTGACAGATACTGATTCAGAATCTGACCAGCATCTGAATCAGTATTAATCTTAGGGCAGTGACTCAGCCTAAAGGCTGTCTATTTTATTGGAAGGTCGTTAGAAAGTTTTATAATCTAACATCTATTCATTTACAGCAGTTTCCAGAGCAGAAACACCAGACAAATTATTCTCTTAGCGTTCATGAGGTTGCATGTACTTGAGACTTGAGTACGAAATTAACGCACCAGATGGAGATGTTAATTCTAAATGTGTGCGTTAAACTACATAGATATAGTACTACATAGATATGTACATAGATATACATGTGCGCGTCTCCAAAATGCCACGTTCAAGAGCAAACAAACACTTCTTTTTGGTTGGTTTTTGATAATGTTTATTAAATACGCTATTCATTTACAAAAAAAAAATATGAATCTTAACTTCATGCATAAGCATTAAAATACTTTTACGATGCCTGTATACATCTAGCGATGTGTAACTGTAAACGAGAAATGTTGTGATATTACCATTTTCTTCTAAAAGTAAAACATATTAGTTCAAATATAAACGAAACAACTATGAATTTGGTTCATTAGAAAGTTCGCTCGACTTTAAATATAATATTAACAAGCTAACCACCCGATTAGTATAACCAATTAGATACAATAGTTATCATAAAACTATGAAAAACATATTCAACTGATCTTCATTAAAGGAAATATTTTCCAGCGCTATCAATTAATCTGATGTTTCATCTGTAGCATATGGGATAGATTGCCTTTTTTAAATTTTGGTGAGAAAATCCTTTTATTTTATGTTCATCGCAGAATTTGGGAAGGTTAATAACAATCGCTAGAACAGTAAGAATTCTTTCGCAAAGTTGTCTTCGCGAGTTGTTAAAGATTTCTAATTGTTAAGGAAGGGTATAGTGGAAATGTTTCCGCGTTTAAAAGTTTTCTTGCCCCTTTATGTTGCTTTTATTGCTTCCATGCTTGTTTGCGTTACTTGTAGTATTCCACAACATCCTTAATTGTTGCGCAATCATAAAATAAAAACTTAAGTTTTCTCGCTTCCACTGTTATTTGGAAAGTTTTCGTTACATTTTTGTCAGAAAGTGCTTGAAAGTATTTAATGACATTGTCTTAGAGAGAAACTAAGCAAAAATGTTTTGTTTTCATTCGTGATCTTTCTGTTCATTTTAATGAATAAATTTTTTTTAAACGTGCTAAGCTTTTAACAGACATAATTTTAGCTTCAGTGATAAGACAAATACTAGTATATATGGAACCACAGTCACACAAAAAAGCAAAGTAAACCGAATAGAAAATTCTTTTAGAATAAAACGAAACACAACCGCGTGTTTTTTATCATCCAGTTAGTTTTCGTAAAATATGTGTGTTATTAAGGACTTAAAATATTTAATGTAATATGTATATGGCATAAAACTAAAAAAAATTACCACTAAGTTTCAGTTTATTATAATCATCTATAACCGTCTACTTGTATACTGCACTGAAAATTTATAATTAACAAAATATATATTAAAACATTTTTACAATCAGAACTCACCTGTTTTAAGATGTGTACGCTTAGCGTAGCTCTAGGAGTTTTTCACTGAACTTACTAAACCTTCTTGCTACAGTCAGTCCCACACAGCAACTCCATAGAGGTTGATAAACCGCCATAAAACACAAATAATACTATTAAAAAGTATTAATCGTCAGGGAATCGAGACAATAGCATGCGTTAAAAGATTTATAGCATTCATCTAACTAAAGAAAAATTGGTTTTTATTTATTTTCAACAGCATGGGGAGGGGGGAGTAGTGAACCCGCTAGCTTTGACCCTGCGTTAAGCTGTTTCGAAATCGAAAAAAAAAATAGAGGGTCTCACATATCATTATCGTTTGTAAAGATTTGATTTTTAACTTACTGTCTATCGACTTTTGACGGTATAATATATTTCCAATCAAAAATTTGAATTGAATATGTGGTAGCAAAGTAACAATGAGGGAAGTTTTATAAATTTTTTAAATAAAACAAAAATCTAACTATATTATAATAAGGTACACCAACAGTCTACGTTTATAGGTGGACCACACCCTTGGCTGATTTTTTTTTGGCGCACTTCTAAAGTCGCCAAGGCAAGAATTATTTCAAAAATCTTTTTCTTTCAAAAATATTTTTCTTTTTACGACTGAAAATGAAAGCTTGAATGCACATTTGAGAACGTTTTGAAAAGTTTATTTTAAAAAACTTTCACAAAAAGTAGTAAGCTTACACACATTTGTGAACCAGCAGAAAAACTAAGCTGCGAATGTTGGGTAAGAATACCTTAAAACATCAATTACACTAATTACAGCAGGCCTGTTTGAAAAAAAAAAGATTTTTAAAAGAAAAATAATAATACAATCTGATACGTCAGAACTGTTCCGGGTACAAATTATAAGAAAAACGAAAATTCCACAAAGGGCTAAAAAACATAACTCTGAACCGTTTCGTGAAAAATCTTGTAATAAAATAAAATTCCACAACTGTAGAAATACAAATAAGTGAACCAATGGTATCAGAGAAAAGAAATTTAAAAGGACCATTGAAATCAAAGGATATTTTAAAATTAAAATAACCAATAGAAGCAAAGAAAAAATTTCAAACGATCGATTGAAATCAAACGACTTCACAAAGGATTTTGAAAAAACTTTCTAACTTTCTAGAATATTCAAAATAAGAATTAATAATTACTGTTTGCCAAGGTTGCTATTACAACCCCAATAAACGTAAAGACAGATGGGGTGTATTAATCTACCGTAACTCGCTTCTAGAAGTGCACAAAAAAATCGCCAAGGTCGTTGTCACCGCTATAAACTTAGAGTGTAGCTGTACCATTAATAATTATAAACTTTGTCTATTAGAGTGTAAGATCCAGTTTAATAGGTACATATTTTCATCCTTCAAATGGTTAGTGGTGCGGTCATGACTCAGTGGGTATGCTCAATGCGCTAGCAACCTTCGAGTTGTCCGAGTCAGTGCATGGGTGTTTGTAAGCGTATGGTGTAAAGGCGGAAGGTATACCTTAAATCTGTCTTGGTCGAAAGTTCTCACGTTGAGCTGGTGCGGAAGTTAGGAGAATGGAGTGCCAGCTCTGGTGTTGCCTCGTCATCTGATCGAGGTTCAAAATTACGTGATGTTGTCCTCGGATCTTTCCTTTAAGAGAGAGATCCCGGACGGTCGTCAATACCAAATTAACCTTCGAGTTGAAGGCGGTGCAGGTTAGATTCCCGTTCGATGAATTTTTCCATTGGAATGTTTATCTCTTATGTTTCAGTAAAATGTTCGCCGACCAACCGGTATAGTGGTTAAGGTGTTAGCCTCTAGATCGGAAGGTTCCAGGTTCGAATCCGGGTCCGGGCATGGATGTTTGTAAACGTATGGTGTAGAGGCGGCTGGTGCACCTTAAATATGTCGTGGTCGAAAGTCCTCACGTTGGGTTGGCGTGGAAGTTTGGAGAGTGGGGTGCCAGCTCAGGTGTTGCTTCGTCATCTGACCGTGGTTCAAAATGACGAGGTGTTGTCCTCGGATCTTTCCCAAGGGACTGCTCCCGGACCGTCGTCAATAGCCCGTTGTGTTGCTCTAGTACGACGTTAACTAAAAATTACAATTACAATTACCAGTAAAATGTTCATTGTGTGTGTTTATTACCTGACATTGTACTTCGTCGTGTCTAGCGCAACATGGTCAAATTTGGCTCGTGCACCATAAAACCCTAGAACCAAGCAATGCAGTGATTAGTTGTGACGAGTTTAGTTGTCATTAACGAAATTGATCAGGTCTTGATGCACGAGATATCTCATCGAAACCACTTGGAGGATTGAGGAATGGTATCAGTGAGAATATACATTTTCCAAACTAATAATAAAAGCTCCAATATGTTCCTAGGTATAGTGGTTAAGATGTTAGCCTCTAGATAGGAAGGTTCCTGGTTCGAATCCGGGTCCGGACATAGATATTTGTAAACGTATAGTGTAGAGTTGGCTGGTGCACTTAAATCTGTCGTGGCCGAAAGTCCTCACGTTGGGTTGGTGTGCAAGTTTGGAGAGTGGGGTGCCAGCTCAGGTGTTGACTCGTCATCTGACCTTGGTTCAAAATTACGAGGTGTTGTCCTCGGATCTTTCCCTTAAGGGACTGATCCCGGACCGTCGTCAATAGCCCGCTGTGTTGCTCTAGTGCGACGTTAACTTAAATTACCAATTACCAATATGTTCCTAAAAACGATAGGAAATGCGATAGCTCGGATGCAAGAGTTGCGGATTAGAAACTGAAGGTGTGTGAAATCGAAACTAGATCCGACCAACCGCCTTATATGGATAAGTGGGGGCTGGTGCACATTCAAACTCTCGTGACTTCAAATGTCTTCACATTGGCTGGATGTGTGAGGTTAGAGAGTGGGATTCAATCTCAGGTGTTGATCTCATCGTATCGCCATGGCTCAAAATTAGGAGTGTTGTCCTCGTATCTCACTATTAGAGATTGATCCCTGACCGTCGCCATTAGCCAACTGTGTTAATGTAGTGCGACGTAAATACAACTACCTACCAACCTAAACTAGAAGAAAAATAACAACACTTTATAATTTTGAATTCGCTACCGATATATTGCAGCAGTTAATTCAATGCGGCAATGTAAAATGCAACAACATAACTCAACAACAAAGCTTAGTTCAACGTAAAAAAAATACAATTTATGCTGTCTATATTGTAAATAGTAGGATTATTAGAGTTTATAGCAGTTATATTTATAGATATGAATGTTACGGAATAGAATAAGCATTGACAAAAGAGCTAATCGACAAATTACGTTTTCAAACTAATTATATATACGACAATGCCTTCCTAAATAATAGGAAAAAAAGTATTAGTTTTTACTGTCGTAAAAAGAAAGAGCTTAATATATAGCTTAACGTAACAACGTAGTTTTGTTTAACTTAAAAATGTAATCAGTGCCGTCTTGATAATTATTAGTACGACTATAAGAGTTTATAACTGCCAGATTAAAAATTACGGATGCCTACGCAACAATGAAGCTTTGCAAAAATTGAAACCCTCCGAAACAACAACTGATGAAGATTATAAAACAGAATATATCATCAGTGGCCATTTCTGTGGAATAATACGTTCAATATCACCAGAACAGGATAAGTCACAAGAAGAAACGAGAGTTCAAATATTTTTCTTCTTAAATAGTGTTGCCACAACTCACTTTTTTAGCGAAGCTTTCCAGGCTGCGTGAAAAGATCACAGACATAAAATATAAGTCGACTGAGTATTGTTATTGAGAGGAGCTTCAAAAAGTGTGATCAACATGTAGATGTTCCATGAAAAGGTGACTTGGCTGGGGGATTTGGTATCTTATGTCCTCCTTTTCGCGACATGACATCATATGACAGCGTAAGTGTATGAATGTGCTGTACAATAGAGAGACAACAAAAGTGGTGAAATCGACAGTCTACTACTATTATATCATCAATCAATGGATCAATCAAGTGCTGCATAAATAGATGGGCGTCTTCTCACCTTCCATCATGAAATCATATTATGAATGTTCGGTTTCACCCAACAGACTAAGTAGTCTAAGGGTCTCTTAACTACTAGGGTTGGTCACATTATCCTGGGCAGATAAATGGGTTACAATTGTTCACACTACTTTTATACTTTCTCTATGGTAAAGACAGCACTGCAGACAATGCTATTTTTGACAGCATACCAAATTAGCGTCTATTAAATAAATAAGACAATTAGAGTTTATAACAGCCGGTTTTATAGATATGGATGCTAACATTACAATACAGCTCAGTCTAATGTTAAATTATATAATTAGTGTCGATGTAGAAATTAAATAATACGACTTTCAGTGTTCATAGTTGCCAATAAATGAGGATGTTAAGGAATAGAATCAGTAATGACGTAAAATATATTAACTAATAAGAGGCACCGTCTTCCTTAAAAGGAGAGAAAAATATTAGTTTACTGACACTTGATTTCCCCACTGAATATACTACCGAATTCTGATGGTGGTATATTTAATCTAGCAACGTGAAAAACAGATTAACGTAACGGTACAACTTGCTTAAAGCAAAAAAATACAATTAATGTTGTCTAGACCAGCGATTTTCGAACTTTTTTCATCGATTCTACAAGTAAACTAATTACTAAAATTCCGTAGAAACTACATTAAACTTTTGTTGATCTGACCAATAAATAGACATAATTTTTCCTGATTTACCAAAAACATAATATTAATTACCTACTCTTTGTACTCCAAAGTATTTTCTTTTAATCTTTTTCAAACAATTTATCTTATATTTGATAATACTTAAAAATAATGTATACGGGTATTACTTGAAATTCTTTATGAACACTTTCCTAAAACCAAACCAAAACCATTGAAATTAAATAAATCTTCACATTTAAAATATTTTCCCCTTTCATAAGTCACACCAGTGGCATCCATGTTTAAAATCGTGCTGCTCCAGATAATCTGTATTAATAAAAATGAAGTGCTTGTACACATTGAATATTTTCGAACCATTTCAAGTAACTTCTCCGTGCTGGGCCAAGCTATTTTAAAATCGGTATCTTGCGCGTTTAGAGTCTGTCTGTGTATGTATCCGTACTACGTCAAAATGTATGTCTTTTAATACTTTGCATACTGTGAGTTCATGCATTGATGAATGAACTTGATTGCATTGGTCTAGGGCAGGGGTCGGCAACCTATTGTTATGGAAGAGCCAAAAGACACAATTTACAAAATTTCCCAGTTTTTAAAGAGCCACTAAAAATTTTCGTTTCAATATTATAGTATTTGCTTATATATATTCGATTTTTGATTTAAAATAAACGGCTTTAAATACGGAATAATATTTATTCATTTAAAAACACAAATATAGATAGTTACATCAATGGGAGCATTGGCTTTGCATGCCTTTTGAAAGTTTGATTAAATCTGGCTTATAACTCGTTGTTTTAAGTTTCAAGCACGACTCTAGATTTTTATTTGTTAGTTGACTTCTAACTTTACTTTTTATTATATTGATGCAAGAGAACGCTTGCTCGCACGAATATGTCGACCTGAAGATCGTCAGCACTCCATATGTCAACTTCTTTACCTCACTTTAGCATTGTGGAAGACTATTCCATGCGCCGAATATGAAGGCCTCAACTTGCGGAATTTCTTTTAGAGCTGTCCACTTGTGTTGCGCGATGTGTATGCATTTCTGGATCTCCAACTCTTCCAACTTGCTCTTGAGTTCTGTGAACTTGCCACTCCACAAGTCTTTGGTTTTCAAATCTAGCAATTGCATTTGAAGCGATCCAGCATCAATTCCAAATAGCTCAATGTTGATCTCATTTGTATTTGTGTTGAGAGGAATATTGCTATATGAGGAGGTTGCTATGAACGCGAAAGTACTTTTGTTTGTTTTGAATTGCTCGAATCTCTCAGCGAATCCATCCCTCATGTTTTTTAAAGTTATGCTAAAGTCATTCGTGTCAATAATTGCATTGGTCTCATCGCGATATTGCTTCAGATTTTTAAACTGAATTAATTTACCTCTCTCCATGTCTTCAACAAAAAGAAGTATTTTTTTTCGAAACAAACTACTTCTTCAAGCAAGGCATAGGCTGGGTTTCCCTTTCCTTGCAGTTTTAGATTAGTTCATTTAGTTTCATTGTGGTATCTACCATAAAGTTGAAATTTTGCAGCCATTTGACTTCTTCCAGTTCGGGATGGTCAATGCTTTTTTCATTGAAGAAAGTTTTTATTTCACTCAAGCACAAAGCAAAACGTTGCAATACGTTACCTCTGGAAAGCCATCGCACTTTACTGTGCAGAAGTAGATCAGAAAACTGCCTATCTATTTCTTCAAGGAATCTTTAAACTGGAAATGGTAGAGTGATTTTGCCAAGATGCTGTCAATAATCTTAATTACCAAGTTCATGACCTCAACTATTTCGGCCGGAAATATTTGGGCACAAAGCGCTTCATGATGAATTATGCAGTGAAACGTTAGAATTTCGTGGTTTATTTTTTTTATAATTGATATTACCCCTCTGTGTATTTCTTTCATACTTCTGGCTCCATCCGTTGCTATAGAGGCGATTTTATTTATATCGATTCCATTGTCTTCCAGGCATTTTTGCACAGCGTTTGCTATATCTTCTCCACGAGTTTGCCCTGAGAGCGGTAGCAATCCTAGCAGTTCTTCTTTTGGACCTTGGGACGACATATACCTGACGAAAAGGGTAACTTGTGCAGTGTCTTTTATGTCGCAAGACTCATCTATAGCAAGTGATAATGCAGAAACCAATTGAATGTCTTCCACTTGCATATGTGTTACATTTGAAGACATTTTAGCAGTTCTATCTTGTACTGTTTTAGCAGATAATGTGGCAAATCTTTGATTTTTTTTCATGATTTCTGCTTTGTTTTTAAAATTACGAAACAGTTCTTCAGATGCACGTATAAAACAATCTTTGACGTATAAAACAATATTCACCATCTGAGGGCTGAAAGATATACATGGTCACGGAGTCTCATCTCTAAGAACAAAACAATAATTCAAATTTATCTCATTACGGTCATGTTAAGCTTATGGATTTGTAATTAACGATTATGAAAATAGAAGCTATTGAGAAATTAGATACTTAAAAATTTATTTTCTTATTTTTTAAGGGTTTTGATGATAAATTATTAATTTTTTCGTATGGAACTGGAGAGCCGCAACTTTACATCAAAAGAGCCGCATGCGGCTCGCGAGCCACAGGTTGCCGACCCCTGGTCTAGGGAATTAACGTCGTACTGGAGCAAAACAAATGTCTATTGTTGACGATCGGAGTTAAAACCCTAATGGAAAGATCTTACGGAAACGCTGGTGATTTTTAATCACGGTCCGATAGCGAGGTCGAGATATGTGTTGGCACCGTAATTTAAACCTTCACACTAATCCAACTTGAGGATGTATAAGAGCACAAAAAACCTCTTTGCAACTCGTTTTCTTTTTAGCGGCTCCACCAACTGGGCTACCCCGATCTTCCCTTAAACTACCATGTGGTTACGACAAGATATCTCGTCTATCAAGATCTGATGAATTTTGCTAATGACGAGGTATATCGTTGTAAAGTTAGTGACTATATTTTAATGATGACGAGATCAAGATCTGGTCAGTTTTCTTCTAATGACAATATATCTTGTTCGTCAACATATGCAAATGGTTTTGCTAATCATGAGATACCTTGTCAAGACAATAACCGGGAGAGTTAACCTTTTTGAATACGGCCGTTACAGCACTTGTACATTTATCGCTCCAAGAAAGAATTTAGCCTATGGCCAGTAGAGTTGTTATAACTTAAAAGTTATAAAAACCATATCAAGAACGAATTTAGACTACTGCTAGTACATTAGTTGTGTACCTTGAAAGTTATAAGAATCACGCCAGTTATATCTGTAGCCGTAGTCAAAAGTTTAATACATGCAGATGTTAACAAATTGACAAGAGCGTAAACTCTCCAAGTAAAAAAAAACGGTTTGAAGGGAAAGAAGTAAAAAGTATTAGTTTACAACCTGATCCACATTGAATCCACAACCGATACAAACAAACGCCCCACTCAGCAAACTTAAACTATTGATCAAATTCCAAAAGAAGACCAATCAGGTCGAAACATTAACGACTCTTTGGCGTCACGCATAGTGAAAAGCGACTTCAATCCCTTATTTATGTTCAACTCGTCGCAGGATCTTCGGAGTCAATGCAAAAATCTTCCACACAATAAACCCCTCATGGTTTCGTCTTCAGCAGCAGTGGTAAAAGAGGCAATATATATCATTTGAGCAAGAAGCAACACAAAGACACTCACCACAGGTGCAAACAGGCATGAAAAAAGAGGGAGGGAATGTTTTGGGTCTGGGTTTGGGGTGGGTGGAATTGCGATTCAACCAATTTCTAGCGAACAAAGGAATCTTCTTTCTACATTGTCGCTTTCTTTTCCGCAGCTTCCGACAACAATGGAAGTAAAAAGAAGGGAATTCGAAGCCACATAAGTATTTATTTATTTTTGTTGACAGACTAGCAAAAACCTTGCATCTCTCGGTCGAAACTTTTCTGGGATCGGTACAATCAGAACTGTATTTTACGCTCACGTCACAATATGCAAAACAGACTCATTTGAATGCTCGCCGAGTTATGGTTCACAGTGGTTGCCCATTTATATCGAATAGGATAGCTAGGGAACTGAAAGGGCATTTTTTGATTCCGGTTACAAATATGATTGGATAATATAATAATCGTAGGAAGACAGAGGACATGCGTTCATTTGGTATGCTAATTAGATTTTATGAAGGAATTATTGAAAGTAAGTTCATTAAATATTTTGGGCATCCCATAAATATTAGATAGCATTTTTAGTCTTACAATACTGATTCCTTTTGTTATTTTAATGAAAGATGAATATGTATCTAAGATGACTGTTTCCATTTTGTTTAATATTTTGTAAATTCGTTGGCACTGTTTGTGGTAAATTTGTCGATTGTTCTTTGAAGCAGAGTATAATTCCATTTTAACTTAGATAACGTACATAGTGTGTTGTAAGAAATACTTCTGTAACTTATCCAAATGACAATAGACATCTTTATATGGCTAAAAATATATAACGTATAGAAATATATTCGATTGTGCATTTCTGTGCACACTACATTCCATTATGAGTTATACATAGAAGTATTATTTTCTTTTGGTTGGTTTGATTGGTCACATTACAGTCCTTGTTCACTTCATGTAGTGTAATTGGATATCTATTTTACTAATTATAATACTTTTTAATAGTTATAATATAGGTGAGTAGTTGACTTAGAGCAAAACAACGGGCTTTTGGCCGCTATCTGCGATCAATACCGAAGGGAAAGACCCGATGAAAACACCACGTAATTTTGAACCAAAAACAGTTGATGAGGTCATCACCTCACTCTTCAAATTTTCACAAAGCGCAAATGTGAGGACATTTGAGCTCACGACAGATTTAACATGTACCAGTTCCCAAGTATGCGACGGTCTTTGTTTCGGTCTGAAGTCAAACTCGCAACCCTCAGATTGCTACTCAGCTGCTTTTCCAATCAGACTACCAAAACCAAATTGTAAGATAGAAGTCGTCGCGGAATTTTGAATATTACTATGATCCTTGCAAACAATCCGTCTATGCTGGAGAAACCAAAATAGAAAACTCTCATAAGTGTGTATGGGGGGGGGGGGGGCTGGTCACCGATGCCATGCTACCTTATTCCGGGGCCTTAGAAGGCTCCTCGTGTAACTTAAAATGACCGTACACTAACAGATCATACCAAACCTGAAGGAGAACGGCAAATGCAAGAAGTATTTTAGTACTGAATTGTGAAGTCTGTTCAAAAGTTCAAGTATTAAAAAAGATGCCCGTCTTGTTTATAACAGAGGGACACCTTATTTGACGAGCAGGTTTCATTCAAACAAGTAGGTCGTTAAGTGAAGAGTTTAAGTGCTTTTGGGTATTCAGAATTATAGGAGCTAAAGGAACATGTTTCGATACCTAGTATGTTTCAGTGTACCATCCAGTGTTTTTACATCGATGCGAAACCATAACAGAATGTGGTGGGTTTAGGGTAAGCAAGGCGTTTCTATCACCAACAGAACATGTATAATGAGAACATCCCGACACCCAAAACGTCGACATCAACGCCTGCTGTATTCGCAGGTGCCTACACTAGAAAAATTTGATTATATTGCATCCGAGGCCGATGTTGGCACTAATTTCGGTTTTGTCAGAGTGTGGCCCAGGTAAAGAGGATTCTAAGTGTTGGGGAGAGCTGGTCGTAAGTGCGAGTGGTCGTTAAACAAGTAGGTCGTTAACTGAGGAATACCTATTATAATGGTAGACATACAAAATCTGTTAAGTAGGTTTCAAATTACTTTAGCCTTGACGTTGCAGGGCTTAGATTTTTTCAATCGTCTCCAGGAACGGCTCTTTTGCCTGCATGTCCAACCTCCTTACCTAATTACCTAACATGAGCGATAGAGCCTTGAGTGTCATTTACGACTGATGCTTTCCTTTCGTAGTATTACATGGCGTATATCATCAGAGCGACCTCTGCCTTTTTCCCAAAGAGTTCACACCACACAGTCGACAGGGTAGGGAACCAAACGAAAGGAGGGATTCTCTAGAACAGTGTTTCCCAAATTTTTGACGTATGTGTACCCCTTCTATAATTTTCGTAACGCTGAGTACCCCTCGTCAAAAAATGGATGTATTTTAATAACAATCAAAATGTTTTTTTTTCTTTTGTGACATTCACAAAATAATAAGAAAAGAGAAATAAAATTATTCATAATAAAATATAAATAAAAGTTACACTATAAATAACGTTTATTTGGATCAATGAGAAAGATGAAATTGTTTGTGCTGAGATAACAGATCGTAGTAATTTGGTTCTCTGCTTGTTAATTTTAATCTGAGATGTGGTTCCACGTCCAATAGTCTGTTCCTTTTTTTCGACTTAATGTCTACAAATGCTGAAAAAGCTACTTCACATCAATATGAAGTTCGAAACGGCAAGATGCATTTTAGAACTTTTTCTGTTAAAACCGGATACACAAGTTGCATTTGTAACCAGAATGATGTTAAAAGTACTCTCCTTATGTTTATTTTTCAAGAATCCGTCTGAAGCCCCAATTCCAACAAATACTCTTCTTCAGCATGCGACAACTCTTCTGGCATGGATGTTGTGTTAATGTTAAACGGATATCTTATCCATTCAATACTTTTTGGTTAAATCAGGAAAATAGCTTTTCAAGCCCACTAGCAAACTCTCCAAATTCTGTGTTATACATTTCAGAGTACCAGCATCCATTTTAGTAGTCGAATTGTTATAAACTCATGAAGAGAGGGAAACGAGTCTACTTCTCCATTACCAACTCTCTTTTGCCATAACTTCAGTTTTGCGATGGCAGCGTTCACTTTATCTTGAACGTGAAACAATGAAATTTCTTTGCCTTGTAACGCACCTTTATATGTGTAATGCATTCGGTCGCAATGTGCCTGAGAGATGAAATGACGCTAACAGCTGTCCACGAATAAAATTAAAAGGCTGGGTCCAAACATCCGGTAAAGATAAGAGAGGAGTAGGGAACGGTTGTTAACGAAGTTAAGTTCTTTCTGTAACTAAGTGTGGTATATTTCCTTTACTCTGGACCATCTCACGCCTCACAAGACTGTCTTGACTTGACTCATGAGAACGTAGAATTAGGCGCAGCTAAGCACAGTGCAATATCCCCTCCAAACTCCGATGCAAACGCGTACCCCCACCAAACTCTTCCCGTACCCCTGGGGGTACGCGTACCACACTTTGGGAAACACTGCTCTAGAAGGTCAGTCGCTGACAGCTCGTAAATGGTGATCGATGCCGACGGTCGCTTAAAAAGGAGATAACATTCACCGTACACAGATCTGTACCATGCCGCTAGTGTAAACGAAATTGTAGTGGTAACAATTGTATACCTGCCCCAACGTAAAGGTTAAAGAAAATAATAGAAATGTTATATATTTTGGTCCAAATTATACAATAAATATTTCGAATGCATGTCTTTGTTTCATCAGAGGCCCCTCGTCTAATCTTAATCTCTCATTTCACTTGAAACAGGATCCCGGATTTCGGGGTCTGACGAATTGTGTAATTATGTTTCACCATAACACTTCTAGCTCAATATACAGCTAGCAGCGACGACAAAGCAAAACACACGTCATTAACGAAATCTCCTTTACTCCTTCCTTCCCCACTAATCAAATTATGAACGCAATTAAACAGAAAACTACAGATTTCTACCTCTATCATCCAACACAGCTCTGGAAGAATGCGTCTCATTAAAAGCCTCGCTAATGCCTCAGATAATGCCATTTAAAGCGATTCCTCGGAAGAAACCAAACCTAGCGGAGCCGGACATTTGATGAATGGATAGGAACCTTCCCATGGACTTTTCCGCAGCATCCAGGGGCGTTGGTGAGAAGCCCATTAAAGATTACGGAATAAAGATGCATTAATTGCGTAAGCGATTGGATCGCGACGCTATTCAAAGTTTGAGCTAAAAGCCCACTAATGAGCTGCCCCAGCTAATGACTGTGATTGCTTCGAGAAGTAAAGAAGCTCCAGACTTGGCTGACTAAGTTCTGTTCTTGTTGAGACGATGGTATCGGGTTCTTGATGGTCGAAAAGAGGCCAGTTCCCGATCCGATGGCTTCGGAAGAATAAATAGAATGTATCTAGAATTCCCGTATTCGGTGTCTTTATTTTTTCACGTCTTGGTATCGATTATTTATCGGCATCGAAAAATCCGAGTAGGGAAGATTTCGTGTGGCTCATTATCGCGTCTGCATCCTGACTCTCATTTGAGTCGTTATTTTGAGAATGAGATCCGGACAGTAAGGGGTCTGGAATAGATAAGCTGAATGCGAAATTAATTATCTTGTCATTCGCATTCGTTTAGGAGAGTGTGAAGTCTAATATATTAATGATAAGACTCGCTGTATATCTTGTGACAATCTGAATAAGTTGAAGTTGATGGTGCAGTTGGAAGATTTAAAACAAAACTGTTTTAATTTTCTCTACCTTTAAGTCGATTTCAGAATCCTTATATTTTTAGTTACTTATCGAGAAAATTTCCAAATTTAGAATTTTAAAATACTATTTTATACGAGGATCCGAAATATAATAGTGGCTACAAGCGTTTCACACCGAACGAAAAAGCTTATTTCAAATTTTCAGTCTTTCAATGCTATTTCCAGCGTTATGTAACGTCCATTGTGAAGACCGATAAGCGACCTTACAAGTTCGCAATGCAATTATCTAAGAAGTGTGTTTTATTTCTGTCACATTTGAGCAACAAAACGGGCTATTGGCGATAGTCTATGATAAATCCCGAAGTGAAAGATTCGAGGACAACACCTTAAAAGTTCGTACCATGGTTAGAAGACGAGGTAAACACATACCAGGCCTATCACTCTCCAAACTTCCAACGCCAACTTGAGAATATTTTAGTCCACGACATATTTAACATACATCAGCCCTCACGTACACAACGGTCTTCGGTTGGATCAAGTTTCGAACTCGTAACATTCCGTTTTCGAAAACGATATTCTTCCAATAGGTCTACCGAAGTCCTTATTTTATAGGAATGCAACCAACGCTAGTCTGAACGATGTCTGAAAAATAATACCACCTAGGAAGTATCAAATACACAGTTATGCTTAAAATCTACATGCGATACACATAATGTATTAAACAGTTTAAAGAGATGACAAATTCTAAATTTATTTTTTCCGTTTCCGTTTGAGTTTTAGACAAACGAAACAAATAAAATTATGTAGTTATTTTTTTCTATCCCCTAGATCGTTAAAGATAGAGTAAAAATTTCAACGGATTTGAAATCCGTGGAAAATTTTACACTAGATCGATACCTTATACCATTTGATCTTTTCTTTTATAAAATAATTCTTCAGTTTAATATTGTATTTTCTCAAGAGATTGTGACGTCACGCCGATTGGATATTTTCTCAATTCCAATTTGGCCGCATTCGACAGTGATGAGGCCATCACGGCGTTGCCAGTGGTGTTGGTTTGAGAAGCAAACCAAATGGGAATTCGCAATCACAGGGGGTTAGCCAGCAGTGGTCACACCTGACCCCACTAAAAGAACTGTCACGTGAAACGCCATGCTGGCAACGCAGTTACTAGTATTTGATAAAGAAAGAACTCTAACGACCATATTTATAGTTATCTGACAATGAATATTCTCTTGTAATAGTCATGGCCCACGGCAGTACACACTTTGGTAAGTTTCGTTCATAGTTAAGCATTTGTATCTACCCACTGTGCCAGTAACTTTGGAGATGTGGGCGGCGCATATTCAATTACTATCTTACTTTGTGTCTATTTCTCTTTCTTCTGTAGCAGAAAAACTGTTCTGCATCATAATCAGTCCTATATTGTGTACGTGTACATTACATGACAGATCCGTAGTTGCCCGATTGGATGAGTAACGGATTAGCAACCGGAGGGTTGTATGAATCTAACCAAAGACCGCCGCGTGCGTGCACGTTAAGACATGTTTGTGTGGTGTGGAAATTTAGAGCGTGGGTGCCAGCTCAGGTGTAACCACGTCATATAACCGTGGTTCCAAATTACGTGGTATTTTTCTCTGATCTTTTTCTTTGGGTTTGATCCCGTACCGTCGCCAATGGTCAGTTGCGTTGCTTCAGTGTGACGTTATGACCTACCTATCTACCATTACATGACGTTGACTCTGCTGTGTTTAGCTCAATTTGGTCAAATATGATCCTTGTTTCATACAATCCAGCCAACCTAGTATCAGTCGTCTCGTTACCTCATTTAATATTAGCTGATAAATGACATTTCAATGTTGTTGATGGTTTTTGCTCAAATAGCCATAATAATTTAACAATGAAATTTAACCATCCTGGTGGTTTTCTCGACGACGTTTCTTATCTCCTTAGGAAAGCTTGATCTTAATAAACGAGACATCTAGTCACTAGAAGGAAACTGGCTAGATTTTGATCTCATCGTAATCACAAAATCCGCAATATCTTGTTTTCGAGGTAACTCGCCACTGACAAAACTGGTCATATTTTGGACGAGAGTCTCGCCATAACCATTTGGAGAATTCATGTTTCATAATTGGTGCATATAAACCTAAATTCCAACCATTTTTCTAAACATAATTGCTTTTTAGAGTCACAATGTTTGAGCAAAAATTCTTCGACCATCTTGGCAAATGAAGTTCAGTTTAAAAATAAATGTCCTTCATCCACATACATAGGAATTTTATTCTAACTGCTTAGAAAAAATACATAAAAGGAATTTAAAATAGGTTATATTTATGGCCAATGTTTGTATTCCCATTGCATTGCCACATCCCAAAACTGAAAGAAAAACTTCCCAATGAATCACAGTTAAAAACCTTATCTCGAGTTCGGGACACCAATTAATTCCTTGCTAAACCCGTTAATTTGCCGGTTTATAAAACTATTTATCTAAAGGAAAGTCCTCGGAAAGCGTCGTGGTTTTTATGTATGTACAATTAGTGTTTCAGATACGAATCTTATCTTTTACTTCTTATTTCCTAACTTTAATTTCCACTTCGACTCTTCTTTTTGCGCCATTTTTCTCTGAAGTAGTATCTCTTTTAATTCTGACGTGTAAAATCAAACTAACCAAAAAAGATATTTTTTGAGTCAATCAGGATACAACGTCGAACTACGCGCAAAAACCATAATCTCTTTAGGTGATTTTTACGCCACTTATGCGTGGAAAGACTTTTTTTGCCTCACTTCTGTTAGATATACGCCATAATGTCGTGGGGTAAAGAGCTTACGAACGTTTTCGCAAAAAAAGTCGGGGAAATGGTATGATTAGAGTGCTCAACATAATTATAATCTAAAAAAAAAAAGGTAAAAAAATGAAATAACAAAAATCCAGTCGAGTATTCTGGTTGATTAGATTTTTAATCTTGAAACCAGATGCATTTGATATGCTTTTGCACAAAAGTTGCCACAGCACGGGAAAGAAAACAACCGAAAAGAAAGGGAAGAGATAAAACGCAGCTAAGATTCTAAATAAAGTAATAAAGACGCAGCAGAAACAAAATATCAGTTAGTAAATGGATATTTTTGCTAAAAGGATACGATTTTCTTCACTCCCGTGATAAAAACAGTACCGAGAAAAAGCGAGAAACAAACTTGCGAAAAACGTAACTATAGATTTAATGTAATGGGGAGTAAAATTACTAAAAGCACTGCAATTGTTACATCTAATTTATATAATAGCTTTAACGAAAAAAGTTTTCACTTTTCAATTATACTAATTTTGCTTTTATTTTTCCTTGAATAAAAATCTCATTTGAATGAGTACTTAGTTTTAAGAAGGAAACTGCTTTTGAGTCTTGGAGAAATCAAGTACCTCTATTCAGCTATAGGAAATGGTGTCAGGTTTAGTTATATTTCTCTTTAGCATGTCTATTATTTTTTTCATATGCATGAACCTGACGAAGATTGTTTTTATTTAAGTTGAGGGTAAAATATATTTTTACTTTTACAGTCATTTGAATGTTATTGCATTGTTTACAGTTAAAATATCAAATAATGGATCCGCAACTCAAATTTATTAGATGATTTTTTTATGAGTAATGCAGTTCAATAAATTTGTCGAAATTGAGCGATTTTTTTTTCTGTCAAGATAAATGTAGATGGTGGTGTTTCTGCAGCTATATGTGTTTTACGTGCATTTGAAGAATGTCAAAGAATACCAATATAAACATGGGTTTAAACCAAAAATTATTGTCACCTTTTGGCCGCATACTATACAGCGACTTCGAGACCGTGGGTTGATTAAGTTCATGGCGCAAGAAACATATTTGGTGGCCAAGGTATGCTAAACATTTTAAAGTAAATAGACATATCCACATAAGGGGGTCCGGGACACATTGAAAAAAAAATTTTTAATTATTAATTTAGAATTTGGAATGTTTTTTGTACTGATTACCCATCTAACTAATAAGCAAAATCACAACACAAAATTTTTCCAAAAGTTTTTTAAAAATTTTAAATTAAAATTTTTTGAAAAAAAGAGGGTTCATTTTAAATTGCTAAGACTAAAAATATTCTTGATCAATTTTCAAAATTCTTGCAGTAAATTATTCACAAATTTATAAACTTTCATTTTGATTCAGCAATTTAAAAAATATTAATTTAATAAAAAATAAAAAATATTTGAATGAAAATTTGTGAAAATTTTAAGTTACTTTTTTTAATAAAAAGTCATATTTTTAAAAGTAAATATTTGTTTCAAATTTGCTGAATCAAAATTAAAGTATAATGTCTGAAAAATATATATTCCAAATTTCAACCCTTAAACTTTATCGGTTTTCGACTTATAGCAATTTGAAGACAGGAAATCTTGAACAAATGTAACATGGAGAAAAACGCATTTAAAGTTTTAAAGACTGATGTTATTGCCTTGACAACAACTGTCAAGAGTGTTAGATTTTCAAAACAACGCACCCCAAAAATTATTATATCTCTAGTTCTAATTAAGATAGAAAGATGATGTAGACGTCATTTTAAACAAGAAAACATAGATAATTTCTTAAAATCATAAAAAAAAAAATCGAAAATTTGACGATTTTTGTGTCCTGGACATAAAAATCTGGAAAGATTTTAAATAAGAAAAGTTTTACTGATGTAGAAGAGCTAAATGCATCCAGGGTCTATTATACTCTGCAACGCAAAAGTCGACGCACCAAGAAGGAGTTGTTCGATTGCGATACAAATTGGTAAATGTGAGGAACATATATAGAAAAACAACGACTAAAGTTTCAGAACAACTGAATGATTTATTTCAGAGTTTGACAGTTACAAAGAGAAGAAGTCAATAAGGCGTGGGTCCACCTCTGGCCTGGATGCAAACTGTCACCTGGCGTGACCTAGTCTGAATCTAATCCCGGATGGTGTCCTGTAGAATTTCTTGCCAAATTGTTTCCAACTGTCGGGCTAAATGATCAACATTCCGGGATAGTTGCAATCGCCTTCCCATAACGTCCCAAATTTGTTCTATGGGAGAGAGATCAGCTAGAGCGAGCATTATATTGTTGAAAAGTAAGTCCGAGGTATCGCAAAAGGAACGGTAACACAACCGGTTGTAGAATATCGTCTACGTACCACTGAGCTGAAAGTGTGCCACAAATGACTACCAATGCGATCCGGCTATCAAAGGAAATGGCACCCACTTTATATCATAACGCCCTGTTGTGGGCATACGTTGAATGCGATAGTAAGTGCAGGATCCCCACGCTGCCTAGATGTCTCCATATACGCCTACGGTTGACGTCAGGACCCATTTGAAAACGGGACTCGTCACTAAAGACTTTACGTCCTCAGTCAGCTCCGTTCTAATATGATATAGCCCGGCTCAACTCCTGGACAACTCATTATTGGTGCGTCGATTGTTTTTGTTATAGAGTGTTGTATTCTCAACTTCTGTCAGCATACTATGAAGTAACTTTGAGACGATCGGTTGAGTTTTATGGCGCAAAGAATATATCTGATGTTCAAGTTGTGCTCAACATTTTTAAGTAAATAGACATATCTACACAAAGAAATTTTTATTGATAGAAGAGTTAAATGTATCCAGGGAGGAATACAGCTCTCACGCTTCTAAAGCATGGGTATAACCTATTAAAACTTCTAAAAACGAATGCAATGGGTATGGTAATGGTAATGGTAATTTTAGTTAACGTCGTACTAGAGCAACACAACGGGCTATTGACGACGGTCCGGGATCAGTCCCTTAAGGGAGAGATCCGAGGACAACACCTCGTAATTTTGAACCACGGTCAGATGACGGCATTGGGTATGAAATTTTCTTTGAACGTGAACAATAGTAATCAGTCAAAGTTGCAGTAACGGCTTTTCACGCGCGTAACTCAATCGAACTATGTACTTTCTTAAAAGTTTCTTTAAATTGTATCCAAGAAGAAATAACGAAACACACGTCTTTCACAAAGGGACATAACGTCTGAACTTTCCCTTCACTTCTGCTTGAGGAAATAAAGTCTAACAAATTATCTGAACGAGTTAAAGATCCCAAAACTACTGCTAACTGTCGAAAAAATGTGACAAATATGACGGTCACGTACTGTGGGGTGAGCAGCTGTACAATCGCTGATGAGATTTTCTTCAGAAAACTAAGGGCGAAATTGTATTTTCTTCATGCCTTTCAAAACATGTCTGATTCAATTGGTCGAACAGCTCTTACTCAAACATGGAAGATTTTAGTTGCCCACAGAACTTTCTTTTCTGAATAGTCGACTTTCAAACCACATCCATTAATGTATGAAAAAGGTCCAAATATCAGTACTTTCTTCCCTATTTAAGCTACGGGAAAGTTTGTGACCATAATTAAGGAGTTAGTTGACAAGAAAGAAAGCGGAATGTTATGGCTTTTTCCTAAAAATCTGTTGTAGAATAGTGTGCTTAATAAGTGACTATCGAAAAAAAGAAACTCAAAAACTGCTTTTGTACTACTCGAAGTTAGCACTTTGAATCGCAATGGCTCACCACATTTAGCGTATGATAATATGCCATAATAGGTTGCTAAGATGGTTTTAAATTACTCTAAACCTCAGAGATACTCATGGAAGATAGAAACACTGACCACTGTTAATATCGAAAAGTAAATACTCAGATCTTGTGAGACATGAAGTGATGAAGTGTGATCAATGATGTTGAAAGCGGCATTCTTTTTTTTACTAAGCCGAGCTTAAATTTACCCTTATCAAAGTAAATATGATTATTTGCTAGTAATTCTTTTATCATGTTTTGGTAGAACCAAAGACATACGTTTACTTGGGGAATGATACACTTTAAATCTATAGAGCCCTCAGATGTCCTCACTTTGGCGTGGTGTGGAAGTTTAAAAAGCTGGTCCTATTCATGATTTTTGTGTCATTTTGTGACTTCTTAACCTTTACGCTACGGCATACAGATAATTTTTACCACTAAAATTTCGATAACACCAGCGGCATGGTATAGATCTATGTGCGGTGGATGCTATCCCCCTTTTAAATAACCGCTGGCATCGATCACCATTTACGAGCTGTCAGCGACTGACCTCCTACAGGATCCCTCCTTTTGTTCGGTACCATTCCCTATCTACCGTGAGGTGTGAACGCTTTGGGAGAAAGGCATAAGGTCGTTCCGGTGATATCCCTCTAGCGCCAAACGATACGCCACACAATACTATGAAAGGAAAGCATCAATCGTAAATGCCATTCAAGGCTCTATCACTCAAATTAGCTAATTAGGTACATCTTAATTAATGCCCCAGAGTAAATTTTAATGATGGTAATTCACATTTGCAATACAGTTTTTTTTAAAGGGCGCACCTTAGTCGGGTGAATTCAATAGTAAGTAGGTGGCTATTTTGTAAATATTAAACACAAATGGCTAAGTATTGAAAAATGCCTAAATTAATGCGCTTGATAGCTATTTTTTCTGATACATTTCCTCCCTGACTCATTTTGCTTTTAAAGTGTCGCCCAAGCTTATAGGTTACCCTTACTCATATTGCATTCAATTTCCCGCTTGAAACTAATACTCTTAGAAAAGCCATAAACTCATTCCTACACATCCTAGTCTAGAAATATATTTTGCATTAATCATAGACAGTAATGAAACCTGAATCTGCTAACGCAGTTATGTGGTAGCTTTTACGATCAATGACCGCATAAGCTGGAAGTAAATTTCAAGACTTGAAAATTTTATTGTAACATTAAAAAGCGAGCGAGAGCCCAAAAGTTTTTATTTCTCATCAGAAATTACCTCTTGGAGGCCCTTTTAGGCGTCTAAGAGCCCGGTTCTTTTCTATTCTCTATAGTAAGGTTCCAACGGAGGAGGAATTTCCAGAAACCATTAGGATCGGTTGGGGCGTTAGACCCTTTATTTATTAGGATACATAAATTGGACGAAATAAAATCGTTATCTTCAGGAAGTTTCCGAGGACAGTTTGAACGCAGGGTATTTCCTGGAGGAGAAAGTTTTCTCTGTAATATATTTTATGATTATTTTTCCTCCTTGAAATAACGGCAAAATGGAATAGATATTTTTCTCTTGCATGCGAAGTATGAACTAACGATGATTATGTGAGTCATTGAAAAATAGATATTTTCCTGTGCATCGCGATTTTAATAAGTTTAAATATTATATAATATCATGCGTTATGGAGAAGTTGAAAACATTCACTTCTCGGTGAATTTTGATTAAATATAAAATTAATGTTGCACTGCCATAATCAATGACATACTATTGTGATGACCGAATCTCCAAGTTCGGGGTCTTTATGGTTGATCTTACTAGTGGTTGTCACCGAAAAAATATCTCGTCAGTAGCAAAATTGACCAGGTCTTGATGGAAGAGATATATCGTCAAACAATATATTGTCGTCTCTCATTAAAAGAAAAGTAACCAGCGGTATCTTGATGACGAGGCATCTAATCATTAGCAAAATTGGTCAGATCTCGATAAGATGATTGATCAGATCTTGATGAGATGATTGGTCAGATCTTGAAGAGATGATTGGTCAGATCTTGATGAGATGATTGGTCAGATCTTGATGAGATGATTGGTCAGATCTTGATGAGATGATTGGTCAGTTCTTGATGAGATAATTGGTCAGATCTTGATGATATAATTGGTCAGATCTTGATGATATGATTGGTCAGATCTTAATGATATATTTGGTCAGATTTTGATGATATAATTGGTCAGATCTTGATGATATAATTGGTCAGATCTTGATGGTATAATTGGTCAGATCTTGATTATATGATTGGTCAGATCTTAATGAGATAATTGGTCAGATCTTGATGATATAATTGGTCAGATCTTAATGATATAATTGGTCAGATCTTGATGATATGATTGGTCAGATCTTAATGAGATAATTGGTCAGATATTTATGATATAATTGGTCAGATCTTGATGATATGATTGGTCAGATCTTAATGATATAATTGGTCAGATCTTGATGATATAATTGGTCAGATCTTGATGATATGATTGGTCAAATCTTAATGAGATAATTTTTCAGATCTTGATGAGATAATTGGTCAGATCTTGATGAGATGATTGTTTAGATATTGAGATATCTCGTCGAAACCACTTGCAGGGCTGAAGATTGTTAAAATACAACTGTTAATCATAAAAATCGTAGCAAATTTTTTGGTTCCTCGTATCAAAAACCGTAACAGAACTCGATTAATAAAAGCAGTATGGTACAAGCAGTATATCAGTATCGAACAATTGTTTTAGTCAATTGTTGTTTTGACCAAACACGAAGCAAAAATATATACTGATGGATCTTTGTTACTTTCCCGTCAATAGGTGTCACTAAATTTGCCTCAATATAACAATATAGATTTGTCGCATAGCATTAAAAGCATAAATTTCTAAAATAGTAGCAAAAAAACGTTTGTTCTTAAACCCAATTTTAGTAGCAATATAAGTTTCTCAATCACAAAATGAATAGGTGAAAACATAAATGTGCTAATTACATATGAAACAGACATTGAAAATATCGCCAATAAATTTAAATTTTGACATTGAAAACTGACTGTTTGTTAATAAGATTTTAATGGCACAATCTAGTAATCACAATTCCGATGGGGTTTTCTTCATGGCTGCCACGGCTTGGCACGAAAACTTCAAAATTGGTGACCTTTGGAAAATTTCCAACCCAAAGAAAAATTCTGCAAAATAATTTCTCATCTGATATTAATTAAAAAAGGAACGAACATTTCGTTGACATGTGATACATTTTCAAAAAAAGTCGCCAAAATTTTAAAAATAGACGATTATGTTTTAAAAGGTGGCCTTAATCGCAAAGTTTGAAAATTAGCACCGTGTAACAGTTCTGTAAAATAATCAAGGAATGTTTTGAATGTTAGTTACATATCTTTTTAATGTAGCTGCTTATGTGCATGCTCTGATCATGATCTTGCGAGAGTTATCTGCAATTGCCGAGAACACCTTTCCAACCACATGGAATACGCATTTATCCATCTTGTAGCACATAGATGGTCGCTGTAGCCCAGTATCGCTTGCAAGGCAATTTTCGCCACCTTCTTTTCTATCTTAAGAAACAAATCACTTGCTACTATGCTCGAATCCTTCACAAGGATATAGATTCCGGAATGTCTCTAATAGACCGATGTGTTGTTCCATAGTGGCGCACAACAACACTAAATGTTTCTTGATTTCCTTTAAGGGCCGTGATAGGCCAGTTGATTGAATCGCGCATCTGCCACTGGAGTACTGAGAGTTCAAAATTCGGTCCAGCCAATGACTGTCGTGAACACGGGCTGGTTCCCATTAAATCTGTAGCGACCTCAAATATACTCATATTGACGTTATGTGGAGATTTTGTTGAGTGGATAACAACTCAGGTGTTGACCTTGTCGTCTGACCATGGCTAAGAATTACCAGTCTTTGTACTGGAATCTTTCCCTTCGGAAATCATCCCGAACCGTTGCCAATATTCTGTTATGTTACACCAGTACGACATTAATTAATTACCTTCCTACCTCTGGTGAACAAGTTAAAAATGTTTCCTACCTTGAAACGCTCAATTTAGATTACTGATTAGTCTTTTATGTAAAAACATCCATTGTTTTCCACAGTTGAATGCAAAATTCGACTTTGTTAGTTGGTGTGAATTTATTTCTAGTTTAAAAATTATACTCAAGCATAATTTAAATCGGAAGATGCCGTAGGAGTTTTAGAGTTGAATCACTTACTACTAAAGGGTTTTTGGGATCAATTAAAACTATTCTTCGTTTCCTAAATTTAATTAACAGAAAACAGGAACACCATAAAAATACACTGTCTTTTGCGAGCAGAGATACTTAGGTGAGGTGTTTGCACTAAGTGGATAATAGGAATGACAATGACAAAGCAAAATAATTAGGATTCAAAATAATTAAAAAGACCAAAGCCTTTTAACATCTATTTAATTGTTTAGCAGAGAAACGTTGGTACGTTCTCAGAGTACGTGTTTGACTTTAATACAATTAGTTTAGAACTTGAAGCTTTGATTTGATGTTTTAATACATGTGGTTCTCGAAACCAAACGTTAGATTCTTTTTATATATGACAAAAAGAAATATTCCCTTTTACAGGCAATAGCAGTTAGATTTAGAATGTGAATAACTCTGGTTTTGGGATTTAATTTCACTGAAAGAATAATGTGGTGAAAGATATGTTTTTATAACTGTTGATTCAAATTTTAATAGAATGGGACGTTAATTAAAATACCCCATTACCATACTATCAAGTTCTAATACCACTTGTTTTACTAAATCCTGTTTTACGAATTATATATAAGAGTATTATCTAGTGCCACATCCATTAAAGCAACACACTGATAATATTCCATACCATAAACGTATCACTAAACTAAACTTTTTTACAAGAAATTAAACTAACTAAACTTTGAGCTCAATTGTTTAAAAGCTATTATAATGTTGAATGAACCTTTCTGGTTCTCAATCGCACATATGAATGTTGATTTGATTGTTCAAGAAATTCCATTACTATTCCGTAGTATCAATTGATTATATATACTAAACTAAACTATTTATGTGTGAAAAGCCAAGTGAAATAAACTTTGTGTTCAACTAACAGATTTTCACACAAATGTTATACGAACACATTTTTTTCTTAACCATATGTTTATCTGATATCTTCACGAATCCTAAGTTTAATCTCTTATTACCATGGATTACATTTACTTTTGAAAATTTGTATTTTCCATGCTAAATACAAATATATTATTATGCACATATGACATTTCTCTGATATCTCTATGCATCGTAAGTGTCTGATATCTCTATGCATTATATTTACTTTTGAGAAATTATACCTCCCATGTTATAAATTTTCAAATATATACTATCATACACAAAAGAATAAATGATAGGGTATTTCGTTTGAACAGTGAACTGGACTAAAATTATTGTCATGAATTTATACTCTCAAAGAAATCAACCATACTTTAGCTAAATTAATATTGTATTAATTTGTTTTGACATATTCTGAAGTATTTAATGTTAAGTTATCACAACTACGGTTTAGTAGTGTATCTATAAATCATCTTTCGTAAAAAAGATATGTGTTATTGATTGTTTAATAAAAATGCCATGGATGTCTTACATTTAAACAACTGTTTCATCATTCGACTTAATCAAGACTTACACACCCAGAATACCACTGTTCTCAAGGCATAAATTCGGAAGATCAATTGACGAAAACGGTCGTTCAACTACAATTGCATGTTACACCACTGCCAGTCATTAGTAATCAAATATACGGCATATTCATTAACGTTTAATGATTAGTTATTCCACACACCTTGGGGAAATACCGCTCTAAAGAGCATTTAAGATATTCAGTACCCTGTGGAACATAGCGTTAACATCGTTTTAAATGAAACCCAATTTTAACTTCCACTCCCAAAAGTAAACGTAAAGGGGAAGAAATAAATTATATTTAATTGAATTCACGTTTCTGAAAAGGATATTTGGAGCACATCAGAAAAGTCTCTATTATAAGAAAAGGATATCAGAAATAAAACTGTAAATCCTATTTTAATAGCAATTTTAGTTGCTCAGGTACAAAATGGATCAGTTGAAGCACAAAATGTGCCAATTAAACTAAAAACTCAGACGTTTGAAATCTCTCCCCAAAATTTAAATTTTAAAATTTAAAAACTTAATATTTTTAATAAGGCTTTTATGGGAAATCTAGCAACCGAATTCCGATATGGTTCTCTTACGGTTGATATGGATTGGTACCAGAACTTCAAAATTAGCGTCCCCCTTGTAAAGTTTCTCCCTAAAAAAATCCAAAAATAACTTTTCCGTCTGCTATTAGTTAAAAAAAAAAATACATTTTCGTTGACATTTGGTGAATTTTCAATCTCCAAATTCATTGAAAAGTCGCCGAGGTTTTGAAAATAGAAGTTTTTGATGAGATAACCCTAGTCGCTCGCGCCCAGAGTTGAAAAATTGCTGCAAAAATGGCTTATTACACGCTTGAGACAGACTTGGAATTGTTATTCCTTCTTAAATGAGGTTTCCAATCAGCTCAATGTTCAAAGATCAAAACTCAAGAATTGTATTTAATAGCTCTATACATAGAATCTATCATCCACGGTATTTAATATAACATATCTAGAATATAAAAAATATTGACAGAAGTAGGTGCATTTTTGTTTCACATGACAATGTACTATTGTTCTATTATTGTGTTTAGTGTAATATTTCTGACATTTTCTTCCAGTGGGAAGGCAGCCACTGCGATTACCAGTGATGGTCTACATTCACGGAGAATCCTACGAGTGGAATGCCGGAAATCCCTACGACGGCCGGGTGCTGTCCAGTTATGGAAATGTCATTGTGGTCACCATTAATTACAGACTAGGTGTTCTTGGTAAGTAAAAGAATCCGAACTCAAATAACTGCTTTAGCCTTAAGTAAACCAGGAACTCAAATCTTAAGTATTACTCAACCCTCTTAGTAGCTTATATATTTAAGAACTACCCTATAGTGACCAGTCTATGCTGCAGAGATCTGTTATAAACTGACACCAGTTTCGGGTAAGGGACAGTTAGTTTTTCCTATTTGGATCTTCATTCTCCCTTAGAGTAAAAGGACAGTTTTGTCTCGACGAGATATCTTAGTAAAATTAGGCTAGATCTGGGACGAGATATCTCGTCAAAATGGAAGGTTATGTGCGAGAAAATGGCAAACAATCCAACCAAGCTTTCAAAAAATAATCATGCGTCTACTAGTCGACATATTGGTCATACGTTTTGAACTGTTCTCAATTGTAATGTTGTTGTTGTTCGCGTGTCCATGGACAAGCAATATTGTAGTAGAGAAGCGGTCTGGATTCCATCAAAAGCATTGGTCACAGCCTCTGCCCATGTTGGTGCATCCTAGCTGTAGAGGATCTCCCGTAATGGGTCCCTCAGTGGAACCATTCCAATCTTCAAAAGATTCACCGCAACAGTTGGGCATTCCCAGATGTGGTTGGGCGTTGGACTTCGGGGCAGTTTTTACAATGGGCATAGGTTCTTGTTTTGTCCGGATGGATCTTCATGCCCTTATAATGCTCAGTTCTAAGCCTGGCAATAGTGTATGTGATATTTCTGGCACAGTCGAATTCTGTTGAAAGGGGTTTCTTATATCTGTCTCAATTGTAATGCTCAGAGCATTTATATTTCACATCCATGTTCTTGATCAATAGAATCTTTCTTAGGATTCTTTCAACCAGTAGATATGGTTATTTCGTCATTATATATGTCATGGGAAAAAAATCGAGGTTGTGTCAAGAACACAAACCGTAGTTTTGATGTAAATTTTCGAGACTGATGTTGGATTGAGGAATGAATTAAGCAAAGATAGAAAGATCGAGCGATTGTTTATTGTGTGAATAGTCAACAACTAATTTGCAATTTGAACGATTAAAGTGCAGTTTGATATTAATATTAAAGAATAATCTTATTTTTAAAGACCTGTGTTTGTGTAGCTTTCGAATGTCACCACTTACCAATTCCATTTGATATGAGATCGACTACTTGATGTCTGTAAGACTGAAGTATTCTTTTTAATAGAAATGTTCCAAGCTTTATACAAGCTATGATATTTGGATCGATAGATAAATGTCTGAAAATGCACCCCGCAGAAACGTCATTCTTTAATAAGATAAAGAAAAGAGCCATTAAAATTGCAGGGTATAGTTCGTTACAGCTTTCTACCATTCTATTAAAAGTAGCACGTAATTCTTACAGACATGAATTCGATGGACTTTCGCACCCACCCTTCTCTATGTCTGTCCCTTGAGACCTTTTTATACTCCCTTTCAATTCCCCTTCGACCTAGGATGTCGCTCCTACAGTTGTTCAAAAGGATGATGATCAAGTGGTTTCTTCAAGTGAACATTTTTTACAAGACATCTGCTTCGAAATCAAATCTCACGTTGGATCTCGTATTAGATTTCTAAAATTAGGCACTAAACTCTAAACGGAAGGGCTTAGAAAATGTCGGATGATCAATTCGGTGAAATTAATTGCATCACCCCCGTCATTGACGTAATTCTCCAGGGACGAATTTTTCACAAGCTAATGCTGTTTGATGCCAGACCTCGATATCCGATTAGAACCCAGGAAACGGAAAAAAGTCTCTCCTGAGTCAGAATAGGAAGAAAAAACAAAAAATAAAATATATACTTCCGACTCCCGGCAAACAAACGGAAGACCGGTAAATATTTTATTTATCCAACTGCTAATGCTTTCTTACACATATCTTTCTTGTGTCATTGGACTTTTATACAGTTCTTCCGTTGCTTTGTTGTAACCTGTGAATCCTTGTTGGGTAGCTAAAAAAAAGCAATCTTTGTTGTCTAAGTGATAAAACAAGTCGAGGTCGGTGCTCAGATATAGACTGTTTACACTTTGGTCGCGAAACGCAATGTTTTTATAAGACTAGATATAGATACAGCGATAGAACTTAAAAACTCAATTCACTTCGACCAAAAATGTGTGGCACATTTTAAAACTTTTTGGAAGAGTTGCTGCTATACTCTAAAATAAGATTTTCTTATCATAAATAGTTCACAATTATTTCGATTGTGTTTTAACTCTCATGGTGGTTGTCTCTACGGTGCATCGACAAGATTTTTCGTTAAAACCTTTTGGTGGGTTAAGTAAGAGTACCAAACTTTTACCCTGCTGTTGGGAGACAGTTTTTTACATATCTAATACCTCGTACATCACGATTCTCGTCGTTTTTTGTCAACACAGGAAAACTGACCTGATCTTGATCGTGTTATCAACAATTCAGCAATGACGAGATACCTCATGATTAGCAAACTTGTTGAAATCTTGATGGATGTGATATCTTGTTGAAACTACTTGGAGGGCTTTCGTATTTTAGACAGTATATTATCCTGCAAGGCCTTTCCCTAGTGGTACGAAAGACGATCACTTGTGTGAACAGTCAGAAAAAAAGCAGCAATGGTCAGTAATAAAACAAAGGCACTTGCGGGATATAGACAACAGATTGCAGAGAGATTTGTGATGGTATAAGAGTAAAATATATGCAACCATTTATTAATTTTGCCTTGATCAAGGGATTTAGGTTTTACTGGAAAATAATTCTAGGGTTTTAAACTATTGAAAATATTTTTGAACGATTTCTATTAAAGCTATCAGAGGTAATTCAGAGGTAATTTGGTGTATTTGGGTTTGGGCCGATACCTCAGAAATGACAATGCCCTCCAATAAGGTACATTGAATTCATTTGAATTCCATAGGCTGGACTTGATTGGCCCGATTTTGTCTGGAAATAAATAGTAATTCTACTGCGCATATTTAAAGGAATTATACTGTAGCATGTAATGCCACATAAGTAAAATAAGTTCAAAGATACCACACTAGATGATAGATGCTGTCCCAATATAATATTCGAATTTATCAGGGAAACTTTAAAAACTTTAAGCAAATTGAATTAAAATGAAAAGTTAAATAAGTAAAATAGTAACTACACATTTTTTATGTCAAAATTAAGTAATATTCCTCAGAAGCGATTATTACAGAGGAATTTAATATCCAGTGATATTTATAAATCAGGATCTAGTCACTCGAGTTGGTCTGTCTAGATATACGCAAATGTTGAACTACATATTTCCACACGTATTGCACCCATGCAATGATTTGTGATGAAATGCATAACGTCCACAATATACCCACACAAAAATTTCAATTTAATTAATTTTGATTGGCTTGATTAACTCTTCAAGTTATTTCGACGAGACATCACGTCATCAAGATCTCACTACTTTTGCTAATAATTTTGAAAAGACATTTCGTCCATCTCTGGTTTAGATACTGTCTAGTATTGACTGTGATAGAGTCTAGTTTTTTATAAATTCAAGATCCAGATCTTGCAAGTTTTCTTGTGACAAGATAAAGTATATGGAAATCTGATCAGCTTTCCTAATTACGAAATACTTAGTCGAGACAACCACCAGGAGTAATAAGAATGCTAAATATATCAAATACATTTTAATTCCGTTGCAATTAATTCATCAACTTTACATTATTTTTAGTACCTCGTGCTTTGTAAAAAAGAGCATCGACTGTAGTGTTGTTTTCTGATACGATATCTTGAACATTTCATAAAACTTTTTGAAAATGTTTGATACAAGGCCATGGAAAGGTAAAGTTTTAAATGCAATGGCACACTCAAGCTATCCAATATCGCTCAGTGTGTCTTCAAATGGCTTTATTTCCAGGTTTCTTGCCAGCTGTTGACCGCTCAGCCAGAGGTAATTACGGTCTGATGGATCAAGTTGCGGCATTGCATTGGATACAGGACAACATAGCTGAGTTCGGTGGTGACCCGAATAACGTTACCATTTTTGGGCAAGGTCATGGAGCAGCTTGCGTTAACTTTCTAATGTTGTCACCAATGTCTAAAGGTCGGTATTTTACTTACATAAAATATAGATATTTTATAATTTTTAATAAGTTTAGTCATTTTAATAAAGCAATATTAAGAAACATGTTCTTTTTAATCTCATACATAACATAGTTTAGATATATGAGCAAATATGTATTGTAGCGGAAGTTTAGTCACCAATCATAAAGGATTGAAATGTCAAAAGCTATAAGCAACAGAAAAAAACATGAGTCAATATATATTAGTTATCTTATTTTTATTAATATTGATGGAAACAAAATTTAAAAATGCATAATGCTTTGTAGCACAGGTGAAGAGTGTGAGTATATAACTATTGTCGAAACGTACTATGGTGTTTCGTTGGTCAATTTTAGGTCTTTTTCATTTATTTGCCTACTTAATTAATAGGCTACGGAATTACATTCACTATGTATTATTGTAGAATACAAGTAATACTAACTCATTTTAAATAAAATTAACCTCTTTACCTTAAACCACTACTACCACCTACTTTCTTTAGATAATACATAATATGTATTATCTGAAGAAAGTAGATAGAAGAAAGACATTTAGAAACTCATCCCCTTTAAGTACAAATGATCACCTCACTGTAAACAAATGTTTATGTTTAGTATGGCTTATAAAGTGTCATGGTCCCCTCATTCACTATTTGAGGAGGTGCAGAATAATTTGTTTTGTGTTAGACGAAGCAGACCACTATCTGTTTACAAAATTAACATAATGGAATGTTTACACATCTCACTATAACTGGAATTATAATTATTTTAAAATTGTGTTAGCAATCAATGTATAGCGTGTATTTGTCCCTGAATTAGATTTAAGTTATGAATGTTGTCAGAGGATAGAGGGAAAAAGTATGAAAATGTTTTTCATACGACAGAGGTACTTGATAATGTGTACTTTGATAACTATTTTCGAAACTTGTGGAGTGAAAAAGCTTGACATGTTTCTCCAAAGCTATTTCAGCCTGTCGCGTATAAGAAGGATTTTGATTGTGAAGAAACAAACCAAATGTAAGTAGGAATGCGACATCGATATCGATGTTTTTTAAAAGCATCGATTTATTTACCATCGATTGATTGGAGCCGGTGTTTGTGTAACATCGATGTTCAGACATTGTAGATGTTTTTACGTTATCAATGTTATATTTTTGAATGAAAAAAGTACCATAGTAAATATTTTAAAAAATAACCGTGCAACTAAGTGTTTTAGTGATAGCGGCATTCATCACATCAGAAATAACTTTTTCTCTAACTGGTGGGATAGTTTACAAAAGAAATTGGCTTAAGGTGAGAAAATTAACAAACTTTGTTTTCAAACTGTATATTTAAAAAAATTGAGGCGTATAATAATTATAGGTCCCAATATTTTTTATTTGCTGTAAATAAAAAATAAGTTTGTTACGTTTTCCCCATATAAGTTGATAAATAATTAACAATAACTTACAATAATTATTGTTATGTACCTACCTACTTATAGTTAGTAGTACCTATTTCAAATTGTTGTAAATAATGTTTTCTTTTGTAGTATTCAATTTGAAAATAAAAGATTTGTTAATTGTTCTTATTTTTTTATTTTGTTTTAACAGTTTAAAAAAAATTGAGTTTTAATTAATAAACATGGCAACTGACAAATAAAATATCTACTCGCATTCCAGGCGAACATTAATGTTAGAGGTTACTAAACCAGTTTAAAATAAATGGGAATAAAATGTTTAAATATACTGATGTTTAAAAACACCGATGGTCTTTGGGCGCTGTATTATCAACATCGATGATGTCGATGTTGAATGTAAGATAAGAATTTTACTTCATGTTACTAAAATACTATCTCCTGATACTTATAAGGGATTCCTTGTGACTATCCTGATACAAAAACTTTTTCCAGATTATCATCAGTTCTGAGCAGAGGACAATTTGTATTTCCTACTTGGGTCATTCCCTTTTGAGTAAAGAAGATAGTCTTATATTGATGAGATATCTCGTCATTAGTAAAATTGGCCACATCTTGATTGACGATAAATCTTGTCGAAAACATTTCGAGGGTTAATTGGTCAAACAACCATCCAAAACTGATTCGCATATTATTCTTTTGTGCTTTTATCAGCGTGTTGAAATCGTATTCGGTAAACAATTCAAATGACGTTATGTCCGGAATACATACAGGACCACTTTCCGCCACAACAACACTACAGCCATAGACAGTGCGGTTGACAGATAAAGCTCTTCGTGTTAAAAGTTAACGCCTAGCACCCCCAAAATGGCGATGAATCAAATTAGCTCTTGACAGGAAGTGTTTTTTCCTGTCCGGTAGTTTATGTTTACACTGATAAAGTCTCTCACGGCCCATGTTTTCGTTAACATGACGTGCGAAGCAGAATATTTTAGTATCCAAATAGTAGCGCAGATTTACGTTTACTATCTCAACTTCATTGCATCTCCCAAATCCTTAAGCCGCACTTAGAAAAGTCGAGCCATCTATCCTCTTTAGCAATTTCTGCTGGTAGACGGGACAAGTCCATTTCCCAGCAGATTTATCGCCTCTTCATACACCGCGCATTCTTATTGCGGTTGTAAATCCTAGCTATGACGACAGTCTGGGTCGGAGTAATTCTGGACGGAGTGGTAAACCTCTATGCCACAGTTTGTAAACTTAATACGATTCATCCGCAAACACCAGGGATATTGAAGATACCAGATACGCGATGTTGGACACATTCGTGCCACCCGAATTTAAAGTATCTGAATATCTCGGGGATCGGTTTCGAATTTTAAGGGTGGAAGCATCTTACGCTGTGTTCGTGAGGAAATGGTTTGAATATTTTGAGAGGAAATTGATTCACATGAGGAAATATTATCTAAAGTTCATCGAGTTCCTACGGAAACATTTCTATCCAATTCTGAATCTAATATCTAGTACCCATTGGCACATTAATTAATTATTTGACTATCAATAACTATCAAAATGATCGCGCAAGTCTGCAAATTTATAATAACATAAATGGTTGTATGCCACTTCTTCACAGTGTTCTACGGCGTCTCTCTCTCTCTCTCTCTCTGATCTGACGATCTGTCTCGTTATCCAGGCATCTGATAACTTCCTGGATCACAGAAATTGGCAGGTTATCTGATACTTTATTACCAGATACCCACATAAATTAAAAGTTCGTTTTAGAATGTACGAGAGCCGCGGTAACTCAGTCAGTAGAGCATCGGGCTCGCATAAGAAGGGTTGTGGGTTCTGTCCTCGGCGGAGCCTGCAATTCTGATGATTGCGAGATCGGCGCTTCGACCTGGCTAAAGACCGTCGTGTTCGTTAATGGTGACTGGGGCACGTTAAATAGGTCGTGGTCACGAAGTTCCCCATGTTCCCATACCAAATCAATAATTCTGGGGGTACCTGATCAGGAGGTTATCGACCTCTGATTGGTATCTAAATTACGATATGTGTGAGTGAATGGATGTATGAAAGGGACCTTCCTGTAAAACATATGTCGAGCAAAGTCGGACTTCGTCCCAATGGGGCTCAATAACATGGAAGGCGCACCCCCCTCGCCTATTGCCGTCTTCGACGGGCCTGGCACTCCTCTGGTCTGCCAGTGTAGGCATAGAAACAACAACAACAACAGAATGCATTAAAATTCGTTAAAGTTATAGATGTTTTTAATTCTGGAGTAAATCATAACCAACAATCAGTTATGAAGAACAATTAATGATGATGATTAGTAAATACAGTTTTCTTAAATTCGTCACATAAATTATTAAGCTCGGTGGTATGGACACTAAATGTCGATGGTTTTTACACTCCTCAATTGGTATCCAAGGTTTACCAGAGTTTGGTAGATTTTAGATTCATGAGATACAAGTTTATTTGGACACTCCAACACTTTTGCATTGGACGAAGAACTTTATTTATATATGCTGCGTTATCATTTCCTTAGTGACATTCAGTTTCTTTCTGGAACTTTTTTCAAACTCACTCAGAACTGTACATATTTTCTTCTTTTATTTTAAATTCATACTAGTTTACACCTCTCGACTCTACTCCGTTCACAGTAAGAACTAACAAGCTGGACAATAACAATACGCTGAAATATAATTTAAATTGGAGTGAGCACAACAGAAGCAGTATTTTGCAACTGATTTTTGTTTTGAATCACTGTATTATGAATCTAACTTTTTGAATATCATTTGTATGATATTCATGATCTTTTTTCGAACATATCTTTCAATCTGAGATTCATAAGCTTTATACTAAAATTATCCCTAACCCGGCACATTATTTAACCCAAGCCTTTTCGCACTTTTTTTCACCGCTTTACGAGCTGGTTAGAATCATCCCTTAATTGGGTGATACTCGGGAATTCTTTGTTGTATCTCCATCTTCGTTGATAAAAGCTATATGTTTACTTTACATTTACAAATGCTTATTTAATATTTATTCATCGAAATAAACTAATTTTCGAAAAATAAGACTTTTATCTCTCTAATTATGTATTCCCGAATATGTAAATCTCAGTAAATTTATTTGAAATATATTTATTATTCTCTGTACAACATTTCGGAAACTAAACGATATCTGTTGCTTTTATCGATCGTAAGTAATAGTAAAAAAAATGGTGGCTTGCAAATATTTCATTTGAGCGTAATATGATATTTCTTTTAGAATAATTTTCATACAATCAATCGCCTGATTTGCATTCATTTTCCACAGCATCCACCAATTAATTAGTCTTAATAACTAAATAAATTCTATTTTACCTTAAATCTTCAATTCACTTTTAAAAAGCTAGGTTTATTATTAAATATTCAAGCCCACCAAAGCCATTATTGCTTACGTTTTTCAGGAATGGCAGCTATTATACAGCTAATGCAAATTTTATGCCTTTGATTAAAATAAGTAATGAGGGATTTTGTAGGTGGCGGTAGAGGATGATTCCTGTACGAAATATATATATAAGGTTTCTTGACGTGTTCTTCGAATCGCTTCACCGATAGAAATTTCACAGAATGAATTTCTAATTGACATATGATAGTTGATTGGAAAAAAGTCAACTTTACTTAAACTCCAAACATTGTCAAAAAGGTAATTCACTGAACTTGATGGCCATCCCAATGTGTATAATGGGAGAGCATTTGGGTAACAGGAAGTAAGGTCAGGTAATTTTAATTAAAGTTGTACTAGAGCAACACTGTGAGCTATTGACAATGGTCCGGGATTAATCCCCTAAGGAAAAGATCCGAGGACAACACCACATAAATTAGAACCACGGTTAAAAGACGAGGCAATACCTGAGCTGGCACCCCACTCTCCAAACATCCACACCAACTCAACATGAGGATTTTCGGCCACGACAGATTTTAAGGTGCTCCAGCCGCCTCTACGCCGTACGCTTAGAAAACATCCATGCACTGACCCGGATTCGAATTGTTGCCCACTGATCTTTCCCTTCGGAGACTCATCCCGGACCGTCGTCAATAGCCCGGAGTGTAGCGCTAGTACGACGTTCATTAAAATTACCTTACCTTATCAATATATTATAATTGGTTAGATTTTACTGCGCAAAAGGTCATATTTGGTCATGCCGTGTCAAACACAAGATAACAGCAAGTAATGGGTGTACACACGTATGAAGAAAAGTTTAATGACAAGGGAGAGAGAAATACACCCAAGCAGGAATTGATCCTGCGCCGCCTACAACCAATAGCACAGTGAGTCATGACGGTCCACTAAACCAAACTCAATGTGGGATTGGCATGTTTTGTCATGACGGATGTCTATATCTAGCGGCATTTACAACAGCGTTGTGCTGGGGTTTATTCAAGTATAAATACGCCCCAAGGGCGTATCTTTAGTTGTGTACAGGCCGCACGGACCCCAGGTACTCTAGTGATCTTTCCTTTCCACGTGGGGATTATATACTGCATTTAATACATATGGGTGGGTCGCTCTACCAGGATACCCAAGTGATCTTTGTCTGCTGTCAGCCCACTTCTCTTTTCTTCATTCTTTCTTTTTTCCCTTTCATGACATTTTGTGCTTGACGTTGTGTTTGACGCCAGCTAGGCCAAATATGGTCCTTACACCATAAAACGACAAAACAACCAACATCTTCATACAAAACCATATAAATAATTTTGTTCTTTACGCCGCCTATCTGGTATAGTGGTACAGTCAAATCTCGTATAACGCACTGTTCTTATAACGCGATTTCCATATAACGCGGAGCGAAAATTGCGACAGCTCTCCTATAACGCGGTCTTCTTAAAACGCGTTTTCAGAACAAAAGCATTCCAGCAACTCAAATCAATTGAAGAATTTATCTATGGAAGCACTTATTAGATGTGTTAAATATTTGTATGCAATTAACATTTATGGGGTATTCTCCTGTTTATCAATTCCAGTTATCAACGCTTTATTTCATACATCATAGTATACACTGAACAACCGAAACATTATGACCACCTATAACGCGTTGCGCCTCCTTTGGCCTACAAAACAGCTACAACTCACCTGGGCATAGATTCCACAAGTTCTTGGTGCATGATTGGAGACAGGTTGCACCAAATGTCATAGCAGCGGTCACACAAAGTAGAGATATTCGGACATGGTGGTGTTTGAGCTCTGAGCTGCCGCTCCATGACACCCGAAATGTGCTCTATCGTATTAAGATCCAGCGAGTTAGGTGGCCAGGACATTAAGTGGAATTCATCAGTATGCTCCTCGATCCACTCCAACACAATCCCGAACCTTGTGACATGGGACGTAGTCCTACTGGAAGATTCCATTTCCAGTTGGGAAGACAGACGCCATGTAAGGGTGCAACTGATCCGCAATGATGTTCAGATAGTTCGCAGCGTTCATGGTCTGTTCTACCACAACTATGGGTCCCAGAGTCACCCATGAGAACGTCCCCCAAAGCATAATACCGGTACCACCAGCCTGTGAATGACCTGCTGTACAAGAGGGGTGCAACTGTTCGCCTGGCAGACGGCGTACCCTGACACGACCATCGTTGTGATGAATGAGAAATCGGGATTGATCTGACCTAGCAATTATCTTCCACTCATCTCTGGTCCAGTCTTGAAGTTCCCGGCCCACTGTAGGTGTAGTTGACGATGACGTTTGGACAACAGAGGCACACGAGTGGGACGTCTGCTGTACAGTTCCATATCCAATAGTGTCCGCTGAATTGTGTGTTCCGAAACACTTGCGCTTCGACCTGCATTGTATTGGGCTGTTAGCTGAGCCACTGTCTCGCGCCGATATTGCTTTACCAAGCGGGACAGTCTCCGACGTCCTTTTTCTTTGATGACGCGTGGACGACCAACACCTTGGCGTCTACTGCTGGTGTCAGCGTCATTTATCCACTTTGCATGTATAGTAACAAGGGCAGATCGTGAACAACCTACCAGTCGTGCAGTTTCAGTGATACTCGTTCCGAGTCTTCGGGCCATTACGATCTGCCCTCTATCAAATTCGCTTAGATCAGCAGCCTTTCCCATCACTCGCAAAAGTAAGTGCAAGAATGATTACTTACCTTCTCCAGCAGCAGTTAAATATCATTCTCACTTAATCACGTGTCCTCCACATCATCCAGACAAGGTCATTGAAAAATGTGTGGAAGGTCATAATGTTTCGGTCGTCAATGTATTAGATTAGTGAATTTAAAATTAAACCTTTCTTAATTTTTATATTTTGATTAGTTTCATTCTAAAACACCTGAATAAGTATATTTAAATCAACCATAATTGGTAGTGTTGGAAAAACTGGAATGTGTATTGAGAATTACTATTACTTGGATTGCTTTACCGGTACTCCTAAAAAAGCAATAACTTTTTCAAAAGAAATTATTTTTTGTATAGAATTTCAGCCAATAATTTATTTATTTCGAGTCTTATTTTTGTTCTTTGCACAATGTAAATGATTTCAGAATATTTGGGACACATGATATTTTTCAACGAACGAGATTATTTATTTCTGAGATTACATATAACGCGGTACGAATTAATTTAATTTGTATTAGTTATATGAGCTTCTGATAACGCGGTTTGTATATAACGTGGCAGAGGCTTCCATTCAACGCGGTATAAACTAATCTGATTTGTCTTATTTCTGCGTTTCTCATAACGCGGTTTCCATAGAATGCATTTTCTGATTTCGATTCATTCTTCGTTTCTTATAACACCGATTTCCATAAAACGCGGTACGAATTAATCGCGTTATAGGAGATTTGACTGTAATAGCTCTTTTTTTTACACCCAGTAGGTCTTGGGAACGATTCCAGGTTTGTAAGTGTATGGATGTAGCTGATTGTACCTATTAGGGGTAGGTGTAGATCACATATTGTATTGTCCTTTACATAAAACAATTATTTATCCTTTCGCCACATATCATACATGCACTTTTCCTCAAAAGCTCAACTAAATTATTTAAGAGTTTTATATCTTTTAAGTTAAGCATTCCAAACTTTAATGATTGTTTGGGTTTTATGGCGCAATTGCCATATTTAGCCATGCTGCGCCAAATATAGGACAGAGAACGTCAAGTAATGGATGTACGTACACACAAAGGAAGTTTTACCGATACCGAAAGAGAGAAATACACCTTGAGAGAAGATATGAAACCAGCGCGGAGTACAACTCACAGGTTATTAGATCATTGGTCAAACGTACTGAGCCATGACGGCCCTTACAGCTTTATGACTGATTTAATTGCATGCCATTTTCTTGTCGGATGTTTATATATCGCAGTTTTTGCAACAGTGTCACACTAAGGTTCCTTCATTTATAAATACTATTTAGTCAATAAAAGCACCGTTTAAGTTCGGGCCTTTTCCACCGTACATTATATCTCACAGTTTCTTCAATGGTGTCACGCTAAGTATTTATAAATGAGGGTTCACTCATTTATAAATACACTTTAGTCAATAAAAGCACCGTCGAATTCCAGGTCTCTTCCACCGTTCATTATGTCTCACAGTTTCTCCAACAGTGTCACGCTAAGGTTCATTAATTTAGAAATACAATTTTGTCAATAAGAGCACCGTTTAAGTCCAGGTCTCTTCCACCGTGCATTATTTCTCACAGTTTCTCCAATGGTGTCACGCTAAGGTTCGTTCATTTAAAAATACAATTTAGACAATAAAAGCACCGTTTAATTCCAGGTCTCTTCCACAGTACATTATATCTCACAGTTTCTCCAACAGTGTCACGCTAAGGTTCATTCATTTATAAATACAATTTAGTCAATAAAAGCATCGTTTAATTCCAGGTCTCTTCCACCGTACATTATATCTCACAGTTTCTCCAACAGTGTCACGCTAAGGTTCATTCATTTATAAATACAATTTAGTCAATAAAAGCATCGTTTAATTCCAGGTCTCTTCCACCGTGCTATCATGCAGAGCGGTTCAGCCCTCTGCCCGTGGGCGGTAGCCAAAGAAGCCGTCTTCCACACCCAACGACTCGCACAGCTACTCAACTGTTCCATGCAAGACAGCATGACTCTCATCGAATGTCTCCGCAAGAGACGCCTGGAGGACATCATGTCCGTGGACATCCCTGCCCCTGAGCACCTGAGCACGTTCGGACCGACCGTGGACGGGATAGTGCTCCCACGAGATCCGATATACCTGATGGAGACGAAGCCGGATCTGTTCCTGAGGTACGACCTGATGCTTGGGACCACGAAGATCGAGTCTTATTTCTCTTATTCCGCTATGGAAGAAGTGAAGGGGATCGATTCACACAGGAGAGATCGGATACTTAGGACTCTGGTCAGGAATCTCTACACTCATCACTTGCAGCAGGTAATGTGTGTTGGTTTGCACTAATTTTTTCTGTAAAAATCTATAACCTATAACGGTTTATATAGATTAAAAATTTAGAAAAGATCGTCAATTGCGGTTACCGGCGCATTTCTAAGTCGGCCACCACAATGACAAATCAGATGTAAGAATAGCTAAGAACCTATGTCATTTACGATGTTTTAATAAGTTTTTAATCTCTATTTGTCCGTTTTAATTTTTTACTACCAATTTGACTAAGATTTTTATCTGTTTATCTATTTAGTCTGTGTTTTTGTGTATGTGGATGGTAACTGAAAATTTTGCGGAATGTACAGTGTTTCGAAAATATCCGGCCAAATAATTAAGGGTTTTAGTGGGGCCCAAAATAAACATTTTTTGTGTGAAAGATTGGATTGGATGTTGGGGTTTTTATGGCGCAATGTTTTTGTCAACGAATGTATGTCCGGGGAAATGTCCGATTAGGTAGTAGACGCTGATTAAGTCAGTACTGAAACATCATTTTTTTTATTTAAGACGTCGTTCTCATTAATTTGGTCAGATATTTTCGAAGCATCCTGCATAAAGTGTGTGTTAGTGAATTCTACGTGTATGAATTCTACACAGGCCTTGAGTCTTACTGTGGTTCAAAATTACGAGTCGCTGTCCTTGGATCTTTGCCTAAAGCTTCGGTTTCCTAAGAAAGCGTAGCCGTGATCTAGCGGCCGTGATGTATCGGTGGGTGAGGTCACTAAAACGTTGTTTATACTAACACATGGTGTTGGTTTCCTAGAGAGCGTTGTTTGTGAGCGTAACGAAAATTATCGGAGCCGCCATTTCCATGACTGTCGTCATAGCGGTCTCAAACAGTTGGGGAACATTTTTTTCTCTTGTAGCGGCCACATTTCATTTCCTGCTCCAAGCGATTCGAACGAAGAGGAGAGAAATAAATAAACATTTTTGACTGCCATTGATTAATTTGTGTTTGTAAAATCGGGATCGTTAAACACAGAATGAAAATTTCAACGGATTTGAAATCTGCGGAAAATTTGACACCAGATCGATACCTTAAATGTGATTTTCTTTAAATAAATAATTGATTATTTAATAAATAATTAAATAATCAAATGGCCAATAATTGAATAATAAAACTGTTTTTGATATCGATCTGGCGTAGAAATTTACGCTGATTTGAAATCTGTTGAAATTTTCACTCTACCTTCAACGATCCCGAAGTTAGAAAGTTTAAACTAGAGAATAAAAAACCACTTTGTTTGTTTCTCGAATAAAATAAACCACGACAGCCGTCTGTGTTGCCCATTCTCCAACGTATTCTGTCCGTCTAAGTTGACACGTCTGGATTTTTGTTTAGACGGCCGTTTAGTTATGCCCGCGGCATCATGACGTATCACGGCTGTTAGATAACGTCTCCACTTTCTTAGGAAACCAAAGCTTAAGGGATGGATCCCGAACCGTCGCTAATAACCCGTCGTGTTGCTCCAGTGCCACCTAAAATTTAAATAAATGTCGGAAAAATTATTTAAGAAAGATAGGAAAGTATTATACAAGGTAAACTTTTTTTCATTTATACTGCAATTTTAATTACAATACACGTTTTGAATAATATAGAAATTGAAGCTTATTTACAATGAATATATTTTCATGAAATTTATAATTAAGTAAGCACACTTTGAAGAGTGTACTTCATAATCATTTTCATAAATCACTTAATTATAACATCGAATGAATTACACGTACATTTCATTTCTCAGTTCATCGACACTTCCGTGTTCTATTACATAAAACATTTTCAATGAATTATACCTCAAACATTTTAATAAAACTCGCGAAACCAAATTATCTGTATATTCAAAAATAATTGACGTTCAAGTGCATTTTCACTCCAAACATTATTTTATATTCTTCGCTTTCAAGGCGAATAAATTAAGATGAAGAGGAAGGTGCATCTTAAATAAATGCCACAATCTTCAACTTGGCAGGCATTTTCTGAGAAATCTATCAGATAAAATAACGTCCAGTTTACTTTACACAAATTAATGCTTTAAGATATTTGGAATTTAGTAGGCTCCTCCGTGAAATGTTCTAAGAAATAAAAAATTAAATTCTATCGATACTTTACTTTCTTGACTTTACGATACTTTACTTACTTGACTATACGATACTTAACTTACTTGATTTTACGATACTTTACTTACTTACTCTATACTTTTAAAGTACTCTATACCAGGCCTCAAAATAGATTTTTTAATACAGGTGCACAGGTTATATGTTAGGTGCATATTTTAAAAAAACATAATATACGAGTATTAATGTAATGTAAACTACTGTATTAGTTGGGTATGTTTATATAGGTTCGTAGTAGATAGTAAATAAAAAATATTTAAACATATCGAAATTCTGCGGCGCACGGCTGTCGTGACAGTCGCTTTAACAGAGCCATCTGGAAAATGTTTTGATCATCGGAAAGTTCTGGTGGCAGTGACACAGTAAACCTTCCTCTTGTATAAACCCGTTAGGTCTCGCTTAGTGTATATTTAGGAATTTTAATCAAGTTCCTTTAGATCGAGAGATGTCGATGCTAATATTTTGTTCAAACATCGAAATAACATAAAACACGTTCCCCCCCTTTTTTTAACGTTAGGTGCATTGTGTGCACCTAGTGGGAAAAAATTAGGTGCACAATTTTATTTTCATGTGCACCTGTGCACTCGGGTATTTCTAGCCCTGCTCTATACTCTCAATAATTAAAAGATTACATGCTTTATATTCTCTATACTTTAAGAGGGATATATGCTCTATCGTTAAGAGTAACATATGCTCTATACTTTAAGAGTACTTTATACTAACCTTTTATGTGTACTTTACTAATACATTAAGAGTACTGTATACAACTCTATACTTGAAGAGTTCTGTATACTACTCTATACTTGAATAATTCTGTATACTATATACTTGAAGAGTTCTGTATACTACTCTATACTAGAAGAGTACTATATACTCCATATACTTTAAAGACTCCTTCAGTAATCTAAAAGTAGCTCCGAACCTTTGGACAAAAGCAGCTACAAACCAGCTTTGCACAAAACCATTTGTGAGTTGGCTGAATTATAATTCCTTTACAGAGATGTTAGTTCTCAGACAATTGCCTAATTAAACTATTCATAAATCTACGGAGTCTGCTAATGTGATATTTTGTGGGTAATCATCATTCTGGAGATGAAAAACAGATGACGAGGTAATTGCTCGAAGAATAAGTTCCCAAATTTCCATTTCACAATTGGCCGTGGTCAAAGCCGTTAAACGTTAGCAATGAATGATGGCGAGGCTTTGAAAGCTGAAGGAAATAATTTGTGAAAGACTATCTTTTACGACTCCCCGTACTTTTTGGAAAATACAGTCATGAATCAGAGTTCCAGTTTTAAATCTAGCTTGCAGAGCAAAAATGACTGTAACTCCATTTCTATAATCATAATGTTCCAGAAAGCACAATATTAACTTAAGAATGAAATATGACGACTAAAGGCTCAACCTCTACTAAACCCCCGCAGTAATGCTGCTAAGAAATATTTGGTTCGCAGTGTGAGCCATGCTCCTGTCACTTACTCGTAATGTGCCACAGCATTAATTCAGTTGAAATATATGTTAATAAATAAAAGGTATCAAAGGGGTTTAATGAATGTTGAAATCAACGTCAACTAAACATCTAGGTTTCAAAATACTCCTACCAAATATCTCAATATATTGGTCCGATCTCAGGATAAACCTATAGAGGTTGTAAAGTACTGAACGTATTGGTTTGCCAAGAACGAAACTATCAACACACAATTAAGTAGATAACTAGGTAGTTTATTAACGTCGCAAACACAACGGGCTATTAACGATGAACCGGGATCAATCCCTAAGTGAAACATCCCAGGACGACATCTCGTTATTTTTAAACACTGTCAGATGACAAGGTCAACACCTGAGCTGTCACCCCACTCTCCAAATTTCCATACCACGCTAACCTGAGGGCATTTAAGGTCACGACAGATTTGAAATACACCAGCCCACTCGTATTGTGGTGCCACCTCAGGTGTTAATTTCGTCATTTGAGAGTGATTCAAAACTACGAAGTGCTGTCCTGGGATCTTCCTCATTCGGATTAATCCCGGACAGACGATGATACCCCATTGTGGTACTCAAATGCGACAGTTAAATAACTATCTACTTTCAACCTGTGTGATTACCCATGGCCCCATACAATTAAGGTATTTATATACTAGATACAGAAATCAACAACATTGGAATATTAAATTACTGTCTATCTAATACACTGATTCGGGACTTTCGACTATGGGCTTTGTAAGAGATTATGTTACGGGAAAGAATTAAAAACAACAGGTAATTGGTAATTTTTTAGTTAACGTCGTACTAGAGCAACACAACGGGCTATTGACGACGGTCCGGGATCAGTCCCTTAAGGGGAAGATCCCAGGACAACACCTCGTAATTTTGAACCACGGTCAGATGACGAAGCAACACCTGAGCTGGCACCCCACTCTCCAGACTTCCACGCCAACCCAACGTGAGGACTTTCGGCCACGACAGATTTAAGGTGCACCAGCCGCCTCTACACCATACGCTTACAAACATCCATGCCCGGACCCGGATTCGAACCAGGAACCTTCCGATCTAGAGGCTAACACCTTAACCACTATACCGGTTGGTCGGCTAAAAACAACAGGAGACCACGTTTAAAAAAGGAGCCTTCTATAGTTCGATACTTCTCTCGTTCCTCCAGTGGACACTAATAAAGATACAATAAAAGAGCTTGACGCCTATCGATTCGTAAAAAAAAACCTGACGTTGAGAGATATTTTTCAGATAGATAAATTGACAAATTTACGACCCGTGATCACTGGAATATCTGCCGGTGTTGACTACTGATCCCCAAATGTTGCTATAGACGTTACATGAAGGAATGTTGTTTCCTGACACGTGGCCATGAACTCTTTAATCGAGTTTACATTTTTCCTATGAAGAAAAATAAATTAAAACATAAGCACCCTTAATAAAACTCAGCAATAATTTGCCAAAATATTCATTGGGAGTTTTTTTATATTTCCAATGACAGATTTTATACGGTTGGTAGTCTAATTTGCGTCACACCGGTACAACACAACGGGAAATAGGGGACATTCAGTTACCAATGGAAAAATCCGACAACGCCCTTATTTTAAACCAGGAACAGATGACAAGGTCAACAACTGACTTAGCACCTCACTATTAAAGTTGTCGCACCACGACGGACGGTTGAGGCGACAGCAGATTTTTACGTGCGATAGCCCCCACGAACACGACAGTCTTTGGTTCGACCGGGTTCCGAACTCGCAACCCTTCGGTTGTTTAACCGCGGCTTTAACTACTGGGCTTCCGCCTCCTTCAACTTGACAAGGTATGTGTTTTAATCAACGTCGCACAGGAGAAAAACAACGGGCTATTGGCAACTGTCCGGATCCGAGGACAACACTATGTAATTTTGAACCACGGTCAGATGACGAGGTAATACCTGAGCTGGCATCCCCCACTCTCCAAACTTCTACACCCCTCCAACGTGAGGACGTATGAAGTCACGTTGGATTTAATATACACCAGCCCTTTTGTACACTACGGTCTTTAGTTGGATATGAACTTACCATCATCCGGTTGCTAAACTGTTACTGAACTAACCGGTCTACCGCTGCTCTCGACTTGACAAGAAATAAATAGTCAACTATCGAAATCATTGTCCCATATTCGATATTTTACCTCCCAATAAATTAATTCCCGCAGAGCACCGTGTCTTACAAAATCGTGAAAAGTCGTAGCCTGTGCCAAAGGATTTCAAGATGGTTTGGTGCCGAGAGTTTAAACTGGTGTTGGTAGCAATATCTGCACACGAATGTTGACGAAGAAGGTCGACACAGATTTTTCTCTCGGGGATTTTAGTGCCTTTACTTTAGTTTTATAGTTCTACTATCCACTGCGTGACCAGCACGGTGTAACACGGGACAATTATTTTCGTGTGTCAGATGTGACCACTGCTCGCTAACCCCCGGTGATTGGCTACGATCAACCAAATGGGAATTCGTAGCCTATTGGATAACAGAAGCATGTCGTTGCCCGTGGTGTTGGTTTGCATCACAAACCAAATGGGAATTCGTAGCCTATTGGATAACAGCCATCACGGCGTTGTCCGTGGATCTATCTAGTGCAGGCCTCGAAATAGATTTTTTAATACAGGTGCACAAGGTGCCCCTAAGATTTTAAATTAGGTGCACAGTTATGTACAGTGGGAAAAAATTAGGTGCACAGTTATATTTTCATGTGCACAGTGCACCTGTGCACCCGGGTATTTCGAGCCCTGATCTAGTGTAAGAATTTCCGCAGATTTCATATCCGTTGAAATTTTCAATCCGTCTTAAACTATCCCGACTTTAAAAAAATAATGAAACAATGAAATTCAAAATTGTTTTTAGTTGTTTAATTTTGGAATTGTTTGAGCGCATTTCCTCAACAGCGAAGGTCAGATTCATATGGGAAAAAATATAAAAGTTTCAATTCAAAAATTATTTATTTAAAGAAAATCATATCTTTAGGTATTGATCTAATGTGAAATTTTCCGCATATTTAAAATCCTTTGAAATTTTTACTTTATTTTTAATTATCTAGGAGATAGAAAAAAGAACTACGTAACTCCAGTTAAAACTTTATTTCTTTTTTTCGTCGGCTGTAATCGTTCCTCCGCAAAATCAAATGGAAATGGAAAAATAAATTACAATCTATCATTTCTTTATGGTGTTGCCATTCTGAGGAAAACAATAATGATTAAATACGTCTTTTAATTCATTTTAAAATGTTCTAGATTAAATTTTTAAATTAGTTCTTCGTACAAAAATTGCAAACAATTCGAATTACCTGAGTGTGCCAAATCTCATTATTGTAAATGCCATTGATTTGTCAGACACATAAACAGACAGACAATTCTTTTTAAAATAGTAGAGATAATGTGGGATGGTAGCGTACTTTAGAGGTAGAAATTTCAAGAGCTCCATGGCCAAGTACAGAGTTGCAGAATTCCTTCAAATGTCTTTCATTCTATAAATTTCTTACTTACGCAGCATTTTGTACTGTCATTTTAGATAATTTTATATACCTTACATAAAAACTTTATAATTTGATTATGTTTGGTTAGCACGGTCCACTTATATCTTTTACACCTAGAATCTATACGCGGTTATTCATGTGGATAATTAACTTGAACATAAGAAGGGAATAATTAAATGTTTAAAAAAAATTAATACTATTTTGAATAACTAATCTTTTTGTTGATAATTGAGAATATAATATACTGCAGAGCTTTTAAATTTGTGGAATGCACATAAGTATGCTAATCGAGAATATGTATTAGTTATTCTGAAGCATTAAGTATTACTTGGAAGTAAGGAACTCCACATATAGAAATGAAACACTAAATTCTTGATTGAAAAGTTGGTTTTTAGTCTAAATTTTTATTTTTCTGCATTAAGAGTAAACAAGTTGAATTAAACTATTTTAATTAAAATAGTTTAATTCCAGATTCTGGTTTCAAGAAATTTATCTACTTTAAACTGGTTAACTTTAGAATTTGTTCTAGTCGTTACGCTTCGTGATAAAAATATTTGGAAGTTCATTAAAGCAACTATTTTCAATTTACATAAGTAATAAGATTCATGTGTTTTTCAAGAAAGTTTCTTTGCGAAGTAATATTCATTAACTTCAAATGTGAACATACGTACTGTTATTACGCAGTTTTATTACCACAGCGAGTAGAATGTTCACTACAGAAGTCATGAATAAAAGAAAAATTGAAACATATCATTTCCCTGACAGTAGCATGTGGAAATCCTACAGATAAAAAAAATTTTGGAAACAGGACACAAAATAGATTTATTATTTCAATACAAAAAGTACTGAATATTGAAGTGCTTCTGGAAAACCAGAACTAATCATCAATAATGGCAAAAATGCAACTCGGAAGTGGAGACACATTTTCATTTGAGAACATAACAACCCCTGAAATGATTTTTACCATAAAAACAATTTTTAATGTATTAATTTATGTTTAAATAAAATTTTGATTACGTCTACACAAAATTAGAAATCATTTTATTGGATCAAAATTTACTCTATTTTTTAAACTATAGAAAATGTTGTTGTTACTTATTCCACCCAATCTAGAATATACTAAACCAGGTCCACTAAATCATTCACCCTCAGGAAGTCCATTATCAAGTCAGTAGCCTTCTCAAGGTCAGCGCGACTCATCCCTACGCAAATCAGAATATGCTCGGGTGAAGCGGGTTCTTGCTCACATTTAGATTACAAAGCGAATGTCTTACATCCCCTGTTATAGGAGAGTGACCTAATATATCCACTGTTGTATCTTGTTAGGACTGTCTGTTTGTTTCTTTCACCCTTAAACTCTAATGCTGCCCCCGGATGAATACCTCTGTACTAATCGTGAAGGGGAGAAATACACCAGGTCTTATTAATCAAGATTTTTCGCTTGCTGGTAAGTTCCTGAAAAGTGAGTGCTCCCGAGGACAAGTTCCTGCCTTGGCCAGTACCAGTAAAAGCATCAGTTTAGTTTTGTGCATTAAGTGGGCATTTTTTTCTACTTAAACTGATAATTCATAGGAGCTAAAAGTTTAATCTGTTTCGTACCTGAGTATCAATTTATATTTTAGGGGTTGAACTGTGATGGAAAATACACATTTAATCCTTCAAGTAGTTTGAACTAGATAGCTCGTCCATAAAGACATGACTAATTTTGCCAATGATGAGATATTTCGTTCAATAAAATATACTCTAGGTAAAAAAAAGTTGCACCTAGGAATTGTCAGAATGCAATAAATTTACAAGGTTAGTTAAGTGCTTTTTTTATGAATCAGTAAATGATTAAAATTTGAGACTGAAATATACAAACTTTATTGAGAAAATTCATAAACGTGGTATCATTTAGTATGACGTATGACCGCCATTATTCCGTATGCAGCATGCCAAGCGCCATGGTAATGAGTCATACAGGCTCTTTATGAAGTCATGCGATAGTCCATCCCATGCTGCTTGAACCACGTCACGTAGTTCCAGCAGATTATACCGTAAGGGTGGAGTGGTGATATCTCGTCCAATGGCATCCCGTATATTCTCGATAAGGGGTGGCTCCGATTAGTGCTGGTCATGGTAAGATATCGCTGTGTCATAGACAAGCTCTAGGGACGACAACAATATAGGATCTAGCATTTTCTTGTTGAAACAGCGGATGAACCTTGGAGTTCATGAGTGGGAAAAAAACTGGCTGAAAAATTTCTTGTACGTAACGCTAGCCTGTCAAAGAGCCCGTAACGAATACCAAAGGGGATTTGGTATCACACGCAATTACACACCACACCATGAGATCATGTCTTCTGGACGTGTGACGCTGCACAACAAACCGTGAATCTGGACACTGACCTCGTTGCCTCCACACACGGATTCGATTATTGTCTCAACCCAGACAGAAGTCCACTCGATGCCCATGTCCGTCTGGCACACCATTCCAGTCTTTTACAGCGATGCAATGCTGTTAACGACAGTCGTCGTAACGGTTTACGTGAGTTTAGTCCCACGTCGTGAAACCGTAAACAAATGTTGCGATCAATTATTAGATGATCGAGAGAGGTTCCCACTTCCCGTTGGATGTCTGCCACAGTGGCTGTTTGATAAGTACACGCATTTCTTACAACACGTCGATCTTCTTTTGGTCTTGTTTCTTTAGGCCTTCCTGAGCCTGGTTGACGCTAGCATGTGCCGTGTTGTATCCACCGCTGCCAACAGCTTGCAGCAGTGACATCACTACAACCAATATGTTGCGCAATCCATTAATTTGCGAACTTTTTTCCGAGGCAATACTCAATGAGAAACGATGTAACCAACACAACAGCATAGGTCGAAAGGAATTTGTTGCGTTACTAAACGTCTCTTTATGGTCCTGTATGCAACGTGTTTGAAAGGGCGTATGCTCAAACGAGTCTGGAAGTTCGATCATTTGCATCTCAAACGCAGATGTACCACTCTTCCAAATTTCATTTATACCGGTCTACTCCTTCCAGGTGCAACTTTTTTTTTGTCTTGGAGTGTAATAACCAGATTTGACATTACCTAATGACGGGATATCTCATCGTTAAGATATTGTGGATTTATTTTATAACTAGCAAAATACCCGACCTTACTCGGTTTGAATTGGTTTACTCTAGATTGAAGAGATAGTCAGAATATATAATGACTTACGTTTTTTGTAGAATAAAAATTTATTTTAACACCTTTCGCCATCTTTATATTTTCTACAACTTACTTTGGACACAAATCTTACACATGCATATCCATTCATGTAATACATTTCACATACATCGCACCCTTGCTGTATGACAAAGCTACAAAATGACGAAAGGTGATACTAAGGTTACTACTATAAAAGACGATTTTGAGGGAGATTTGGAATTCCCTTTCTTAAGTTCTTTTCATGTTCAGCTCAATTAATTAAAATTACGATTTACGGCGAGCGCTCTCAAATTCATAGTCAACAAAACAATATTTTTTTACTTGTGGCACTCTTGCATCCGATATGCGACATTGTGAAATTTTGCAATCTTCTCCTGTCATTATTACAAGGAATTTTTTAATGTTTGAAAAAGTTCTAGTTCGGATTTTTAAACATTATTATTCTTTCAATAACGGCATTATTCTTTCAATAACATCATTATTCTTTAAATAACGGCATTATTCCTTAAATAACGGCATCATTCTTTCAATAATGGCATAACTACACTTACAATTTTCTGAAAATTTATACCGACTTACCTAACATTTTTAAGTCGAATACTTTGTGGTGCTGTTGCGTGTGATGAGAATTAAAACACATTTATTAAAATAATAAATATTTAAAACAAAAAACAGTAAAATAGAACAAAATAAAAGATGTCGGAAAAATTTATTCTAAAGATATTAATTTGTGATTCATTTTTGTCTCTTGATCTCGCACAGTTGCCACAACTTACAACTAAAAGTGCACAAAATTTAGAAATGTGAAATTAATTCAGAGCGAAAGAAACAGAAAATATCACTGCTCGCGCGATCTTGTTCATTCTCGTTTCGTTGAAAAATATCGTCTGTCTCAAATATTCCGAATTCGTTTTCATTGCGCAAAGAACAAAAATAAGACTCGAAATAAATTAAGTATCAGAGCTGAAATGCTTCTGCAACATGTACTTATACTGTGTTATGGACAATCTAGAAGTGTTGTGAATAGTTTTATGGATATTGTTCTAAACAATAAATATCAAATGAGAAAATCAACTGTTTCCTGATTGCTTGGTAACTCTGTGTGATTCTCTGGCCTTTCCACCTCAACGCAAGAGCAACTAATTTAATGTCTGATTTACCTACCAGTTGCAAAGCAGATGTAGTTGGAAGCTTTTGTTTCCTACACTTGTAGCAGTTATGTAACCAGGTCATACCCTATTCACCAATCGTTCACATTACGCGACCGTGAGGAAGAAACCAATACAGACTAATCGTGCACCAGCACCCATGTACACGCAGATCTTTGGCTGGACCAGGTTTCGAACTCACAATCCTCTAGTTGCTAGTCCGCTAGTCTTTGAACCGGGAAACCTAGAGGCCAAGGTACACTGACTGTAAGAGTAACACGGATTAGCAACCGGATGGTTGCCAGTTCAAAATTCGATCCAACCAAAGACTGTCGTATACGCAGGCGTATGTGCACGTTAAATACATCGTGGCCTCAAATGCCCTCACGTTGTCGTGGTGTTAAAGTTTGGAGAGGCCAACGGGATGCTAGATGTTAACTTCATTTGACAGTGGTTCAAAATTACGTGGTTTTGTCCTCGGATCCTAGGCTTAGTTATTGATCCCGGACCGTCGCTAATGTTGTTCCAGTGCGACGTTAATTTATCACCAACCGGGCAACCGTATCTCCACGTAAGTTATGAACCAAGGAAGGATTTCTCTACGTTGTTTGGAATTACCCAATAACGTAAGTACAGAACGCATCAGAATTTTCAATAAGTTCTCGTTCGCTTTCCACTATAAAAAACAACATAATTCCGGACAAAAAGAAATTAATGGCATCGGACCAGTCTTCGGCAGAATAATTTATGGAGATTCTCGGGTATTGAAAGATTTTCGATTTGTTTCCATTTCATTTATGCATGTTGGATTAACTTATCTGTAGCTCCAGTGCGGGAGGGAAGAAAGAACTAATGCATGAATAAGTGGATGGAAATCGTAGAATTCCGTCTCGTTTTAAAATTCATTCTTGATTTCCGATTCCACGTTCCTCATGAAAGTCGAGTCTCAAAACGAAAGTCGATTGCTTTCTTAAAAGCATCTGGCAACGGTATCGGAGAAAAGCAGAGCGAGAAAAGAACATCTTGAGTAGAAAAGGCATATAACAAGAATATACAATGGAAGACAAAAGGTGAAAACTAAGGCGAGTTTTTATATTTTATTCAAGAGTGTCTATTTCGTCCTTCAAAAATCCAACACTTCTCCAAAAGAATGCTGTGCTTAAGTATTTCCCTTTTTTGTATTCTTAAAAGTCTAACTTTGACCGATAAGACTACCCGAGGTTGGATGTGATACATTGTTGGAATCTTTGTAGCAACTAAAAAATAATAATATTTGTCCTGCGATGATTAGTCAATCTACTAATATATATTCCATTTGTGCAACGTTTAATTCCTTGATATACACTATACGGGCAAAAGTATTTGGACACTGCAGAAATTTGGAGGAGGATCCATCTTAGTGTGAGGTTATTTTTCCTGGTTAGGACTCGCTACCATTGGGTTCTGTACCTGGTACCATGAAGGCTGACGTCTACCTTGATGTTCTGGATCATTCAGCCTTGCCTACACCATGGCAATACGACGTCGATGATGGTTGTTTCTTCCAACAGGATCGAATTCCATGTCATATTGCAAAACGTGTGCTGGACTCGTTTCCTGAAAATGAGGTGAATTTGCTCGACTGGCTTGTTCAGAACCCCGATCTCAATCCGATTGAGCACTTGTAAGGCAAACTGGAGCGAGGAGGACGACACCGCCAAGCAGGCCATACATAAGCCATAGCCATGCAAGAGTCATGTTAAGCTATTCCGGCTCAGATTTACAGAGAACTTGTGGAAAATACGTCTCGACGTGTTGCAGCTGTAATGCTAGCAAAAGGAGGGCCTACCCGTTACTACATAGAATAAAGCCCTTTTTTTCTGAAAAATATGCTGTGTCCAAATACTTTTGTAAACATGGCGCTATGAAATGCACTGTTTTATCACATGAAAATTATCACATTAATTAATAAATGTAGATTATTAAAACATCAGTAAAAAACAAGTAAATTAAAGTGTACTAGGGGGACCGCCCCCTGCTCGCTTGCGCTCGCCAACCCCCCGGAGGATTGCTTTGCAATCCTCATTGGTTCGCTGCGCGAACCTATGCTCGCTTCGCTCGCATCAATGAAGACATGTGTCTTAGAAGAAGGGATTGTTTATAAAATATGATATTCCAAAAAAAATATTTTTCAAATCTAAATTTGCAGAAAATATATATACAGTACCTCTGGAATCAGAATTCAAATGAAAACTTTGGGCAAATTTCGACTCTAAATGTGAGCACTTTTGGAAATTGAATACTCAGCATGTTATTTGTGTGTACATTTCCCTAGCACTCGAGCCTTCCCCACTTTTTCATTGAGTTGTCGAAAGTTGTAGTGCAAGCGTCTTGTTGAACTATAATTGTTGGCCCTGAAAAGGACCGTTTTTTAAATGGCCCTGAAAAGATCATCCGTTTTCTTTGATTTCTAATTATAAACTGCAACGGCTCGACTAAAATTAATTTTTTCAGTAAAATTTCATTGGATAACGCTATAAATTCAATTGAGGCGCGAGGCTTCGTGGTAAACAAACAATCGTACAGTGTTGCCAAAACGCGATAACAAATTATGTCTTTTTTGCGTGCCACGTAAGAGAATTATATGTATAGATCTTTTCACGAAAACATTTAAATATTCAAAGCACATTAAAAAGTAGCGTTAGAGATAATACCAGATTTCACCTTTCGTAATTCACTCTTTATTTTTATGTAGGTCCGTAGTAGCCCAATTGATGGAGAGGGGTTGCAAATTAGTTAACCAAAGTATGTGGCATCGAAACTCGATACAATCAAAGATTGTCATCTTCGTGGAGCCGTGGCTGAACCTCGATCAGATGATGAGGTCAACACCTGATCCGGTACCTCACTCACTAAGTTCTTGGGAGACATAAAATGGGATTTATAAGAGAAAACTTATATTTAACAACATTTTTATTAAAAAACCTAAAAAATATTGTATTTTAAATAAAGGAGGTTAAAAACCTCTAGGCTTAGGCTCTCAATGAGTATACGTCTAATCAAACATAACAAACCACATTATACACATTCTCTTTCATATGCAACCTTAAATAACATCTTTAATACATTTATAGTATAATATTTCGATAATTTTGAAAGTTTAACTTAGCTAAGCAGCGTAAATATTTGCTAAAGACGAACGTAAACAATTCCTCATTTTCTATCCAAACAATCTAATCCTAAAACATTTTATTAATAATTTGATTGTTGTTAATACATAAAATTATGTTAACTGTTTTAAATGGGGCAATCTACAAAAGAAACACATTTTCAATCAACGAACGAAATATTCGCAGTAATGGTAAAATGTTATTAGAGATGTTAACCGAAGCAAATTATTATTTAAATACGTGTTATACATACATTTTCTCGTGTATCTTATTTTGACTGCTTTGTTAGGAAATATTTATTTTATATACACTTATTGTTCTACTGAAGCACCGACAAATACCTCTCCTTTCCTAGTCCAAATTAAAATATTGTTTGCATAGCAATTTACACAAATATCTCTACAATATAAGCAAATTTATGCAAATTCCGATTTATTAATTCCTTGCATATTGCAATATTCTATTTTACTCACTGCGAGATTCTCACACACATACAGCCTTCAGTCATTCCTGCTTGACTTCTAAGTATTTTTGGTGCACCAAACCGGGAACATCAGGAGATGAAGTAAAAATTAAACTTGTATTGACATACTGACAAGCACAAACTACAATATGCGTAATGTTTCAGACCTATCATATGGAGGCATGCTTGCCAACTTTTACGGAATATCCACAATTTTTACGGATTTCCACTTAATTTTACTGATTTAAAGATGGGTTTGCCTTTTTTACGGATTTTTAATATTTCGATCGAGCAATTGTGATATTTCCTTCTCTGCAACAATTCACTAAAATTTTCTATAGGATGGATGGATGGCAATGGATGAGTTTAAAAGGAAATTTATTGTCTTCAGCTGGAAGATTTATCTGTGATAAAAAAAAAGGACATGACCGTACTGGTGTGCAGTGGGTTAAAGTAGGTATAAGAAGAATGGCTGATGGACTTCGAATTGTTAGATTGGTAGATTGGCCAAAATTATGCTTTCTATTTTGCTCATTCCCCATTCCGATGCAGAGTGTGACAGAATCTTCAGCCTCTACAGAAGGAACCGAACTGAATACCGTTCGCGCAATTCTAACAAAACGTTCGATAGTTTGTTGGTTTTGAAAACACAAAACCCCAAGCTTTGTTTTGAGCAGAAATTCAGGTCATAATTATTAAAGAAGACCACAAAAGCTCCAACAGCTTCACTGAATTTATCTACAACCCCCTCTTCTGGATAGAACACTAACTGAAACAACTTTGTAAGTAGAAGTGTTCAGTTTAGTATTAAAACCCTACTGCACTGCAAAGATTCTGCAGTTGATAAAAATGTGAATTTTTACATTTTTCTTTCTATCTATATATATATAATTCTCTTACGTGGCACGCAAAAAAGACGTTATTTCTAATCGCGTTTTGGCAACACTGTACAATTGTTTGTTTATCGCAATCTCGCGCATCGATTGAATTTATAGCGTTATCGGATGAAATTTTATTGAAAGAAAAAAGGAATTTTAATGAGCTGTTGCAGTTAGTTTATAATAGAAATAAAAAAAGCGGAGGATCTTTTCAGGGCCATTTAAAAAACGGTCCTTTTCAGGGCCAACAATTATAGATCAACAAGACGCTTGCACTACAACTTTCGGCAACAAACTCAATGAAAAAGTGTGGGTCGTTTGAGTGCTGGGAAAATGTACACACAAACAACATGCTGGGTATTCAATTTCCAAAGCAACGCTCACATTTCGAGTCAAAATTTGCACAAAGTTTTCATTTGAATTCTGATTTTAGAGATACAGTATATATTTGTTCTGTAATACAGCAAATTTAGATTTGAAAAACATTTTTTTGGTAACATATTTTGTAAACAATCCCTTCTGCTAGGACACATGTCTATATTGAGGCGAGTGAGGCGAGCATAGGTTCGCGCAGCGAACCAATGAGGATTGCGAAGCAATCCTCCGGGGGTTGGCGAGCGTTAGCGAGCAGGGGGCAGGCCCCCTAGTTATAAAAAAATGTGCTAACTTTTTCAGGTTTATTCGCTTTGTGATTGGTAATAGCGAGTCACGTGAAAGCGAGTATTGTGGTTCAACGGGCTAATAAATTTGGAGCACGCGCAGACGATAAACATAGTTTTATTTTTTAATAAATTAATTCATAAAATTAGAGAGCACGCGCTAGAGAGTTTGCAATGTTTTCATAAGAAACAGCAAATTCGATCGTCGTTTCCATAGCAACAGTCGAATATGAAAATATTAAGAAGTACTATTACAACAAACAACACGGAGAAGCTAAAACATTTAAAATTATGATGAGATTTCCACTGAATTTTAACAATATGTTGCGCTAAAATATTTTTTTTTTATGTGGAAATAAGAGGTTTTGTTCTTGATAATTTTAAAAACATTTTGTTTTTGTTTACACTTTATTTCCGTGTATGAGCCGAGAATTTTTGGAACGTTTTCTAAAGCTAATGGTAATGGTAATTTTAGTTAACGTCGTACTAGAGCAACACAACGGGCTATTGACGACGGTCCGGGATCAGTTCCTTAAGGGAAAGATCCGAGGACAACACCTCGTAATTTTGTTCTAAAGCTAAAGTACTGAGGTTGGCTTATATGCGGATCCGCTTATATCGCAAAAAAAAGTAGGCCATTTTCCGTTACTCGGACGCATGCGATAAATATCGCAATGAGAAGGGAAGTGAACCTTCAATAATTGTCGTACGGGTCCGGGATCAATACAACAGCGATCCATGTGGGGATGGATTGTGAAGCAATCCCCTACCTCTCATTGTTGAAAAGTATAGTTCGCAAAGCGAACTAAATATGCTTGCGTAGCAATCATCGGGGGTTGACGAGCGATAGAGAGCAGGGGGCGGAGCCCCCTAGTAAATACAAATAATACAAGTTATTGTGACATATACGGATATTTCTAATACTCATTAATTCGTGTATTTGTGTTGTTTTTTATGGCAAGGGGCGTTAGGCGCAACAGTTTTACTGATCCACAGGTTTCAAAGTTGGCAAGTATGTGTGGAGGCAATGAGAATCTATAATTCAGTGGTAAGGGGGTCTAAAATACATCAATACTAAAAACAGGTGTAAGAGGCTCCTTCTATAATCGAAATAAAATTCGAATGTAAACAGGGTGGTTGTAGACTTAACATCACATTGGAGCAAAATAATGGGCTATTAACCGAATGGACCGGAACTTATCCCGCAGTGGAAGATCCGCGGACCACACTTTGATTGTGAACTCCGTTTAGATGACGAGAACAACAGCTGAGTTGCCCCCCCCCTCCCCCAGTACAAACTTCTACACAACGCCAACGTGAGGACATATGAAGCCACGATAGATTTAACGTGCACCAACACCCTTTTCCCCCCACGATCTTTGGTTTCGGCTAGAAACAAACAAATTGCTATGAAACAATCCTACTTTGATACGAATAAATTTAAGTAGGATTTCAGAATCTGAAGAATATGTTGAGATCATTGATGATAATTTATGTCTCCCGAGAATTTAGTGAGTGGGGTGCCAGCTCAGGTGTTTAATTTGAGCGTGGTTAAAAATTACGATATGTTTTCCTTGGATCTGTCCTATAGGGACTAATCTCAGACCGTCGCCAATAGCAAGTTATTCGCTATTCCTGAACAATGCGAGTTAAATTACCTACCTATGAACTTCGTATTTACGTTCTGAGGATCGAATTTTCAACCAGGCAACCGCCACAAACGTGAAATATAAGTAGACTAAGCATTGCTTTTGAGAGAAGTTTCAAAAAGTGTGACCAACCTGTCGAATATTTATCTTGTGACGGCTCTGAAATAAGGTTCAGAGCTTGGACTAGGGAGACAGGGATGTCTTATCCCAGCACTAGGTGGCTGAGCAGCCAAACTCCCCCGCCGGAGAAGGAGAGCACACGCGGCATTTAAATATTTATAAACTACATTCTACGAAGGGTGTATTTAAATTCCACCGACAAACTTGGAGGGTTGATAGTACGCATCAAGACGAACAAAAAATGGAATGGAACATGAGGTTGCAAATGCCGTTGAGTAGGTGAAAGTTGCGAAAATGTTTCTGCAAAGTGTACGCGTTCTCCCATAACAGGGGTGCGCAATTTGCGGCTTCGTCCTTCATCACACCTCACTGCTTGAACTGTAATGGAAGAACGCGTACACTTTGCAGAAGCATATTCGCATTTTTCACCCACTCAACGTCATTTGCGACCCCATGTTTCATTGCATTTTTTGTTCGTCTTAATGCGCACTATCACCACTCCAAGTTCGTCGGTGGAATTTAAATACATACTGGTATATTGTAACATCAATAGTTTTGATACAGTATCCATTATCCAACAAGGTTGAAATTTAGAATGAAATTCAGTAGAGCTCCAATTTTTGGAACTCCAGTTATCCGGATTGCTTTGCGGTAAAAAGAAAGAAGAAAAATCCGCATTTTAAAAGATTTTTGTCGCTGAATGACGAAAACGAAGAAGACGAATTGGCAATTGAGAACATTGGAAACAATCCTGAATGTTCCAAGAGCAGTGCAGAGGATGTAGGCGAGTGGCTGGTGGATCCTGGATTCCAAATCCTCAATGACAGTGACCTCATTCAAAAGATGAGAGAAGAACTCGTTGATGACCGGAAAGATGACGACGACATTGCTACCCATGAAGACGCTGGACCGTCAACTAGTAAGACGTTTGGGTACATTGACACAGACCTTAAAATGGATAGAGAAGCAGCCTGAGGTCAACCATCTGCATCTACTCACCGCAATGTCATACGAGACTCGGCTGCACGAAAACGAGTAAAAAAAAAAAAGAAACAACTGACTTTGATCAATATGTTCAAGCAAAGATACATTTTAATACAGTATGTAAGTACAAGATGAAACAAAATTGTTTTCATAGTTAGTTTCATTGCATTAGATATAGGTACTAAAGCAAAATTCATTTGTTTACTAAAAAGCAACTTTTTTCTTGAATTATTCAAGTATCCGGATATTCGATTATTTGGATGGGGTCTGATCCCAACTGATTCGGATAATTGGAGTTCTACTGTACAATAAAATATTTAAAGTTGAAGTTTACATAATAAACAGTTGGTTCAATGACCATTTCAAACATGCAATTTGGGTACATAGCTAAATAAAATCAAGGGAACATAGACCAAAGAAAAGTACACATTGAAGATGAACAACAGAACACATTTCTGAAAAACAATTTAAATTAAAAATTATAGAAGGTGAACAATACAGGAACACACATTTCACAAGAACAATTTAGATATAAACACAAGTTATATATAAAATGGATATGTAGTCCATAAATATTATACATCGTCGGTGGATAAACGAAAGAACACGAGATATAGTATGTAGTACAATTAGGATGAGACTGAGTACATAACAGTGAACAAGAGAAGTATGCATAGAGCGACTTGATGAATACATAAATTAAGAAAGTGTATAAGTGTGTAGGTTTTTTTCTCCCAGTGCTATGTGGTTGGCGGATTTGGCATCTTAGTACCTCGTTTGGTAATAGAACATCGCATGGCGGTAAGTGTGTGCAAGCGCATTTCTAGCACGCACGAATTAGATTAGGAATCACTTGATAGATGTCTTCTCTCGTCCCCTATTGGCCCCGTCGACCAATCAGATGGTATATATAAATGCGCGTTTACACCCTGGACCCGAAAGTTGCCAAATAGTCACGTAACTGCCAATTTTTTGTCACATGATCCTTGACATATAAAAGAGTCACAATTTCTCACGCTACTATCTCATATCCTCTATGGGAACTGCCACCCAAACAACTTAGTGAAAAAACAAACGCCATCGAAAAGTTTTGACTTATTGGAACCAATTTGAAAAAATACACAGCATTTTATATGAAAAGAAAACAAGCCAAGCTTCCTACTTTTTCCTCAAGACGTCCACCATTTCTTCTACTTCCGCATTTAAAACTGCCCCACGTACGAGTCTGCAGCCTTTTGTTATAAAAGCTCCACTTCTCAAAGAAGATCGGTCTGGTCGGTGACAAGGCGAGACCTTCTCTCCAGACTTTTCGAGTTTATGTAAAAGGGCCATTTATCAGAAGGGCGGTCTTCTCCGAGGTCTGCCCTGGAATCGGAAAGGATTTTCAGCGTTTTTTGACGTTAGTCTTCTGATAAAAAAGATAGCCCGCTGAAATGTCCCGTGCGTCAATCATAACTTATTGCCCTTACTCGCAGTAGATCGCAGGAAGTTGAACTGCTTTTCCCAAGGATTTTCCTGAAGTCCGGCTGGATATTAATCCTCGTTTTTGAAAGAGATGCGTTCTATATCTTGAAGACAAATGCAGATAAAATATCCGGTTATATAGATGGATATTTGATGTTTCTTTGAAATGGTAAATATCGAGCATTTTACATAAGACCCATCGTTTAAATCTGGATGGATATAGTCGGATTGACATACCCCATTATGTATTTTCCTTTGTTCTTTAAACCTCTGAGGGTTCACAAGCATATGTTCCTTCTGATGCAGTCTTTTCTTTAAGATCTTTAAGAATTCTAACCTGATTTGATCTTGACCGGTAAAATATTTCCTTGAATTCTTTCATACAGTTGATATGGGAAAACAATTGTGGTGCAGATTGTATTTTCAACGGAGTGTTTCCATAATATCTGACCGAATTGTTAAGGATAACAGAGGGACCCAAAATAAACAGTTTGGTTAAAGAATGTGTCCGGAAATACCACATTTAGGTGACAGAGGGCGCTGTTAAGGTCAGTTGATGACATCATTTCTGTACCGTAATGCGTCAGTCTGCTCGGATTTTTCAGAGGCAAGCGCCGAATTCGTGTAGACCGATGTCAGTTTTTAATGTACAGTGGTGACAGAAAATGAACCACCCCTCTTCATTCCAGAAATTTAAGCAATAAAGTAAATTCAAAGATGACGTGTTTAACAGGAACGAACTCCTTTTACTAATTCAAATTCACACAATTTTAAGGTACCATCTTAATGTTAAATTGAGCATCAACTTCATAATTTCCAATAGGAACCACCAATTTTGGCACACAATTTCGAATTTATATCACAATTTCACTTCAGGTACCACATTTAATCTTATTAGGACTTGCCAATTTGAAGTTATGATGGCAGAAAGATTAGAGCTCCTAATGTCAAGTCAGTATCTTAGACTTTTATGGATATCTTCCTAAGTAATATTTATTTCTATCGCGCTGATATTTTATACCTTGATGTTTTTTGTTAAACAACCTAACACAATCCATCTAGTATTTTATTTTAAAAATTGTTTTTAGTATGCAATAATCATTATTAAATTAATGGTTAAAAATTATTAATAGGAACAGTATTATATTTTGATGCGAAGTACGATTTATAGGGACTTATAATATGAGCATGCAAAATTTCATCTGTTTCCGATAATTAGTTTTTGAGCTACATTAACTTTTCACAGTTATTGTGATTTTAGGGGACAAACCAAAAGTTTATAAAAAACGCTTGACAAACTTCGGATAATAGTTCTTGGATTGTTTGCACTTGCATAGTAAATATAAAAATTCTCGGATTGCTGAAAAATATGTTTGAAATAGTGTTCAAATTTGAAATTCAGGTAGTGATAACAACAATAAATCTCGATCTACTAATAGCGTCTTTCAATGTGGAGATGATCCCTGAAATTGAAACTTCCTTTAACATTGAATCTCGAGATATGTGTTGATTGTAAAATCATGAAATTTTATATTTAGACCAATTAAACTATGCAGAACCTGATTATGGCATCAAAACACGGTGTTTTCTTCAGAAGTGAATTTGTAGAGGACGTTATTCCCTATTGAATGATACCTTTGACTTTGATTTTGTATGAATAGTGCTCGAAATGAAGGAGGTGGTCCGGGTTTTTTTCATTACACTAGGGGGCCTGCCCCCTGCTCGCTAACGCTCGCCAACCCCCGGAGGATTGCTTTTCAATCCTCATTGGTTCGCTGCGCGAACCTATGCTCGCTTCGCTCGCCTCAATGAAGACATGTGTCCTAGCAGAAGGGATTGTTTACAAAATATGTTACCAAAAAAAATGTTTTTCAAATCTAAATTTGCTGTATTACAGAAAACATATATACAGTATCTCTAAAATCAGAATTCAAATGAAAACTTTGTGCAAATTTTGACTCGAAATGTGAGCGTTGCTTTGTAAATTGAATACCCAGCATGTTGTTTGTGTGTACATTTTCCCAGCACTCAAACGACCCACACTTTTTCATTGAGTTAGTTGCCGAAAGTTGTAGTGCAAGCGTCTTGTTGAACTATAATTGTTGGCCCTGAAAAGGACCGTTTTTTAAATGGCCCTGAAAAGATCCTCCGCTTTCTTTGATTTCTATTATAAACTAAATGCAACAGCTCATTAAAATTTCCTTTTTTTTTTCAATAAAATTTCATCCAATAACGCTATTAATTCAATCGATGCGCGAGACTTCGCGATAAACAAAACAATCGTTCAGTGTTGCCAAATCGCGATTACAAATAACGTCTTTTTTGCGTGCCACGTAAGAGAATTATATATATAGATATTAATCCATGCATTATTTGTTTGTACATTGAATATTTTTCCCCCATTTCAAGTTTTCTATCCGTTTTGGACTCTTCTGACACCAAATCCGCCTCTAGAGCGTTTGGTGTCTGTCTGTCTGTATTTGTGTGTGCTGTATACACGTCCACACGGTTTAATACATTTTCATGAAACTTTACATACTGTTAGTACTTATCTTCATTTAGTAACGGAACTTGGTTGCGGACGTTTTATCTGTCCGTCTTTCTGTTCTATGTTCGATATTGTGTTTGTGTTTTTGTACGAACATCACATAAATTGTATTCCAGATATTTGCTCAGAATTTGTTTTATTTTATACAACATATATTAGTTTAGTAAATGCAATATTAAATTATTCTTTGTGTTTATATTTATATAAGTTTCGTGCTAAAACACTTAAGTAAGTATACTTTAATTGACCATAATTTGGTAGTTTTGGTAAAATTGGAAGGTATGTTGAGTATTGCGATTACTTGGATTGCTTTACAGGTACTGCTAAATAACCAATTATTTTTCAACAAATTATTTTTTTTATGGAATTTCAGCTTTGATACTTAATTTTTTCGAGTCTTATTTTTGTTCTGTGCGCAATGTAAACGATTTCCGAATTTTCGGGACAGACGACATTTTTGAACAGAACGGGAATGAAATGAAAACTTGGGTTGGTTGATGGCGCGAGCGTGCAGTGATATTTTCTGTTACTTTCGCTCTGAATTTATTTCGCATTTCTAAATTTTGTGCACTTTTTGATTGTAAGTGGCAACTGTTCAAGATCAAGAGATAAGAAAAGAATCACGAATTAGTATAATTAAAACAACTTTGTCCCGATAACTTTTATTTTGCTTTATTTCGGAATTTTCTTTTGTCTTCTGGTGTAAAAAAATTTATTATTTCAATAAACTGTATTACTTTTTCATCAAACGCAACACCACCACAAATTATTCGCCTTAAAATGGTAGGTAAGTCAGGAAAAAAGCAAATTTAAGTGTAATTATGCCGTCATTGAAAGAATAATGCCGTTATTGAAAAAATAATGCCGTTATTGAAAAAATAATGCCGTTATTGAAAAAATAATGCCGCTATTGAAGGAATAATGCCGTTATTGAAAGAATAATGCCGTTATTGAAAGAATAATAATGTTAAAAAATCCGTACTGGAACTTTTCAAACGTTAAAAATTCTTTATCGTAATGACAGGATAATATGGCGAAACTTGATAATGTCGCATGTTCGATGCTAGAGTGTAACACGTAAAAAAAAATACTGTTTTGCTGACTAGAAAAGTACGAGAACAATCGCTATAAATCGTAATTTTTACTAATTGAGTTGAACATGAAAAGACTTAAGAAAGGGAATTCCAAATGTTCCTCAAAATCGTCTTTTGTAGTAGCAACCTTAGTGTCACTCTTCGTCATTTCGAAGATTTGTCATACAGCAAGGGTGAACTATATGGGAACTGAAGCACTGATTTATATGCATATATAGGATTTATATCCAAAGTAAGTTGTAGAAATTAAAAAGATGGAGAAAGATGTTAAAATGTTATTTTATTCTACGAAAGACATTAGTGATTATATATTTTGATCATCTCTTCAATCTAGAGTAACCAATTCAAACCGAATAGGGTCGGGTATTTTGCAAGTGTGAGAATACTTTCATATTATTAAACATTGCATTTTATTGGGTATATATGAGGCTATTTGAGCAAAAGTGGCATAACCCTTTAAAATTCCAAAACTTTTATTGAAATGCGCATGTTGAAGTCTTCTAAAATTACACAATAACTAATTATTGATCACTGATAAAAAAATTTCAGAATCACAAATCATATTGTAGATAAATAAAAATATATAAAAAATGGGAGAAAGAAAATCGTGTTTTTCACCTCTGAGAATGTTGGTGGGTTAGGTCACTTTTGCTCTGATAGCCTCATATATCAAGAAGTTAACACTCCCGGTGGTTGCAATCATAAAAATCTTGTAATCATAAGGTAATTCGCCAGTACTTTTTATGTCAATTTATCTCGTCATTAGCAAAATTGTTCAGATCTTGATGGATGAGATATCTTGTCGAAACCATTTGGATGGTTAAATATTGTGTACTAGGGGGCCCGCCCCATGCTCGCTAACGCTCGCCAACCCCTGGAGAATTGCTTCGCAATTCTCATTGGTTCGCTGCGCAACCCTATGCTCGCTTCGCTCGCATCAATGAAGACACGTGTCCTAGCAGAAGGGATTGATTACAAAATATGATATTCCAAAAATATATTTTTCAAATCTAAATTAGTTGTATTACATAAAAGATATATACAGTACCTCTGGAATCAGAATTTAAATGAAAACTTTGAGCAAATTTTTACTCGCAATGTGAGCGCTGCTTTGGAAATTCAATACCCAGCATGTTGTTTGTGTGTACATTTACCCCTGCACTCGAGCCACCCTCGCTTTTTTATTGAGTTTGTAGTCGAAAGTTGTAGTGCAAGCGTCTTGTTGAACTATAATTGTTGGCACTGAAAAGGACCTTTTTTTTAAATGGCCCTGAAAAGATCCTACGCTTTCTTTGATTTCTATTATTAACTGCAACAGCTCGACTAAATTTTTTTTTTCAAAAAAATTTCATCCGATAACGCTATAGATTCAAATGAGGCGCGAGGCTCCAAGTAAACAAGCAATCGCACAATGTTGCCAAAACGCGGTAACAAATAACGTCTTTTTTGCGTGCCACGTAAGAGAAATATATATATAGATGATACGGCCTATACTTTATCAGATGAACTAATTTTCGCACACAAACGATTGTTTTTTTTTCTATCTACTATAACTTCCAACGAAGTTTCGTATCCAGACGGGTAGTTTGTTATTGATTGAAGTTGGACTAGTAAGAGAACAAAAATGGGAAATACTTAAGCAATTCATCCTTGTGTAGAAGTGTTCAATTTTCGATGGATGAAATAGAGACATTTTCATGAATTAAATATAAAAAAAAGGTTTGGTTTTCACCTTTTGTCTGAGAATGACGACTTATGCCGGGGAAACGATCTACCACCTTACAGCGGCCTTTCCAGACACATAATCTTTGACAAATATGTTTATTTTGGGCCTTTATACCTTACTTTACAATGTGGACAGATATTTTTAAATTCTGTATATATTAGATCATAACTACCTACTTAATAAATAAGCCTCAAAACCCAACCAGCTATCTGTCTACCTTCAGAACTGATTCAAAATTGCAAACCGAGGTAGATCTAATTTTAATGTCAAAGATTTTGAAAATTCCATGGGGCTGAAAAAAGTATTTCTGGTGCTGTATATAGTAGAAATGGTTAGTAAGTATCTCTAAATCTGATATAGTTGACGGTTGTTATATGTTGTGTATACACGTACTATATGATACTTAATATCACTGAGCCTATAAGGGTCATAGTAAACTTACGTTTCCCCGCATTCAAAATGAAAGGGATTCAGTCTGTGATTGAGACTAAATTTAAAACATTCATTTTAAACACCTCGCTCTGTGGTCAAGGGAAATAACTGGAAAAGTCTAATAGCTACTTATCAGGAGCACGTTTTTAAGATTTGCCCTTTTCTTGTAAATCGAGTTTTTGTAGTAACTTATTTTGATTGAATTTTTTGTAACTCTTTTTTTCATGCATATTACTTATCCACTTCTCCGAAACGCGTAAGGTCTCAAGACAAATTCTCTAGCAGACGTACGAGTACTTATCTCAGTTTGCAAAATTTCGATTTATTCGATTGTTCCCTTGGACCACAAAAATATTAACCGAAGCTAAATATTAAAGTATTAACCAACACAGATGGAGCTTTCGAAGCCCTGAACATTAAAATAATTCACTTCGAGATTTGAGGTTTCCTTTCTCTGCTATAAAACATTTCCCTTTTGGCACGTGAATACGTTTTGAGAATGGGAACAGTACTGAGGGAATGCATGGAATGTTGAGCGTTACAACTGTTTTGTGTTTGGATTGCTGAACTAGAAGAAACACCCAGAAGACAAACGCAGTGTCGTGTAGATAAAGAATGCCCCGTAGAGGGGATTCGCGATATGTCAAAACTCTATGATGCCAGGAGAGCTTTGGGCAAGTGTAACTTTGGATTGCGTAGAGTGAGGTCTACGTAAGCGGTGTCATTTGAAAACTATGTGCTACAATCATCCTGTTTTATTTTACTTTATATTTAAAATATTCAAAGCGTCACGAGGATAAACGGAAGAAACACAGTTCGGTGACTTCATCTATTACTTCTAGTTCAACCGACTGTAGTCATGTACGCATTATTCCTCAATGCAACCGGCAATTTTTCTTCCATGTCTAAACACCAGTCCTAGACTGAGAGACCAGAATTATTTCTAGGATTCTTTTAACCAATAGACGTGGTTATTGAGTTGCACTGCGTGCTATGATATGAAAGCAATATAGAGCGGCTTCCGTAAGGAGGTCGGCATTTGGTTGTGTTGATATCTGAATAGGTGAAATATTGTGTTGGATATGGACTGCCATAAGGAGAAGCCGAAGAAACGTGCGGTGATCGCCATAGATGGTTATCCTTCGCTATCTTTGGAATACAACGATAAACTCAGTGGTAAAGACGCCAATTGGGGAAGGTTTTTAGGTTTCTACCTTTTCTTCAATTCTATTATAGACTCGTTCAGAACAATGTGACCCAACTTAATCCTCACGGGATCGGTTGGTTGCTTATTTTGTTTTATGGCGCTAGGACAATATTTGGTCAAGCCACACTTAAGACCACAACGACGTAGGATAAAGTTGAAGGATAGAAGGGTAGACCAGGGTAATATGGAAGAAAGGACAGATCAATCGGTACCTCGGGGTTGTGATGCTCGTATACACCGAAAGACGATGTCCCCCAGAGGGTGCTGTGACATTGTGAGATTCTTCGATGAGAAAAAGAAAACAATCCTCGGAATTTCGGAATGCAAAATGTATTCTGATTGGTTGTATTTTGGCGCCAGCTTCTTTTCTTGTGTCTCGCGCTTTACGACTTAGAAGATCAGGTGAAAATAGAAACGTCCTCTGCAGGTGTTCTTCCAGAATGATCTCTGATTGGTTGTATTTTGGCGCCAACTGCTGTTCTTCTGTCGCGCGCTTTACGACTTAGAAGAGCAGGTGAAAATAGAAGCGTCCTCTGCAGATGTTCTTTCAGAATGATCTCTGATTGGTTGTATTTTGGCGCCAGCTGCTGTTCTTGTGTCGTGCGCTTTACGACTTAGAAGAGCAGTTGAAAATAGAAGCGTTCTCTGCAGGTATTCTTCCAGAATGATCTCTGATTGGTTGTATTTTAGCGCCAGCTGCTGTTCTTGTGTCGTGCGCTTTACGACATAGAAGAGCAGGTGAAAATAGAAGCGTTCTCTTCAGGTATTCTTCCAGAATGATCTCTGATTGGTTGTATTTTAGCGCCAGCTGCTGTGCATGTGTCGCGCGCTTTACGACATAGAAGAGCAGGTGAAAATAGAAGCGTCCTCTGCAGGTGTTCTTCCAGAATGATCTCTGAATAGTCTTTAACCTATGCCGTTGAGCGATTTTAAAAACTACTGCAGAGTCCGATGGGGTGAGGAGAGTGAAGAGTACCAGAAGCAACGGGTGAGGTTGTAGCCCCTCGCTGGCCTGTGAAATACATATTTTGATGTATGCGAATATGTTGAAACGATGATGTAAATAGTGTTTATAATATTGTTAACTGAATATTAAGAACGAAATATCTTAGCTGTTGGTTGTCACCTCTTTGTGTAAAATTTGTACAGTTTTCATGCTACCGTTTTGGGTGCGACGACACCACAATGCCTTTCCGCCATGACCGATCTATTATACTATGCACCACACATGAATTTCATGACTCTGAGAGACCCTCCTGGTGGTTATCTCAACAAGGTATCATATCGCTAGAAAATAAAGCAGATATTGATTTCATCATCATAAAATCGACACTGTCGTGAAGACGATTTGTATCGTATTTAGCTAAATTGATCTAAATTTTATTGAAGAGATCTCCTGTCGAAAACAAGGAGGGTTTATTTTCTTCCAAAACAGCTCTGAATGAAAAAATGACTGTTTTATTGCACCTACTTGACATTTTAGTAGATAGTCTCAATCGTTTTTGAGATTTAACTTCAATTTTAAGTGTCTGGTTGATTTTAGAATACAGAAGCTGTTCGCACATTTTTTAGACGATATTTTGGTTAGCGGTAATAAAATATTTTTTGCTGCAAAAGAAATAATTGCAGTTGTACTATTTTTTCAAAAGTCAAAATTATCGTCTGCGGCTTGAAAGATTTGTTTTTATTCAAAATGGCGTTTTTAACGAAGCAGTGGTTCGAAGGCTATAATTATGCTCTTTCCAAAGAGAAATATTCATATTCCGTTATCCAAAAACGATGTGAGAGTCATGGTTTTGTGATATCTAAAGCGTCGATAGGTAATATCGTCAACAAGAAAGAAAAAAAAAAGTCAAATTGGAGCCTCAAGTGGGACAAAAATTCCAAACAAGTATCCAAGGAAGAAACGGACATCTTCGACTGTTGCAAAGGTACGTTGTTTAATGTTAAAAGAAAATCCCCCTAGTCAAAGGACAGTTGCAAAATCATTAAAATGCTCCTTGTCTACTGTAAACAAAATGATAAACGTTGTTTTAAATCTTAAGAAAGCGAAAAAACGCAATGTGCATCGTCTTTCTCCAAAGCATATCGCTGAACGCAGGACACGCTGCCGAATTCTATATGAGAAACACTTATCGAAAGAAAAATGGAAAAACATTGTCACAATAGATGAATCATGGGTGTATTTAAATGATTGCAGCAAAAAAAGAGCCATTTATTATCATAAAAGGGGAGGAAAAAATGTAAGTACATGGTTCACAGAATCGAAAGAAAGTTTTTCTAAGGGATTCATGATTGTTGCTGGTTTTTCATATAATGGCAAGTTAAAAATAAAGAGAGTGGAAAAAATGTCAAGATTAACTCCAAATACTATCAGGAACATATTTTATCGCCAATTTATCTGAATGAAATACCATCGCTTTACCCACAGTGACATCAATCTGTAGAACTCAATCAAGACAAAGCTAGCAGTCACACATCAAAATCCACTTTAAATGTTCTAAAAGAATTGAACAAAAAACCGGTATCAAGGTCATACCCTTCACTGATATCCCTACTAAATTTCCCGATGTATCACCTATGGATTTTTGTGCTTTCGGACTTTTAAAATCTGCATTATCCAAACGTCGTCCCACAACCCTTATAGGACTCTGGAAAGCTGTTCAGGGGAATGAGATAGAATACCTCTTCTGACACTTCAAAAGGCATTATTATCATGGAAATTAAGGTGTCGAATGATAGTTCAGAATAGGGCTATCAAATCGAACATTTAAAACACCAGAATTTTAAGTAATTTAGTTTTGTGAATACAATATACATTGTCTAAAAAATGTGTGAACAGCCTCTGTAATGTCAGAATTAGATCTTCTAACAGCCATTGTACCGTTTCCTCATTAAACGAATAGATTTGACTTATGCTAATTCTATTTTTTTTAAAGGGTAAACATTAGGGTGTCCCTTAATTTTGAAAGTTTTTACTTTCTAACGCATTTTGGTCCTAGTTTTGTTCATTCGACCCTAAAACACTTGAAAATAAATTTTTACCTCATTTTGAACACTGCAACCCGTGCTGACTTGCATGTAAACATGTTAGTACAAGTTGCGTCGTAGGTGCCGCGAGTGCGCCGTGCTTGCTCTATTTGTCAGTTAAGGCGGGTTTTTCTAGCAGACTGATTCCAAAGCAGTCAGATGTGTCATACGCCACGTACTACCAGCAGAATTTAGTTTAAATAACCGATCACGTGACTGACTTTTAAAGTTGATGCGCTTCTTAGGAAAACAGAAACACGCAGCATTGCTATGAGTTGTGAATTCCTGTTAGAGCGGGATTCGAGACGTTGGGCTTGACGTTGGGACGCGGCGGTTCTACCCTGACTCTTAAAAACCGGGCTTTACTCTCGGCTTGTCGGGTAATTAACCCGCATTGTTTTATATTTCGAAGATGTCAGGGGAACTGAGAAGCAGTAAAATAAAGCATTTATTGGTTGGTGAAGTGAGTCAATCAGAAAAGATAGAGCGGAATTCATAAAATCCGATTTTCAGAATAACGTACCCGAAGTAGTTACCGTTCATTAGGATGCAAAACTGTTACCAGGCCAAGATGTGAGAAGTTCTAAAGAAGAACGCCTGCCGATCCTTATTTCATTTGCAGAAAAGGTGCAACTTCTTGCAGTACCAAAACTGAACAGCTATTCCGGCAAAGATCAAACTAAAGCAGTTTCAAACGCGCTTAATGAATGGAACCTCAATGATAAGATACAAATAATACTGTGCTGTGATACGACAGCATCTAATACAGGTCGCTTGAATGGAGCTTGTGAGCTTTTATAACAAAATCTAGAAAGAGATTTGTTACTATTTGCTTGCCGTCATCATGTTTATGATCTGGTTCTGAAAAGTGTATTTGAATGAAAGATTCACCAAGTCGCTAGCAGCCCCGATATTCCACTGTTCAAAAAGTTCAGAGACAACTGGAAAAGTATTAATCCTAATACTATCAAAACATGCACAGATTTTGCCAAACAGCATCTTTTTGATGCGACTATTAACGGATTGGTGAGGTTTTTCAACCATGAACTACAAAAATCCATTATACGTGACGATTATCCGGAACTGATCGAACTATGTGTTAATTTCTTGGGAGGATATAAAGAGAGTAAAATTGAAATCAGACCTCCTTTCGCAATCGCAATGCATCCATCACGATGGATGGCAAAAGCTATTTACTCTTTGAAAAAATGTTTGCTGCAGTTTCAGTTCAAAATGAGAGTTGAGGACAAACGAGCGTTGTAAGATGTTTTTTCGTTCATTGTGGCAGTTTATGCGAAGCAATGGCTTGGGTGCAGTTTGGCGGTGATAGCAATGATAGGAATCAATATTTGCGTTTTTAAAGACGTTGAAAGAGTATGAAATAGTTGACAAATTGATTTCTAAAGCGGCCCTGAGCAAGTTCTGTCAATACCAGTGGTATTTATCAGAGGAAATAGCCGTAATATCACTCTTTGATGAGGAAGTTGGTAAACAAACCAAGGTGAATATTATGGCAAACTTACACAGAGAAAGTTTATATGATTTTGGGAAGATATATGTTCCTTCGAAGGAAGAGATGTCTGTATCTTTGTCCTGTGAGAGTTTTGTTTGATCTGTTATTTTAAATTCCTGTTAATTTTCTTGTGATACTAATTTTACTCATTGCTTAAGGGAAATCATTGTGTGATTTCGTATCCATCAAGAGCAAACATTTGTATTTGCGATTAAAAGTTGATAGCAGTTTCCTCCAAGAAAACGTATCTTCGAAGAAAATGCAGCCTTTGTGGAAGCTAAAAATAAGAATTTAAGCTTAAAAGCAGTAAATGACACGTCTGAAAGAACTGTTAAGATAATGTAAGCCTATCATGGTTTAATTACCACAGAAGAGAAACAGTTCTTATTACGCTGTGTGCAAGAACACATTAAGATGTATCCAGACTGTAAAAAAGAGACCTTAAAATGAAAGTATCCTGAATAATTATGCAACTTTATGTTTTAATAATTAAAGGCATTACTTAAATTTGTCTTTTAATCAATATTTACCTAAGACATGCATATTTGCGATGAGCAAGCTACATATTGAGATCTGTTCAAAACCGGCAATTTATATCAACTTTGGGGCCCTGCCGGCACTGGTTAACATTAACGTCGGAAGTTAAAATTTTATATTTAAGTGTGGCTTAGAGTATTAAAAAGAATTAGAGGGTATGCGTTTTGTTAACTGCAAAAAAAAATTTCTCCCATATAAGGGACACCCTAGTAGACATGTACAATTTTATTTAAATTTTAGATGGTAAATAGGATAGACTGTCCTTATCTAATTCCAAAACTGGCAAAGTTTGAGATCGGCTCTTGAAGTCACGCACAGATATATTGAGTTTTTTTTTCTTTTTTCAAGTAACAGCTTTAATATTTTATAAAGGTATGTTTCGTGTTGCGAATTTTCACATGAAGCCCTTAAATTTAGCACGTATGTGTATTTAGTATGTTGATAGTGAATTACTTGATAGAAGCAGACAAGTAACAGAATAACATGTAACGAAGGGTAGAACACATCTCCAAGTCTATAATAATTTATTAAGAATTGCTCTCTTCAATACTTAAATTTTCGTAATGTTATTTTTTCTAAACAATGTTTCGACCGAGTTAGATTTTACACAGTGAGGCATACATTTGAGATAAATGTTTGAACATTATTTAATTTAATTTATACATAGAAATAAACTTTTTTACATATTTCATCATTCTGTTTCCATGCGCTACACCTATTCTGACTGTAAAAGATTTATTGAAAATATTTATCAAATAATATATCATCAAATTATTCAAACTTTAGATCCTTTTTAAAGTTTGTTACATATCATATACACATAAATATAAATAATACATAACTATAGTAATAAACAAATTTTATCATAACCGTAAAAAAATAATACTTTACCGAGTACAAAAAGGGAACCATACGATTATCCATATAAAATACCACTTTCTATGTTAGAAAATGGTTAAAGTACATTAATTCTTTTGAACGAATTATTTTTTACTTATATTTTGTACAATTTGAATTTGTAATTTTCATATTTTCAAGCTAAAATTATATTGTGCATGGAATAAGAGTTATCAGTGATAAAGATAGCATTTTACACAGACTGTTTCAGTTTTTTCTAAGAAAAATACGCTAGACATCTAAGGTTTCCATGCTAAGACTGAACTCTATTGAAAATTATCAAAAGCATATTAAAACTACGTTTGTATCTTATAACAACAAAGATTATTCATGGCGAAACAAATTTCATTGCTTCTCACCATCCTTCTCACAATAATTTCTGTATGTTACCTAAACCCTGTGGTTTTGAACATTCCATTAAAAAATTCTTTTGCACAAAATTGAGACACATTCTAGTAGTTGAAATTTATTCAGTATAAATACCGTATATCATGTTATTCAAAGTACGTATTTCAATTTAGAAATAAATAACATTTCTAGCCGCTAAAAATTGGGAAAAAATTTGTTCATTTGTTCTTAAAAACATTATCTTATAGAATTATAAAACTAGAAATGTAATTAGTCTTACCTAAAGTATTACGAAAGAACAACGAAGCAAAATGGTAATTTATATAATTTAATTTACTTGTGCAATAAGTATAAATTGGTTGCGATTAATAACGCTTCAACAGCCCGTAATGAGATTTGGGTGTGAGTAACTTAATTAAAGCTATTAATTAATATTTCTACTGCAAAAGTCGTTTCGTGGAAACTGTTTTATAAATCCTTTAAATAAATATGCCTTCTATTCCTGAAAGCATGCAAAATATTGTGTTTGAATTTTTCATTCTAGAAACAAACATAGGGTTTATACCATTTCATCCCAAGAAAGTCAATGACGTCTGTAACGGTCCTTCAAGCCTCTATTTTAATCTTTTTTCGAGTTTCGAAAGAACTTGAAACTTTGATTTTCATCTTTCATTTAAAAATACAATTCGCGGAACTGATGACACTTTGTACAGGTTGTCTTTTGCCTTGTTTATACCTCCTTTGTTGCCTTTTTCAAATGTAAACAAACGAATAAACGTTCAGCGATTTAAATATTTTCGAAGATAATCGTTGCGTCATTAACAACGGACGGAATACGCAGTGCATGTTCATTGGTTCTATCGTCTGTTCGTTCAATCATACCAAAGGAAGGTAGCGAATTAACGCCGCACGGGACCAATACCGGTGAACAACGGTCAGATGACGAGGTCAACAAATGAGATGGCAACCTTCCTTCCAAACTTTCACACAATGCTGATGTGAGGACGTGTTATTTATGACGGTCCGGGACAATCCAATGGCAACTCCTCGTAATTGTGAACCACAGCCAGAAGACGAGATCAACACCCGAGCTGACTACCACTACACAACCCCGCCAACGTGAGATCATGAGAAGTCATGATATATTTGACATGCAAAAATCACCACCTACATGCAGATCTATGGTTAGATCTAGTTTTTGAACTCAATATCCTCCGGTTGCTAATCCATTTCTCCTCTAACGAGGCTCCAGCCATACCTAAATGAATTGGTGTGTAAATACCATGTATATTTTTGCACGTTACGCAGTACTAAATGCGTAAAAACTCTTGAGATATCAATATCTTAACTCTTGTGTACTTACGAAAACGCAGTAAAGTATATATTATCCGAACTCGATTACTGTAACGTCCATGTAGTCCGAGCTTGACCAAATATGACCCTTGAGTGTTAACTGAAACTCAGCAAACACAACCGTGTTATATTAACCGAATTCTTTAATATATCGATGATTCTTTCTAAATTAATTTTTTAATAAAGCTTCGAACATTACTGTGTGCATTTCGTCCAAATCGGCGATGGTAATGGTAATTAATGGCAAAGCAGTGGAGCAACACAATGGATTATTGATGATAGTAAGGGATAAACCCCGAAGAGAAAGATCCAAAGACAACGCCTCGTAATTTTGAACCACGGTTGGATGACGAGAACATCTGAACTGGCACCCCACTCTCCAATAAAGTGGCGACAAAGAGCTGCGAAACGAAAGATCGTATAGAAAGTGCACAATTCGCACCCAAATTTGCAAAAATTCTTTCAACAGAAACATGCTGCGACATAAAACTTAATACCGATTGTGTTCCCAATCCTGAGTTTTATAAATATGTCAAAAACATAGCTTGTAATTCAATGAATGTTTTCTGTATTTCCAACAGGCTATTTTATTTTACTACGTCATAATTATCTGAGTTGCTAGTTAACAGAGATTGCGTCGGTCCAAATTACTTCGTATAACCAAAGTTCTACCGTAACAAAATTGCTTGAAAACACTTAAATACATTTTGACTTGATTGTTTAAATTTTAATTCTCTGAAGGTCATGAATACATAATCCCACCACGTAAAATGTTGTTTTCAAACTTCAAAACAAAGAACAATAAGAATTAGGATCTGTCAGAAATAATTTCGAGATGGAGCAGTCATTATTATCTAGGTAGAAGTAAGTAACTATAGAGATTGGTTGGTATGGTTTTATGACGCAAGGGCCATATCTGGCCATGCTGTACCAAACACAAGCGAGACAATATCAAGAAATGGACAAGCACACATTCGAAAAATCGTAATTGTAAAAACTGATCTCGAGGCGATAACGACCAGTTTCGCTTGTTTGAAATCACTCACCAAGGATTATTTCAACCAGTAGTTCCCGGGGGCAGAAAGTGCTTAAAACTGCGACGTTTGTCGGAGAATCAACAGTCTTTGCAGAACAATTTTTCCTTAATTTTATCAAAACATTTTGGCTGATGTCTTTAAGGTGTATGTACACACTAGAAATCCTGAAAAAAAAAATCCTACATAAATTCTAAATTTTTTTATTGCTTCAAAATATTCTTCAATTATTTTGCTTTCAAACTATGCCAAGATCCTGAAAATATTCTAAATAGTTTTCTAGTTACATTTTTTTTTCGTTAGGTACTGTCACCATGAAAAGACGTATTTACAAACTTTAAACTCAATTTCTGAAGAAACGAGTTTTTTCAATAGGTTGCTTTGTTCAAACAATGATAACTCAACAATAAATTAATCTATAGTAGTTATTTTTGTATCATTATAATCTACATAATACAGCGGACGTTTTGACCCTCAATTAGAGTTATTAGTTAAGAAATAAATTTTAATGGATTTTTAAATCCTAAATTTCCGGAAAAAAAATCGTGATTTATTTTTATGCATTTTTGGCGAAAAAAGTTGTTACAGGAAACCTTTTCTCTCTAAAAACTTGATTTAGGGTCAAAACATGAAGAATAATATTGGAAATAATTTCCAACTAGAATTGTGTTTCTAGACAAATTAGAATTTGAGAAATCACTGTTCAAAAAACATGCTAATTAGCTCATTATATCTTAATTAGCTAATTATTAATTAGTTGAATATCATTTTTTCTCACTGAAATAGTTTTAAGCATAAACCAATGACCTACTGTAAAAAAAACTGATTTTTAAAGTTAAAATATTATAAAAATAAACTTCTAGTGTGTACGTACACCTTAAATCGATGTTACGATGTTCTGTAGTGCAAAGCCACAACCTTGCACACACTCCTTGCCACAACTTTTTTTTTTCTTTTCTAGCTTCGAAACAACTTCCCCACACTCCTCAAATTACCACCATTTATAATTAACACATCTATGTCAATGACAAAATATTTAAATTCAAAATTTATCAACATAATTGCAAATTCTGAAAGTATACCTTGGTTTCAAATAAAGTAAGTTAATTAATTTTGATGTGTTTTATTACAAATATGTAATTTATATTTTGTCGATAATTGTGTTTTTCGTAGTTTTTTTTATTTTGTTGCAGTTTTCGAATTTCGGACAAAATGTCTGTAGAACAATTGCAATTGCAATTGCTTGGAGTTGTATTGCCAGAACACTGAATATAATTCTACACCTGGGCAATCGACGCCGATATTTCGCCATTACGTGTGTTTGTTGTTAGGTAAATACAACTTCAAACCTTGTGTCGCTCAGAGTGCTAATCTGAAACTCAATTTAAACCTCCTGGTGATTGTCCTGAAGAGGTATCTCATCATAAGCAAACCTAACCTGATCTTGATGGATATGACATCTCGTAATTAGACAAAAAACTAGCCTGATTTGTACATCTTCAGCATCATAAACGGCAATACCTTTCATCATACGAAATAAAATCGGCATTCTCGATGACGAGATGTCTCGTGGAAACCACTTGGAGGTTTGACACAATCTTTCATAATGCTCCACTTGAGCAGACGTTTAATGCCACCCACCAAAAAAACACCATTAATCACAGTGTCATTTTCATTCCAGATTTTTCTGACAGTCGTGAATGAATACATGGACTGGTCACTGCCACATCTGCATACCACAGATATTTTCAAGGGAACAGTCGAAGCAGTGGGCGATGTCACCATTCTGTCACCGTTGATTAAAACAGGCATGTTCCACAGCAACCCGAAATTTCCAGTCAACAGCCCTGTCTACAACCCAGTTTTCTTCATGCCCACAAAGACATATTTCTACGTGTTCGCCCACCAGACCGAGGAGGGAGACTACTCAACCCGTTTGGGATGCATCACGGGGGAAGATCTGGCTTACGTCTTTGGAGCGCCACTTGTTGCATCGCTGGCCCACTTCTCAACTAACTACACGGCGGAAGAGGTGGCTCTGGCAGAGGTGACTATGATGCATTGGACGAGTTTCGCTAAGTACGGGTAAGTTGCAGAGTTCTGCTGTCGAGTCTTTTTAGAAGCGGCTCAATCCCATGATAGTACTTTACGCAAGTCCAACTTGATTGGCTAGTTTCACGAGCTTGGCTTCACTTGGATATCTCGCCAATCTGATTGTTGCAGTAACCATTTTATTTTGAATATGCGCGTTGTTTCGTAGAAATACAATACATACACTAGCGTCTCAGCGTACAGCGTAAGTGTCCGACAAGTTGACTCTGATTTGCTCCTCATATATATGTTGTATGGTGGTTGTTAGTAGTATTTCTTGCCAACTTATATTAAGGGTACTTATACTTTAAAGAGCTTCTTTTCGTGAAGCAACGATGGCCTAATGGCTAAAGTCACCCACCTTCAGATTAGCGTCGGCAGCGGAGGATGACTTCCCGCGTTCGAACCCAGCTGTCGGAAAAATTTTTAGATCCTCCAAATTATTTTTAAAAAATTCCTTTTCATTCTAATTTATTTTTCCTAATTTTTAATACCCTTTTCATATTTTTCCAAGCTTCCGTTGATTTTACATAAATAATCTAAGAACCACTCCTGAACTCACTACCAGCTGATATTTTTCCGCCCCTCTGCCGTCCCCTTTGCTTTAGGATGTTGGTGTCGTATCCACCGCTGGCTTAGGACCATTCTGATGTAACAAAAAGCATACATAAAACACTAACTTATATAATTATTAACTTATATAATAAAAGGATACAATTTTCGGCTCCCACCTCTACCCACCCATAGCCATGGATCTGAAAAGAAAAGAAGAAAGCAGAAAGGAAGAGATAAATCGCCAACAACTATAAACCTTATTGACATACGTATCTAGGTCATGTGATCCGATTAGCCAATCAAGTTGGACTTGCGTACAGTACTATCATGGGATTGAGGCGCCTGTGTCTTTTTCAATCTAGTAGTTGGTTTGTGTTTGGGAAAATGGGTTTCTATCGCAGATCCAACGGGAAATTTGAAACGTCTTCAAATCCTTTGTTTATTCCAAAGTTAAGAAATACTAAATTTAAAATATAAAAATATAGAAAAATCTGTTTCTTCTTTCAAAAGATTTTTTTTAATATAGTGTAAAAATAAATTAGAAAAAATGGGAGAAAAATTAGAACATTGGGGTATATATACCCTTAATATTAGGGTTAAAATATAAAAACTTGGAAAAAATATGTTTCTCCTTTCAAAAGTTTTTTTTTTAATAATGTAACAATAAATTAGCAAAAATGGAAGAAATATTATGACCATGGGCCCTTAATATATGAGTGTACCCCAAGGTTCCAAATTTTCTTTCGTTCTTCATTAATTTATTCTATTATTTAGAAAAAACTTTTGCCAACAAATAAATTCCGTGTATAGATATATTGATGATTTAATTGCTTTTAATAAAAGTAGCTTTTCTAATATTAGGAAATCAATCTATCCAGATGACCTTTATTTTGTTAAAACAAATTTAGTCAATAATGAAAATAACTTTCTTGACTTTAATATTTATGTTTATGCTGCAAAGATGACATTGATGTCTGCAATAAATGTAATGATTTTAAATTTCCAGTTATTAAATTAGTCTTTTGGGACTCTAATATTTCTAAAAAAATTAACTATAATACGACTACTGGCTAACTGGTGCGTTTCATGAAAATGTGTAACTCCGAATCTAACTTTCTTTTACAATGTAATAATCTCAAAACCACACACTTTTGAATAATAAATACAGTGATACCCCGATTTAACGTATTTCAAGGGACCGGATAGAAATATGTTACATGCGGGAAAACGTTAAATCGGGATCGGAGAAAAACAAAACATAGAGCATGAAATAGAGACTTATTTAAGTAACATACCTTTTATTTCTTCCTTTACAATAGTTTCTTGTTTAAAGAAATCTGTTATTTTGGTTTGCGTTTTACTTTTACTAGCTAAATCATTAACATCCTTCTCCACAGATATGAGTTTTTGTAAGTGTTTTATATATCTAATTTACAATTGACGCATTTGACGAAGATATTCATTGCGAACACAAAGACTATTTAAGGTTTTCTATCTTTGCGATTGTTAAAGATAGAGTGAAATTTTCAATTGATTCGGTATCTGCGAAACAATTTACGCCACATTGTTACCTCTGGAAGTCCGAATTTTATGCAAATTTGCGACATGCCCGTGTTCTGTCGAGTGGAGGTGGGACTCATTGTTGAAATTGTTTTTACTATCTACTGTTTTAGTATCAGTAAGGACACGGAAAGAGCTGTCACGGCCAACGCCGTGCTTAATTCTGTTTGTCTATGTCTTTTGGAATATATTAGTTGCCTTTTCCCCAATTCTATTATAATGTATTTAAATTTTATTTTTAAAATTGGGGCTGGTGGAGTCGAACACAAATGTTCGACTTCAAAAGAATTCGACTTTCTTAAAATAGAAATTGGAACACTCTCGGTTATGAATAACAAAACACGAACAAAATCTTTTTTTGTATACGAGCACTACCATTTTTTATTTTTTGTAGCACTGCCAAGCCAAAACTGTTCTATCACAAACCTATCGCTTTTTACGATGCTGCTCATTGAAATGTGTTCAAATTGTTTTGTCTATTGAACCTTTCAAGTGTATCAAGGAGATATCGCGTCCAAAATCTTGTCATTTTTGATATCTTGTCAAGACAAAACTGTCCTATTACTCCAAGGGGAATAAAGATCCAAGTAGGAAGAACGAATTTCCATTGTCCAGAAGGGTTGACAATTTGGAACAGGCTATTGCACCAGAGGCTGTATGCTACAAGGAAGTTTTCAGCCCGAAGATTAACCACCCAGAGGATGAAAGTAAAATAATAATTTTTATGATGGATATCATTAACGATTTACAAAAAATAATTCTACTCTCCAAATGTGTTCATCATAGTCGATTTTTCATCACTTGATGAATATTTAAAAAATCTGAAAACTGAATAATATATTTGAAAAAGAATCTGAAAACTAATTTTAATATGGGATTAACATACACGCACGGAACCTCTAAATACGGAATTCACCCGTATTTAGAGCATGGAAATTGACAAATAATCTACCTTTGAACTAAAAAAACACACATACGAGAGCATAAAAAATCCATACAGAGATAAAGAACCTGCACAGATAAAATGCGCATTTGAAATCAAACTCACGCTTTTTGAATACATTCCAGAGGTAAGCATCAACAAATCAGATGTCTAAAAACCCTCTGGCGCAGAGTGCAGCCATTTATCCGGCCCAGATAAAAACTTCTCCGAGCCAAAATAAAACGATTTCAGCCAGAAGGGGGGAGGAAGGTTCAAATCCCAATGTCTCGCAGACAAACAAAGCCTTTGGATCAGCAGATATGCAACAGAAGTCGTGGAGTTGATACCAAAACTGCAACGTTATCAACAGTTTATATTATTTTTCTTCTTGCAGACAGCCCCATGGGTATGTGCCGAGATGAGGACATTTTCTCCTTTTGGGGATTGTGCCTACCGCAGGATCATGGCGTGGCATTCGTTCTTTTCCTTCAATAATGCACTTCTTTTTATAACATTCGAATCACGAAGTCGGCGGATAACTAAGCATGATGGCGGGAAGCGATAGTAGTGTGAATTTTATGGTCCTTTTCCCTTCTATCGTATAAATGGTTCTTTTTGTTCTTTGCTGTTTCGGTCCCCACGGCAGCGATGGAATGTTTTCCTCGCCGGATTTAATAATATCCCTATCGGTAAGGAATTCTATTTACTTATGGAATAATCGAAGGGTAATTTTTTTGCTTGTTTACTTCTCTCTCCGGTCGTTTGCTTTTTTTTATTTTGGAAGAGAAATATTTTATAATGTGACCATCTGGCAACCGTTGGAAGGAAGTCAATAACATCCGATATGTGTTCGCTGGCTAGATAAAAAGACTGGATCAATGCAAATGTAATGTGTGTCTCATCTCTTTCGTTGCCATCGCGGAGATATAAATGTATGTTCATAACTATTCATCGTTCGAGAAGTCGGGAGTGTAATATTTTTTTTATTGAAAATATATTCGTAAGCCTTTTGGTAAGGGAGAGGAAAAAATAACGACGAGAAAAAAATTTTCATCGGAAGCCAACATGGCGGAATATTACCATTCAATTGAAAGGAGGAATAATAAAAATAAAGAACGATCGTTTGTTATGTAGCTTTATCAGCCTATATGCGGATGAAGCTATTTTGCAGAGTATTTTTTAATTTTAAGATGCATGTTTTTATCATCTTTTGAAGAATTTCTGAGAGAAAAAGTCAACAATAGATAGTTTTTGCGCTTGAGAAAACAAAATTTAGAAAAAGTCTTTGGGCTGAAGCTTCTTTCAATTTTTATGCGACTCGCGAACATCCTTATTCATCAAAAACTCAAATGAAAATAAATAAACTTATCGAATTTTATGCATTTTTTGTTCTTTCTTTCGTAACAAACTTGGAATTTTAGCACTGATTAAACTTTATCATCGATTCACGATGTAGTTTCAATTTATTATATTTTATTTGCTTATTATTTCATAGATTTTGAGCTAGGCTTATCTTTTCAGCTTGAAAATGTCTATTTATTTTTCTTGATAAAAAAGTAAAATTTTGCTTTATGACTTGCGAAAATGTTCTATTATAACTCATTATACAATCTAAAAAGAATGTGTTATAAAAAAAAGTCATACAAATAGCCATACTTTTATATCCAGCTATACGTTTGATTTAAATCCAGTTGAGTAACTTCTTTTTAATCATAAATTTCGATAATTTACTTGGAAGTATTATTGTATACATTAACTACAAGGGAGCAATGGCTTTTCTGTATTTTCGGAACTTACTTGAAAAACGTTTAACTTATAGTTTTTAATAATCATGAGTATATACAGAGGCTGTTCGCACATTTTTTAGACGATTTTGGTTAGCGGTAATAAAAAATCGTTTGCTGCAAAAGAAATAATTGCAGTTGTACTATGTTTTTACAAGTCAAAATTATCGTCTGCGGCTTGAGATGTTTGTTTTTATTCAAAATGGCGTTTTTAAAGAAGCAGTGGTTCGAAGGCTATATTTATGCTCAATCCGAAGAGAAATATGCATATTCCGTTATCCAAAAACGATGTGAGAGTCATGGTTTTGTGATATCTAAAGCGTCGATAGGTAATATCGTCAACAAGAAAGAAAAAAAAAAGTCAAATTGGAGCCTCAAGTAGGACAAAAATTCTAAACAAGTATCCAAGGAAGAAACGGACTTCTTCGACTATTACAAAGGTACGTTGTTTAATGTTAAAATAAAATTCCCCTAAACAAAGGACAGTTGCAAAATCATTAAAGTGCTCTGTGTCCACTGTAAACAAAATGATAAACATTGATTCAAATCTTAAGAAAGTGAAAAAACGCAATGTACATCGTCTTTCTCCAAAGCATATCGCTTAACGCAGGACACGCTGCCGAATTCTATATGAAAAACACTTATCCAAAGAAAAATGGAAAAAAATTGTCACAATAGATGAGTCATGGGTGTATTTTAATGATTGCAGCAAAAAAAGAGCCATTTATTATCAAAAAAGGGGAGCAAAAAATTTTAGTACATGGTTCACAGAATCGAAATTAAGTTTTTCTAAGGGATTCATGATTGTTGCTGGTTTTTCATATAATGGCAAGTTAAAAATAAAGAGAGTGGAAGAAAATGTCAAGATTAACTCCAAATACTATCAGGAACATATTTTATCGCCAATTTTTCTGAATGAAATACCATCGCTTTACCCACAGTGCCATCAATCTGCGGAATTTCATCAAAACAAATCTAGCAGTCACACATCAAAATCATATGTAAATTTCCCAAAAGAAATGGAACAAACAACCGGTATCAAGGCCATACCCTTCACTGATATCCCTACTAAATTTCCCGATGTATCACCTATGGATTTTTGTGCTTTCGGACTTTTAAAATGTGCATGATCCAAACGTCGTCCCACAACCCTTACAGGACTCTGGAAAGCTGTTCAGGAGGAATGGGATAGAATACCTCTTCTGACACTTCAAAAGGCATTATTATCCTGGAAGTTACGGTGTCGAAAGATAGTTCAGAATAAGGGCGTTCAAATAGAACATTTAAAACACAAGAAATTTATGTAATTTTTAGTTTTGTGAATACAATATACATTGTCTAAAAAATGTGTGAACAGCCTCTGTAGATATGAATATGTTTATCACTTTAATGAATAGAAACTACAAAAAAACTCTGATTCAAAGTTCTTTTATAGCTCAGTTCAGATATCCCAGACCCACTAGAAGTAATGAAATTTTGAACGATATTGCATCTTATAGCGAAAATTAATTTTACCCTTTCCTAGGAATCTTATCTAAAAAGAAATATGTAGCAAAATTGATTTATTTCGTAATATTACTTACTAGCCACTGCGTGGTTAGCCCTGCGTTGCCCGTAACCCGTGGTTACGGTTGCTTCGCAAACCAACACCACCGGAAACGCCGTGATGTAAGGTATTAATCTGGTGAAAATTTTCTGCAGATTTCAAATCCGTTGAAGATATATTCAATTTAAGAATTATTTATTTAAATAAAATCATATTTTTACGTATCAATCTAAACTGAAATTTTCCGCAGATTTCAAATCCGTTGAAATTTTTACTCTATATTAAACGGTCTAGGAGATAGAAAAATAAGTGTGACAATAGTTAAAATATTTATCGTCTGGCCGGATAAACATTTCTCCGTGCAAAATGAAAGCTTAAACGAAAATAATAAATTTCTCCGTGTAAAAACACAAAATCGGAAACGAAAAAAAAAAAATTCTGAGCTTCTCCGAAGCGATGAAAAGAACCTGGCATGTTTCCAAGGTCACGTGGGGAGAAAAGTCAAGATTGGGACTGTTCTTCTTTCCTCCGGATGAAGAACCACGTAGAGAATAAAACTGTTAAATTCCTTTAAAAATCTTCTAGATTAAATATTAAAATTTCGCCGGGACCCAAAAATTTCAAAACATTTGGATTATTTGTGTGCCAAATCTCACTACTGTAAGTGCCATAGATTGTCAGGATTTTGGGCCCGCGAGACTGACAAACAGACACTTCCTTTTACAGTACTAGAGATTAAAAACCTTGTTAATACTCCATTTGGACGAATGTCAATTCATATTCATGAATAACAAAAATATATACTGTACAAAGACCTAAATCAGGAAACCTCCGGACCTCAGCTATTCCATATTTTGGACTTTTTTGGATTTCGAATTATTTGCATTTTTAGTAAAAAAACCTTAATCTAACCACATTCGCGCGAATTTTCCGTTTGCAATAGTAAAATAGCAGATTTAAAACAGGAATATTTTTAAAAAAAGGAAAAAAAAACTTTTTAGTACAGTTCAAAAAATTTTACATGCAAATTTTCTAATTTTTTTGTAGTTATTTACTCTGGAAACGTCCTTTACTTTGCGTCGTTGCAACAATTAGGTTCAGGTTTAACTACTTGTTCTTTAAAATTTATCGGAAAAATGAAAAATAAGTGAGAAAAAAAACGCCGGTAGGCAAAACGTCCGGATTTTGTACAAATCCGCATTTGGGACTTTGGTATTCCTTTTACTACCACCGTTGTAAATTATACATTGACAAGTGTGTAAAAATGCGAAAAATCAATTCTAGCCAAAGCAAGCTCGATGAGCCAAAGGGCACAGAAAGTAATTTAGATTAAATACATTTATTTAATATACCAATCAACACACATACACACTATACAACCTGTTGCAGTATGCATAACCGGGGATATTCAATTGGATCATGTTATTGTAATCGTGACATCATAAGAGCTCTAACATAAGAATGGATAATGCTACCTCAGGTATAGCTCATTTTCTGTATGCAAATACGGTGTATAGCTTTCGTCACCGTTCGAGATGGTCATAAAGCCTCCAAAGGACCACCTTCTCTCTTTGTTTAAGTTTTATAACAGTTGGGTCTTTTGTCTCATGGAAACCATGCAGTTCGGACTTTTTCTGTTTGCATCTGTTCTTGTCTTTGTTTAGTTTTTGCTCATACAAGTCATCGGTTCTATCACTTTCGATACATATTTTGTATCATCATCCCACATCCAGGTCACTGCACCACAAAGGATAATCAAAATTTCTGTTCCTGAACTCTGCAAAAGTTAGAATGAGATATCTTGTCAATAAATATCCAACCAATTTCTCTAATGACAATATATTTCGTCATCCAGGTACTGTCCACTTTTTTGTGAAGACAAAATCAAGATATGTTCCTTGTTAAATCTCTCGTATGTTGTAAAGAGCGCTGTGTGAGCACATGAGTGACATTCAGGCTTCAGACACGGAGGAGAGAGGTGATCTCCTAGATATGATGAAAACGAGGATTTCTTAGCCCTAACGATAACCAGGCTTCCTTAGCCCTAATGAGAACCAGGCTTCCTTAGCCCTAACAAGAACCAGGTTTCCTTAGCCCTAACGAGAACCAGGCTTCCTTAGCCCTAACGAGAACCAAGCTTCCTTAGCCTTAATCAGAGTGGTCCATTCACAACCTTGTTATGTTTGTAGCCAATAAATATTGTTTTGTTACAACAGATTATGTTAGTTAAAATACAGTCCACTACAGAGCTATCACAACAAGAGTATTTTTTCTTCTAATGACGAGATATCTCATCCATCAAGATCTGGTCTGTTTTGCGAATAACACGATACAGTGTAGAGACAACTACAATGAGGATAAAGTTTTGTACCCCATTATGGGGACGGGTTAAAGTTACAATGGTGTAAGTCAAGGCTACTAAAGGGAAAGGTAGGGTCCACCAGAGTGGTTTTGCAAGGGGAGAAAACGTGACGTCACTCGGCGGAATCGGCTGGTAGAGAGATACGGTTCTTATGCGTAAAACCTATGAACGACAAGCAGATTGTTTCGCTATTTGCTTTCATTGAAAGTCTTAAACAATGTTAATTAACATTGGGTATCTTGTATTGCCTATAAAGTTTTTTTTTCAGCATTTAACCTCTTGAAGATGCTTTTGTCATAAATTAAAAAGAAAATAAATAAGTTTTAAAAACAACTTACAAGATGAGGTGAAATATCGTCTAACATGGCAACAATTATCCTTTCATGTTGGTTTTTGCGATTTCTTAAAAAAATTTTACTTTTTTTTCACTTTTTCGTTTTTTAGAGGCAAAGTTCATATATTTAATTAGGAAAAATGTTCTTGTTCTTGCAAATAGTTTGAGAGCTGAGGAATTTTGCGCGGGAAATTTTTCCTGTAATATCTGTGTGAATTTATTTATCGCATCTTCACATTTATTTAAGTGCATAGGCCCATGAAATTGCACGAAACACTTCTTTAACCGTTGCAAACCAACACTCAGTTGGTAAAACTAAACCTCCTCGAGATAAAGCCCCGATCCATGTTTGATTATTTTCTTACTGAATATGTACATTATTATTTCCCAGGATTTCACATGCGCCTTAAAAGCAATGTAGCCGGCATTAAATCTTAATGTTTCGTTTGAGCAGTCTTCTCTTATGTTTAAAGATGATGCAACTGTTGAAGTTCCAGGAATTTATGAAGGTTGAATTCGGACATTATTTTCTAGTATTGAGTTTAATGACTGCATTGTACCTGTAAGTTGTGCGGCCATTCTCACATTTTGTCTTTCTGTGTTTCTAACTTGAATATGCCCCTAAGATCATTTTGGGCACACTTTCTATTCGCCCGAATCGAATTCCAATAACTTTTTGAATCACTTTTTCAGAGGGTAGTTTAATACCGCTATCTAATGTATGGTTTTGTGATAACTTTAGAAGATGAGGGGGAAATCAGCAAAACCCTAGATGTTTCTTGTTTTATCCATTGGATTTGAAAATGAACTGTTTGTTGGTGTTATCGATAGTTCATTCCAAATACTGATGTTTTCCCCACCTAAATCTGACCCGACATCTAACATCTTAAATCCAATTTCTTCTAGTTTTTCTATTAATCTAAATAATATTAGTTTTGTCTTTTGCTGGTCAAAGTTATAATATATTGACTGCTTCCAATACTATATGAGACCTTTTGCCATGACAACTTGAACATTGCCGTAGGGCCCTAATATTTTATCTTTTGCTGAATCGTAGCAAACACGAGAGTCAATATTTATTTCGTCGAAACAGATAATTGTAAATTTTTCAGTTTCAGTCATGCTGTCGCCTTTAGTCTTCATGAAACTTAGAATTGGGGCTAAAACTCCTTCATAAAAGTCTAATCTTTTAAACCATCTTTTCAAAGTTGTAATGGATGGCAGCGGCATTTCCAAATGATTTCTAAGATGTAAGTCAGAAAAGAATCAAAGAATTGCAAGTTGAGAATCAAAAGCTAAAGAACTGCATCTTACAATTGGAAAAAAAAACCTGGAAAAATTAAGCACTCAAATCTGTAAAGAGAAAAAGTTCTAGCTATTAAAAATAAATAATAGAGAAATTTAGAACGAAATTTTGAATATAAATTAAAAGGAGAAATAAAAAGAATAGTAGGAAAGTTTTTCTCGGATTCACAACTTCAAGTTTTGATTGACGGCAAGCGCATTTAGAAATAGAGCGAAGAAGATGTTACCAATGTCATTGCTTTGAGAGCAATGTCTCATAAAACATATATATGTCATTGCTCTCAAACCAATGACATTGGAACATCTTCGCTCTATTTCTAAATGTGCTTGCCGTCAATCAAAACTTGAAGTTGTGAATCCGGGAAAAACTTTCCTACTATTCTTTTTATTTCACTTTTTAATTTATATTTAAAATTTCGTTCTAAATTTCTCTTAGGATTATTTATTTTTAATAGACAGAACCTTTTCTCTTTACAGATTTGAGTGCTTAATTTTTCCAGTTTTTTTTTCTTCCAATTGTTAGATGCAGTCCTTTAGCTTTTGATTCTCAACTTGCAATTCTTTGATTCTTTTCTGACTTACAACTTCAGTATCAAATTTTTCTTGAAGTTTCTCATCCGGAATTTCCTGATTATTCAATTGTTTCTGTTTTTTCGGAGATAGTTGAAGGATATTTTCTAGGGCTCGTTTGCTAATATTTCTGTTTTCTAATCTGTATGATGAAACGCTCCGTTTGAAATCAGCTTCAAAAGGAATATTTTAAGAAGGTATGGCAGTTTTACTCAATACCTTCCTGCTATGAAATCCAAAAAGTTAATTCCTCAGATACCGTTCATAGTCGTTTTCCTTAAAATGAACAGAACGTATTCTCGAGTACTGAGGCTTGAAAGAATCTTTTCTTTTGCACTTTGTTATTCATACATTTTTGTAATACTCATCGGCGGGAAATCTATGAAACAGAGCATCTGGTGTTTTCTTCTTGTAATTTTTGCAAGTTGCAACTTCACAGCTCGACATACTCGCTTTTAGAGACTTGTTATATAGAGCTCAAATAGATGAACTATCCTGTTTTCCGTTCAAATAGATGTAGAACTGTCAATGGCTCTTAAAACAAAGATACACAGAAAGGAAGTCAAAAATGTCTATTTACCTCGAAACATACATAACTCTGAATACCTGTGATCTACTTTTAAAACAGATGTATAACCAGGAAAGGTTCTTAAAACAGTGAAAAAACTGTAAGGGAACTTCCAGTACTCTGATAGCAATGATTTCCACTGTGACAAGGACGAGGAGGCACTTGCTCGCTGCAAACCTCATTCCACCACGTGACGTCATAAGCTCACCCCTCTTGTCGCGGAGCAGGGACAAAGGCTGACGGACCAACCTGTCCCCTTTACTAGCCTTGGGTGTAAGTCACTTTTTCACACACAAAAACTACTTAGACACAGAAACCAGATCTAGATAAGTCAGACTGTCAAATATGTGAACAGAAAACGTGAATTAGTCAGAGCTTCATTCAACTGCCAACAAATGGCAGTGGAAGTTCTAATGTTAAAGGAGACATCGGATGATTAACAAATCATCAAGGTGGTGCAAGTCAGACTTACACCACTGTATTTGTAAACGCTTCCAGAGTGCCGACTGATTCCGCACTGTTGCGTAGGATTTCTATACGAAACAATGGATTCTGAAGAAAGTATTCAAGATCCATTAGACGAATCTGATGGTCGAGGACACCATGTTGCAAAACACAAGACACCAGACGTAGTAATGAAGGAGGTCCAGGACAATATTAGATAATATCTATGATCAGTCGTACTATACCAGAACTGAGAATCCCAACAGAAAATATCTAACAGCCGAAATGAATGTACGTGCGATGTAAGACTTGTATAAATAAAAATGCAGGGATGAAATATTAATTCAATTTCTGAAATTGTCTATCTCCGAACCTTTAAAGATGAGTTCAACTTGCATTTCCATAGTCCACTGAAAGATACATGTAGTAAATAGGGATGCCTATGACGTAAAAATTAAAGCATGCGAAAATGAGGTGATAATTAAACAACTAAACATGGAAAAATAACTCCATCTTAGAAAAGCAGAAAAAACGCGATAACCGAGAAATTAGGATGCAGTGAAGGCGGGTGAAGATTATTATGTCTATGCTGTGACATTTCACCTAGAAAACAAGCGGAGCATGTACATTTACCATTTGGGATGCCATGAACGTGGAAAAGGTGCTGGGATTATGTACTGTTAGGATGAGACCATTGCTTCTCGTGGGTCACAAGAGGTTGGTTCCTGCATCATCAAATATCTTGAATCATGAGCTGCATCACCAAACATGTATATTATCGTGTACAGGTCAAAATCACAACCTGAAGTTATCATTGTACTTACCTTCCAGACAGGACAGAATATGGATCGATTGAATTATACGCAAACAGTAAACTGATTTATACTCCTGATGATTGGTACAGTATTATTATGATAGACACAAGAAAAAATAGATTCATGTTGACCAAAATGAGAAGTGACGACTTCAAATATGTTGCTCACTAAGAACTCTACTACTGTATCATACGTAGAAAGATCCAATAGATTTGAATTTTAAAAGATCGTCTTTACACTCTTCTGTATAAAGAAACACTGAATCTGATGACATGCCATTTCCTGTGACAAGCAAGGGATCGAAGACCATCATCTCTAGAGAACGTTCATCAAGGTGCGCAAGGAGGAAGTCCAGCTACAGAAGCAAAGAAGGACATGATGGACCTTCTGAAACACATTCCACCAGTGAAACATGATTTTTCCTTTTCTTCGAACGACTCTTGAATGTGAGGAGATGCCACCTAAGAATCTTGATCCATTTGAAACTGTAGACCCAGAGCCAGAAGAAAATAATAGATTACTATTGTACAGCCTTTGATTTTTGTGTCCATTTGTAATAACAATTCTTTATTTTTAATACGAATAAAATCTGTTTTTTGAGGTTCTCAAGTTTACTTTATATCCATTTTGCTGACAAATACTATGGTACAGATCATACACCGAGGTGTAAGACATTGGCTTTGTTAATGCACAGTGATGTAGGTCATTTTCCTCACCAGTAAAATTGTAACTATTGCACAAATTCAATTCAATTTAAGCCTCTATGTTAAATTTCGATCCAGGTGACACCCCTATAATGATAATATTACTCCATTTTTATTCCTGAATTTATTACAGTACCTTTTGAGTTATGTTAATTTCTGGAAAACGAAGAAAAAGATTTACACCACTGCAACTTTAACCCGTCCATAATAAGCTTTTCAACTATGTTTATCAAACCACTTATTTTTCACATCACCAATGCCATAAACGCATTTCGAATTCAATTTACGGTTATCCCTTCTATCTAATACAAAAACCCATAGTGCTATCCAATTTTTTAAGAGTAATCGCAAAGTGAATTGCGATTATTTATTTCTCCATAAACACCCAACAACGGTCATTAAACAAAAATATGAATTTCATTAGTTTTTGGAATTATCAACGATAATTACCAAATGCTCTTACGTAGCTTCTAAGCGTATTTTCTTAGGCATTGCAGTAAAGAAAAAAGCGTACGTAACCTCAAGGGAACCAACGAAGTTACCGGTACAAATGAAGTAGTTGAATTAGTATTTTCCAAGACCTTTGATTTCCCAGAGGTGCTTCTGGGTTTGATTGTTTTCAAATGGGATTCTTTTTCAAAGAGCTTATCCTACCCTCAAACTCAGAACCAATGCATTAAGAAGTTAAGCGATTTCGTAATGAGGCGGCAATTCACAGCGGATACAAGAGGTTAAAACTACACAGCTTCCAGAATTCTGTTAGGAAAAAATAATCCCTGTAGCTCTCTCATTTAAAGTTCAGGCCATGAACAACGGTAAGATTGGCATGTTCCCTTAGGAAATGTGATATGATGACTGTTAGATTAATTTATAAAAATAACATTATTTTCTCAAAGTGAAGTATGAAAATATATATATATATATATATATATATATATATATATATATATATATATATATAAACATAATAATGGTGTTGCCTGATACAAAAATAAACAACGTGTTAATAACGTATTTATACTATCACGTGAGACTTTTCACCAAGTTTCTGTATAGCTTGCGCTTTCTACTATTTTATTTAAGTACTAGCCACTGCGTGGCCACCACGGCGTTGCCAATGACTGTTCTTTTCGTGGGGTCAGGTATGGCCACTGCTAGCTAACGCCTGGTGATTGATAAGAATTCTAACTTGTTTTGCGAATTAAACCAAATAAGAATTCGTAGCCTTTTGGATAACAGCCATTACTTCGTTGCCCGTGGTATTGGTCTGCGACGGGCAACGCCGTGATGACCTTATCATTGTCAAATGCAGCCAAATTCAAATTGGGAACAGATCCAATCGAAGTGACGTCACAATCTCCTGCGAAAATATAAATATTTAATTGAAAAACCTTTTATTAAAATAAATCAAACGCGTATAAGGTATCTAGTGTAAATTTTCCGCAGATTTCAAATCCGTTGAAATTTTTACTCTATCTTTAAGTTTAAGAAACAAAGCACTGAAGAACGCCAGTCATAATTTTAATTATTTCTTTTGCTTCACTTGAATCCGTTGCTCATGAAAGTAAAATGTATGAATCTCTAATCAAACGAAGTGATTCTTCGCGGCGGCGAAATTCGCATTGGAACATATATAAAAGTTACAATTTAAAAATTATTTATTTAAAGAAAATCATATTTTTAGGTATAGATGTAATGTGAAATTTTTCGCAGATTTCAAATTCATTGAAATTTTTACTGATCTTTAACGATATAGGAGATAGAAAAAACTACATAACTCCAGTTAAAACTTTATTTATCTTTTTCGTTCGCTAAAAAATTGTTCCTCGGTAAATGAAACGGACACGGAAAAAAATTATTTAGAATATGTCATTTAATAGTGTTTCCGTTCTAAAGAAAACAATACTAAATAAAATCCAATAAATTAATTTTAAAATGCTCTAGATTAAATTTTAAAATTCTGGCTTCGCACAAAAATCGCAAAAAATTCGGAGTACCTGTATGTTAAATCTCATTATTATAAGTGTCATAGATTCCTAAGGACAGTCCACACAGACCATACACACAAAAAACACTTCCTTTTATATATAATAGTAGAGATTATCGCTGGTATTATTTCCTTGCATCTATATCAAGATTTAATATTTGCCGTTGTGATTTACCTTTATCGTGAAAGTATTTACAATGACAGAGCAAGTATAAAAAGTCAACTGCGTATGTCATGGTCAATTTGTCTGCTATAGTGATGCCATTTGATTTAAGATGGACTTCAATGTATTATTTCCTTGTTGAGAATAAATAAAAAACCTTACAAATATTAGTTAGTATAGGAGAATGAATGTTAATGTCTGTTTTCAACAGTTTAATTTATCCTAAAATAATACAGTCAATTTTTGACGTAGAATATTCGAAACCGGGTTACCATGCTTAATTTGTGAAAGTCACAAAATAGTATAAGTGCAAAAAATTCAATAACTTGAAAAATATATTGGACAAAAATGAACTATATCGCGTTTAAAGGAGAATTAAATAAAGAATATTTTAAATGGTCATTGATCTTGGGATTACGTCATCGGCTGATGCAATCGCTGCGTGAAGTTAAGTCATGAAAATGCACACTGCTGCTCACATAAAATTAGTTTAACTCCGGCCTTCTTTCTTGATTTGTTTGAGGTGTTATTTGTTTCGTCTCTTTGAGATTTATAAATAATAATAAAAATAAAACTTTAAATATTTAATACTTGTTTAAACATTAGACTTCGAAAATCGCAAAAGTTACAAAATGTCCAAATATATGCATATATATAAACACAAGAAAAATTATAGAAACTTCAACAGGAAGAAATATCAAGCGCTGGATAATCCACTAAGATCCAAACATCTGATGCTGAATGTCAACGGACTCGGCAAGAGCACCTCAAATTTGAAGTGTCACGCATTTCACATAATTGAGTCTAGCTCATGCGTCTTTTGTGCGAGCACAAAGTTTGAAGTGTTTTTCTTTACGTCACTTTGCGATTTATAGATGACTAGCAAACTACAAGACCTTACTAAGTTTGAATTAGTCAACTCTGGATTGAATAGATGATCAAAATGTATAATCACTTATGTTTTTCTTAGAATAAAATAATATTTTAACACCTTCGCCAGATATTTATAATATCTACAACTTACTTTGGACACAAATCCTACATATACATATCAATTTAAGTAATACATTTCACATACATCGCACTCTTGCTGTAGGACAAAGCTACAAAATGACGAAAAGTGACACTAAAATTACTCTACAAAGGACGATTTTGAGTGTGATTTGGAATTCCCTTTCTCAATTTATTTTCATGATAAACTCAAATAATAAAAATGACGATTTACGGCAAGTGTCACGCATTTCACATAATTGAGTCTAGCTCATGCGTCTTTTTTGCGAGCACAAAGTTTGAAGTGTTTTTCTTTACGTCACTTTGCGATTTATAGATGACTAGCAAACTACAAGACCTTACTAAGTTTGAATTAGTCAACTCTGGATTGAATAGATGATCAAAATGTATAATCACTTATGTTTTTCTTAGAATAAAATAATATTTTAACACCTTCGCCAGATATTTATAATATCTACAACTTACTTTGGACACAAATCCTACATATACATATCAATTTAAGTAATACATTTCACATACATCGCACTCTTGCTGTAGGACAAAGCTACAAAATGACGAAAAGTGACACTAAAATTACTCTACAAAGGACGATTTTGAGTGTGATTTGGAATTCCCTTTCTCAATTTATTTTCATGATAAACTCAAATAATAAAAATGACGATTTACGGCAAGTGACACTCATAGTCAAAAAAACAATATATTTTTTTTTACCTGTGGCACTCTTACATCACTCATGCGACATAGTTGAATTTCGCTATCTTCTTCTGTCTTTATGACAAATAATTTTTTAATCTTTGAAAAGTCATAGTTCGGGGGGGATTTTTGAAACATTATTATTATTTTAATCACGGCATAATTACACTTAAGATTTGCTTTGTTCTGACTTAGCTGCCACTTTAAGTTGGATACTTTGTCGTGGTGTTGAGTTTGATGAAAAGAAAATTCAATTTATAAAGAATACTGACAGAAATACCCGGCTTTGCTCGGGATGACTTAATAATACCTTAATTGAAAAGTCATCATCAATTATTTTTAATAAAATAATATTAACATCTTTTAAGTGTACGGGAAAAAAATTAATATACATTTAAACTTCTCCGTTGCTTCTACAATTTACTTTGGACGCAATTACACATATATGTTGTATCCATCCATTTAACCATTTCATATTCGTCGTACTTCTGCTGAAATTTTTTTTTTCTAATGTGACTACTACGGAAGTTGATTTTGAGTTTTCGAGTGACTACGAATATTCCCGTTCATTCATTTTTAAGTAAAAATAATGAATTTTTGGCGGATATTCTTGCATTTAATTTTCCTATGAATATGTTTTACTTGTGCCATTCTTGCACCTAGTATGCGATATTTTTGTATTTCATCATCAATATGAGTGGATGGAAAATTAAATTCTTACAGCATTCGTGGCTGATTTAGTTGAAGCGGACGCAATTTTTCTTGAAAATTCCATTCAGCGGCAGGTGGAATAATGGAACTTCTGTTAGCAGAGTTGAGACGTTTGTCTGCTCTCTATACTAATACACCTTTTGACCAATCTACACCACATTTGGTACACTTATATTTTAGAACCCCGTGGGCATGATAGGCTACATATTAACTCCCGTTCTATTTGTCCAAAGTGGCTAAAAAATTACGGCATTCGTGACTTATTTAGTTTGAAGCATGCGCACTAGTTCCATAAAATTCCATTCAGCGGTATGTGGAATAACGAAGCTTCTGATAGAAATAATTGTCATCAGTGTAGATAAATTAAAAACTCAATCGATAACAATTTTTAGAGAACAGAAGGTTGATTTTACAGCACTTTTACAAAACGAAAAGCACTGCATTCAACGAATGATTCACATGTATCCAAGTTGGGTAAGAACAGCTTCAATATGTAGAATAAGCAACTTCGACTTTCTGTCACATAAGAAGAAAAATTTCAAAATTACTAACTGTGATATTATTCCAATATCAAGTCTTGTTTAAAATTCCCTTTTTTCAATAGACATACAGTTTTAAATTGAACTCTTGTGGTATTTTTTTAAAAATTCACGGAAATTCGCTTTCTAAATGGAAAGCCCGTATCTATTTAGAATGATAGATGTAGTTACTTGACTATGTACAGCTTTGAATAACACCCAATGAAACACGCAAAACAAATGAAATTTAATTGATTTTAATCGTCATTCAATGAAAAGCTACGTCAAAATTTTGAGATATATTTAATATATTTTTAAGTTTTTTTTAATTTGCTTGTTACTTTAAAATAAGAAATTACACGCTTTAAAAATATTTTGATGTGTATATTTTATTTATTTTATGATGCAGCAATCTACACACCTTAACGTATTAAATCAGAGATTTAAAGAAAGTTGGTCGAAATATACATATAGGAATTATCCATATTTAGTAATATTTTGCAGGTAATAAATAAATTGTTAAAATCTAACTACTGAATAGTATTTCTGCAATAGGTAATATACCGAAAAACATAATGCAAACAGAAACAAAATTCCAATCCGAAAAAAAATGCAGAATTCTGAAGAAAAAATTTTTGTTTTAAGTGTTAAATTTCGACTTCCTGAATATATTCTGAAATAGAACAATTCGACAAAAGACGAACAATATTGAAAAAAACAATAATGATTTATAACCAAAAATAATCCTTAAATATAACCGCAACATCTCGCTGTCAACTCAAATACCCAAACAAATAATTATAAATTCAATTAAAAATTAAACTGAATTAATTCTGACGTTGCCAGATTGCGAAAAGCAAAATTACGCTTTCATGATCAATGATTTTTATTCTTTTAGGCTTTCGTGTTCCATTACAAATTGTAAGTTATGCAAAATTAAATGCTTCAATTATTCTTTCTTCATCAATCAAATGTTTATAAATATTATTTTCATCATGGGAAGAAGTAAAAAATCAGTTCAAACATGAATATTATAATTTAATTTGCTTTAAAAAAATTGTTTTTCGATCAACACTGGTAAAGCAATATGAGCTTTGTGCAGCAATCGTTTTATATTCAATGTTATTTCTATGGCGATTTCAAATTGCTTTTGGCTTAGGCCTTAAGTCAATTTTGGCCTCTTGGGATTCGAAGTTTTCAAAATCCTTTCGTAGTGCACTCCTACGGTATAAGAAGAATCACCTTGAAAAATTTCAGCTTCCTAGGACTTGTAGTTCTTGAGATACAGTGATGAGTGAGTGAGTGAGACAGTCAGTCAGCGAGTCATTGAGTGAGTGAGTGGTATTTTAATTTTATGTGTGTAGATTTAAAACAGAAAGTAGCGAAATAAATCAAAATAAAAGTTTTCGGGTAAAACGTTGCTATTAAGATATTAATTCGTGATTATTCTTTATATCTTGATCTCGCACAGTTACAACTAACAGTGCACAAAATTTAGAAATGCTAAACTAGTTCAGAGCGAAAGAAATAGAAAATATGACTGCACACGATTAATCTACACGAGTTTCCATTTCTTCCCGTTCGTTAAAAAATATCGTCTGTCCCAAATATTCTGAAATCGTTTACATTGCGAAAAGAACAAAAATAAAACTCGAAATAAATGAAGTATCAAAGCTGAAATTCCATACAAAAAAAAAATTTGATAAAAGAATAGCCTTTTCAGAAGTACCGGTAAAGCAATCCAAGTAATCGTAATTCTCAATATCCACTCCGGTTTTTCCAAAACTACCAAATTATGGTTGATTTAAGTACATTTACTCAGGTGTTTTAGAATGAAACTTATCTAAATATAAAAATAAAGAAAAGTTTAATATTGCATTCACTAAACTAATATAAGATGTATAAAATAAAGCACATTGTAATCCAATATATGTAATAAAATTGATGTGATGCCTGTACAAAAACACAAAATCGAACTTAGAATAGAAAGACAGACAGACTTTTGCAACCAAGTGCACTCACTAATTGAAGATAAGTACTCACTGTATGCAAATTTCCATGAAAATACAGAGGCTGTTCCCACATTTTTTAGACGATTTTGGTTAGCGGTAATAAAAAATCATTTGCTGCAAAAGAAATAATTGTCGTTGTACTATGTTTTTAAAAGTCAAAATTACTGTCTGCGGCTTGAGAGGTTTTTTTTTTCAAAATGGCGTTTTTAACGAAGCAGTAGTTCGAAGGCTATAATTATGATCTTTCCGAAGAGAAATATTCATATTCCGTTATCCCAAAACGATACGAGAGTCATGGTTTTGTGATATCTAAAGCGTCGATAGGTAATATCGTCAACAAGAAAGAAAAAAAAAGTCAAATTGGAGCCTCAAGTGGGACAAAAATTCCAAACAAGTATCCAAGGAAGAAACGGACATCTTCGACTATTGCAAAGGTACGTTGTTTGATGTTAAAAGAAAATCCCCCTAGTCAAAGGACATTTGCAAAATCATTAAAATGCTCGGTGTCCAACTGTAAACAAAATAATAAACGTTGATTTAAATCTTAAGAAAGCGTAAAAACGCAATGTGCATCGTCTTTCTCCAAAGCATATCGCTGAACGCAGGGCACGCTGCCGAACACTATGTAAGAAACACTTATCCAAAGAAAAATGGAAAAAAAAATTGTCACAATAGATGAATCATGGGTGTATTTAAATAATTGCAGCAAAAAAAGAGACATTTATTATCATAAAAGGGGAAAAAAATGTAAGTACATGGTTTACAGAATCTAAGCAAAGTTTTTCTAATGGATTCATGATTGTTGCTGGTTTTTCATATAGTGGCAAGTTAAAAATAAAGAGAGTGGAAAAAAATGTCAAGATTAACTCCAAATACTATCAGGAACATATTATCTCGACAATTTTCTGAATGAAATACCATCGCTTTACCCACAGTGCCATCAATCTGTGGAACTCCATCAAAACAAAGCTAGCAGTCACACATCGAAATCCACTGTAAATTTCCTAAAAGAAATGGAACAAAAAACCGGTATCAAGGCCATACCCTTCACTGATATCCCTACTAAATTTCCCGATGTATCACCTATGGATTTTTGTGCTTTCAGACTTTTAAAATGTGCATTATCCAAACATCGTCCCACAACCCTTGCAGGACTCTGGAAAGCTGTTCAGGAGGAATGGGATAGAATACCTCTTTTGACACTTCAAAAGACATTATTATCCTAGGAATTAAGGTGTCGAAAGATAGTTCAGAATAGAGCTATCAAATTGAACATTTGAAACATCAGAATTTTAAGTAATTATTTTTGTGAATACAATATACATTGTCTAAAAAATGTGTGAACATCCTTTTTATATTAAACCGTGTGGACGTGTATAGGGCACGTACAATACCGACAGACAGACACGCAAGAGGCGGATTTGGCATAAGAAGGGTCCTAAAAGGATAAAAAACGTGAAATGGGTCGATGATATTCAATGTACAAACAAACACTCCATTCTTATTTATATAGATAATAGAAAAAACTTAAGGGAAAAGGCAAACACCCAAATTTCACAAAATAATCAATTTAGTGTTTATTCATTAAAAATGTGCATTGAACATTTCTTTTTCAATATGTGAAAACCGTTTTAAACCGTTTTACTGAAGTGTAGTACGTATTAAAAAGTAATGTCGTACGGGTAAAATGAGTTGTTGCAGATACCAAAATTCATTACTAGATCCATATGTGGTATTTAAGCATAATCCAGGACTACATCCTAAGTATTTTAAACCTGTTTACATGGATTTGTGTTAGATGGAACATCTTTGTAAGTGTTTTCATGACAAAACACAAAAGGTTAATGAATTATTCAACGGTATGGAGTGACCGAAATTGCCAAAATTTAACTTTGTGCGTCTTAACACACTATCTTTTAGAGTAAGTGATGCTGTTATTATTTTTAATGATGGCTATAAACGACTTATCGACGTGTTCATTGCATTAAGACTGTCAGTAGGTGGTTGCACTTACAATGGCTTACGTGATCTCGATAGCTTACGAATTAAGATGGCTACAAAAGCATCAATCCTTTGTGTAAAAAAACAAAGAAAAATTACCAGAGTCTCTAAAAAGAATAAACAAGACAAAAATGAACATGCTGAAGATCAAACATACAAAATTGGGAATTGTAAGTGTATGTTTAGAACAGTACATTATTTTTAGAGGAACTAAAATTTATTTTCCAATTTACTCAAAAGGAGGTTTTTCTGTATTTACCATTATCTGAACAATTCTATTTAAAAAAACTATTTAATTTTTTTCTTAGATAACATGCATAAATGTTTATCAGTCTTAATACCGTGCATTGAACCGCAAAAAAATGTAACTGTAATGAAATTTTTAATTTTGTAAGATAATGTGAGGGATAGTCAGATTTGTTTTAGAGTTGTTTTTTTTGGATAGTTTCCATATTTGATATCATTCGTAAGATCGCATTATTATTGTTCCTAATTTTTTTTATTTAATGCACTTGCCAAATGTAAACGAAAAATTTGGTACAAAAAACAGCAAAACGGTTGCAAAATTTAAATATCTATCATTGTTATTAGAAACCCTTCATACTGTCATAATTTTTTATTAAATTTTGATTTAAAAAAATTATATTTCTAAAAATTAAATGTTATTCTTAGTATTCAGTGTCATTTGTATTATGCTAATATATCATGGATAAAAATATAAAATCACCCAAGCAATATATTATAGAAAAAACTTGGGGCAGGAGGGTTCGCCTACCCTAAATATCTTAGCTTAGCTTAGATTTTGGCACCCAACAATCTTGAATCTTGAACCAATATACAAGGTCGATTTCTTTGTCACGTATGTTAGAAAAAATATATGCGTATACAATTACATTTACAACACAGTAAATAACTGTTATAAACTAATAATCTCTAATATTATAAAAAGAAGTGTTTGTCTGTTTGTTCGTTTCTTGCACGCAAGGTCCTGACGAATCTATGGTATTACAGTAATGGGATTTGGCACACAGGTAGTCCGAATTTTTTGCAATTTTGGGGTCGAGACGAATTTTAAAATTCAATCTAGAACATTTTTAAATGAATTTAATAGTTTTTCACACTTATATCTTTGTTTCGTCCCGCTACAGGCAATTGAAGAAAAGACAGAATTATGCCATTTTCTCCTCTGACGTCACGTCACTATTGACGTCAGCCTTTTGAACAAAAAAAAATTCGCAATTAAATGGGAATCCGCTCAAACGATTCCACTGCGAACATTTTGACTGGCATTATTTAGTTCTATTTTGTAAAATCGGGATCGTTAAAGATAGATTAAAAATTTCAACGGATTTGAAATCCGCGGAAAATTCAACAAGATAAAGATACCTTGATTTTCTTTTAATAAATAATTTTTCAATTAAATATTTATATTTTGCAAGAAAACGTGATGTCACGCCTATTGGATCTCTTCGCAATTAGAATTTTGCCGAATTTGACAATGACGAGACCATTACGGTGTTGCCCGTGGTGTTGGTTTGGGAAGCAAACCATAGTTCATAATATTCATAATTTGGTTTATGAAGCTAACCAATTGGGAATTCGTGATGGATGTTATCCAATAGACTACGAATTCCCATTTGGTTTGCGAAGGAAACCAATAACTTCATAAAAGCAACTGGCACGGGCAAGGCCGGGCTAGCCACGCAGTGGCTAGTAATGAATATAATACAAATATGCTATGAATGAATATAACACATATATGCTATGAATGAATATAACACAAATATGCTAGTAATGAATGTAACACAAATATGCTAGTAATGAATATAACACCGATATGCTAGTAATGAATGTAACACAAATATGCTAGTAATGAATGTAACACAAATATGCTAGTAATGAATATAACACCGATATGCTAGTAATGAATGTAACACAAATATGCTAGTAATGAATATAATACAAATATACTAGTAATAAATGTAACACAAATATGCTAGTAGGGAATATAACACAAATATGCTAGTAATACATATAACACAACTATGCTAGTAATGAATATAACACAGATATGCTAGTAATGATTATAACACAAATATGCTAGTAATGATTATAACACAAATATGCTAGTAATGAACGTAACACTAATATGCTAGTAATGAATATAACACAGATATTCTAGTAATGAATATAACACAGATATTCTAGTAAGGAATATAACACAAATTTGCTAGTAATGAATATAACACAAATATGCTAGTAATGAATATAACCCAAATATACTAGTAATGAATATAACACAAATATGCTAGTAATAGTTTATAGAATATGTACTATCACAAGAATTGAAGCTTCTCTTTTTCATTACTCCTTCCAATCACGCACTTTCAACAGTCGATTATTTTTTCGATACTTTTCTTGCTATAATTTAAATAGTATCAATGCACTCAACTTTCAAAAACACCGCTTACTACCTCTAAATCATTTCCCTTCTTATCTTTCACAAAGAAGATAAACTTCAGAGGCGCAAAATAAAATGGAACGAAGACGTTTAAATTAATTGTATCCATTCCTCCCCGTCACTCTAGTTGGTATTTTTTTCAAAGGGAGGGGTCGTATCTATCCTAGTTTTGTTCGAAAGCGTTCGAATAAATGATGCAGATTCCTTTGATCTTGGGAAGTATAAAAGAATTATTGCTTTTCATTAACAGAGAGAAAAAGTAACCTAGTTATGGATATGAACCGATTTTTCTCGAGGGGTGTCCGCGACAGGGTCTTAATAATCGGGAAGAGATACCGATAAATTTTTCAAACTCGCAGGAGATGCAAATATATCGGATGTGTGTGTGTTTGCTGACAAAAAATTTCGACAATTTTCGTCAAAAGTTTCTTGGCGCTGTTCTTTATTTTCAAGTCGGTGTCGGTGGCTTTACTTCGAATGCCTTATCGAGTTTTGTGAAAAATTATCTGTTCCGATGTAATAAATGGTATTTTTATGCTCCTTGAACAAGTCATCATTCTTGTGTGTAGAAAATGTGACAGCTGAAGATTTTGAATCTCGGGGTATTTGCTCAATCGAAATTGATTTCAAGTGCAAACACGGCAATTCATTCTGACTTCAAAAAAATACAAAAATGTTCAAAGTAGTTATTGATAGCTCAAATTTTACGATGAGGCATCGCATAATTATTACTAAATTTACTTATATCAACGTAATGCAATTAAAAAATCCCAACTATTGTGAATCCTCTACATGTAGATTAAAGGGCATCACAGTCACAAGAGCGCAATGGGGTGAAGTTTATCTTTTCTATTTCTTTCTACAACGGGATTTCAATTTAGCATCAATGGGACTAAGGACAAGGCTCCTCCAGTCCTCGAAGACCCCTGCGTCAATTCTTGTTTAGTAGGGGGCTCACCCCCTCATTGAGGGTCTCCACAATGCTGTAAATCAAGAGTGCTTGTACTCCTCACTTATCCGTGGGCGACCTGGTCAACCTTCAACCTGACATATGTCAGGAGGTAAAAGGGTCACCTGCGGTGACAAAATAATAAAACGTTATCACAGTCATACCACGAAGACCTGTTATATGACAAAAACAGCTTCAAACCGTAAAGGCCCAATGTTTATTATATTTTGGGACAGTTGAGTAGTGGAATTTACGTCTCATACAATTGATTTCCAGTGCAAACAGGCAAAATTTTCTGACTTTCAAAAAAATTTGTAAATACGATTTTCTTGAACTATTAATGGATAGCTTAAATTTAATGATCAGGCATCGAACAATTATTCTTAAAATTACATTACCATAACACAATTAAAATTTCACAACTGTAGTGGTACATTTGGTAATGGTAATGGTAATTTTAGTTAACGTCGTACTAGAGCAACACAACGGGCTATTGACGACGGTCCGGAATCAGTCCCTTAAGGGAAAAATTCGAGGACAACACCTCGTAATTTTGAACCACGGTCAGATGACGAGTGGTACATTTGGATCAAACATTATCGTCGTACCACAAACAAGCCCTTTTATATGACACAAATATTTTAAACTGCAAAAGCGAAATATTTATTGTATTTTGATTTTGGTTGTTGAATTAACGTCACACTGGAGCACATGACGGCCCGGGAGCAATCACGAAGGCAAAAATCGAATAACACCTCGTAATTTTGACACACGACCAGATGTATAGGTCAACACCTGAGCTTGCACCACACTCTCCAAACTTCCACAACACGCCAATGTGAAGATATTACAGGCCACGACAGATTTAACATTCACAAACTCACACATCGACGATTTGCATGGATTGTGTTCCCAACTTGCAACTCTCAAGTTGCAAATCCACCAACCATCCTATAGTGGCCATTACTGTAATTTGAAATATAGGAAACAAAATTAAGCAATTTACTTTCACATGCATGCTCTACGAATGTCCGACCGGCTTAGGGGATCGCTTTTTAGAAGTTGATAGACTGAAGTGCTTGGTTACGAATGCTGTCGGCTTCCACGAAGTCATCATGTATGGCATGCCTTTCCCAGTTAATGGTGTGTGCGATGTCACAGCATCCCCATTGTGCCCCGGGTTAACACTAAAATGGCCAAGTTCTTGCCAACCTAATTCTAGACCTTTTATGTATATAAGCTGGTAATTCTATTTCATACGCTTATGGTCATGTTTTGAGAAATAGATGATTGAAGATGGAGAACAAGCGACAGACTCACTTGACATACACAAACACTTTATTTGACTATTTACATCGTGAACACGTTTTCAGAAACATCTGAAATATCCGACTTCTCTAGGATCCTACGCCACACACACATATTCGCTAGCTAACTCTTACAGATACATTCTTGACGAGTAGGGAGGTTAACAATTTCAAGGTCCTTGTTGACTGAACTGCCCTCTATTGAGCGAGGGAGACATTTATTATATCATTTCTACACGCTGCAATAAACTACTTAACTAGATTTCACAATAACAATAACAAAATTATCGAAATTCTGTAAAACCGTGCTGAAGACATGCATACATGGAATCTTCATCTCAGTTAATATACATAATTCTTAGGCCTCATATTTATATTTCATCCACAGTTCAATATTATATCTTAAAAACACGCGTGATCTAATTTTAATCTTTCTAGCTGTATTGATATCACCGAGTCTCCTTGTCACGTATTATTATAATTTTTATTGTTTCATGCTGCGGTTTTATATCCTATGCAGTGTTCTAATTTTTTTTCTTTTGTGTTTATGTGTTATGATGTTTTATCTCATTCCACACAAATTTATACCATTATCGTTTAAATTTTCTGAGAAATCCGTGATTCTATGAATGTAAAGATAAGTTTTGACAGCAGTGTGTATTAAAAATTCCATTGGATGTGGCCTTTCCAGGAATGGGGCTGCAAAATATTACATCTTCTACTATATGAATTTCTCTAATATATCGAACATATGAAATTATATTAGCATCTTTCGCTACATCAGTTGCCTCATCTACTTATACGACGAATTTCGAAGTACACAGACGAGAAACTAACTGACCGCAAACATTTTCAGATATATCATTGATTCTTCTGCCAATTGTATTATCACCAAGCAGCATTTATCGTAAATGTTTTGCATATCATTCGAGAAACATTATTTTAACAATATCAATAGCTGCAGGCAAAACTTGAGTTTTTCATATTGCGTGTGGTTTATTACATTTCCTGATTCTGTAAGAAACATGGTACAACGCTATAGAGTTCTATACAACAGAAACTATTTTTTTGAACTTTTTTTTTTGTTTATTAAGCTCATCTAATTGATCGGCTTTATTCAGAATGCATAGTTTATAGGTGCCGTTTTAATTTGCATGGTCGCATACTACACAGTCCATCACATTAAAGTAACCAAAACCTACTTTCGACGACAACGTGAAATAACCAATCACAAAAGGCAGGTGGCAGCACATTCCAGTGGAGTGTATATAAAGGATGTCCTAGGGCATCGGAAAGCATTTCAATCGTTGGCGTAATGCAGAAACGTAGCGATTTATCCGACGTCCAAAAGGGCATGATTATTGGCTTTCGGGCCAAGGGTGGAATCATTGCGGAAACGGCTAATTTTGCGAACAGTTCGCGTGCCTCCGTGGTAAAAGTATACCGTGCATGGCAAAATGGCACTATCCAAAATCAGCGGCGTGGCATATGTGGTGCACCACGGGCTATAGATGAGAGAGGCGAACGAAGGCTACGGAGATGCGTTCGGGCGAATAGACGTGCAACTGTTGATCAGCTGACCGCCCAGATGAACCAATTGGCTACCAAGAGTGTATCCTCAACAACGGTTCAGCGAACGTTGCTGCGCATGGGCCTCCGTAGCAGACGCCTGGTTCATGCACTTATGCTGACTACTGTTCATCGGCGACGAAGGCTGGAATTTACACGCCAGTACCTCAACTTGACGTCCACAGAGTGGCGACAGGGAACTTTTTCCGATGAATCACGTTTTATGCTCCATCGGACAGATGGACGTTGGCGTATACGGCGTGAACGTCTGAAAGCAAACACCCTGAAACAATTACCGAAAGGACCCAGGCTGGAGGAGGGAGCATTGTGGTTTGGGGAATGTTTTCCTGGCATTCACTGGCTAAACACCTTCAGAAACCTAATTGACTCTCTTCCTGCACGTCTCGTAGCGGTCCGCTCTTCCAAAGGTGGTTATTCTGGCTTTTGACAGGTGGTCACATTAATGTGACTGGACTGTGTATATGCAGCCAAATATTTTGTACAAAACAGACACATTGGTTTTTCCAAGCCATCTATAATAACACTTTTGAATCCTAATGATTAATAGGTTAAATCGTATTTTATTGTCTAGGGGGTTCTACCTCCTAGTTCCCTGTTGCTTATACTCCCAATACCTTTACTTATACCAGTATCTGCATCTTAATTATTAGTGGATTTTCTCTTGTAATAAGTCAAAACTTTATCCATTCGTCTAAAATATTAGGTTTAAACTTATATTCTTGAAAAATACAACTTCTAAATTACTAATGATTGGTATCAGTAGGTAATCACAACAAAAACAATAGAAAGGAAAATCACACACCCTTGAAATGCTTCTGCTGACACTTTAGCTACAAGAGACGTTTAGAAGGGTATTGCTTTAATGATTCCTGCGACTAGCAGTTCTAACGGCCGTTTTATAAACCATACACTTGCATCCAATTTAAGAAACATGCAGTTTCCCGTAAAAAGAAATTAATATTTACTGTAGTTACAAAAATCATATTTTCAACGATGTACAGCTAATACTATACTATATAATGTACCTATATTTATGTCATACCTAGTACGCACTATGTTAAATATATTACATCATACCACTCTCAATTCATCATTCCATTTAAGCAAAATAAAATAATTTCCAAATAAATGTTTATTTCATGTTTATATCGGAGTTAGACTGAGATAGGTGACAGTAAATGCTTTAAAAAATAGTTTATAAAATTTAATATTATGAAAGTTTATATATTTTATGCTAGTAAAATTACATTTGTGGTAAACTTTTCGCGCCTCCCTTCGCACTAGTCCGCCCCTCTCCAGGGAGGCGCGCCTCCTAGTTTGGAAATCGCTTCTTTATAGGATTCTCTTGAGTAATCCGTTGATAATTCGTTGCTTTTTCAATTCGACTACCGCCACCGTTATTAAAATTACGGATAGTTTCAAAAATATTTCTTGAAATGCCAAAATAAAAAATAGTATTTCACTTGAAATATGTGAATTTGTTTAATGAAAAGTTAACCTTTTCACGTATGAATGAAAAAAATCTCTCTCGAATTTTAAATGTAAATTATTAAAATGAACCGTTTGAATAAAATATTTTATGCGACACTAAACTAAATTGAATTACACAAACGTAACTCTTGATCAATCAAAATACCGTGTCAAGTGGATCTATAAAATTTGTGTGTACTTAGGGAATCGACTCAGTATAAATCCGAAAACTCACATAAAACTTTCAGGTCGAAGCAATTTGCATACCATTTAAGAACTAAACCAATTTTGGAAAGAGATTCGTCCTTTATTAAATACCTCCCCCTCCTTCATTGGATGAAAAATTCTTGATTCAATTGCATTTAAAATGAAATCTTAGATTAAATTCTGATCCCAAGAGGAAGCATTTTTAGAATGTGTCATGCCAGAGTTAAGTGCATACTCGAATACTTTTGAATTCCAAGTTTCTGGTGCAGTTTCAAAACGTTTAATTTAATTTAAATACAGTACGAACAGAAAAGTTAGTTCTGTGATTAAATATACTTTTTCCAAATTCGGCTGCGTACATGTTCATATATACTTTTAGGTCCTTATAAATACACTGCCCTTCATTAGAAATGCAAAACCTACGACTATAGTTTCAATACATAAATGGTTGAATTTAGAGATTATTAAAGCAAAACGAAACATACTTCCCCGCCGTTGATTCTGCTTAATGACCCGAGTGTTCCACAAATTTCTAAATTGGACTATATTGCAAAGTAGTGCATGCAGAAGTTACACTGAAACTCAAGAGTACAAAATCAAACAAGACATTTATTACAACTGTATATTTACCTGACATTAACCGTTAAACTGACGAATTCTGTTCTAAAAACTATCGTTTTCCAAATCAGAATTCCAATTTCAGTTAAAATAAAATCAAAATTGCTTGTGAAAGTTGCGCGAACAATAAACATAAAAATGGAAATAAATTGGTACATCAATTACGAGTTCCAACACTACAAACGAAGCCATTTGTATGTCCACATTTACCAGTTAGAACTATTTGCACTCACCCGATAAATATTCTGGATGGCTGCTGTAAAATGTCGTTCTCCGCAGATTCAACTCATAATTACAATTTTGCAGTTCTGATTACGAAGGACATACGAATCCATTTTCGAACAATCACATCTTTCATGTGTTCAATATCAGACAAATTGGTTGAACAAGCAGTCCAAGAAAGAATTGGACCTTGTTGATCGCAGCAGGAACATCGAACAATTTGAATGTCATGGATCCGAGCATGGATCAGTTGAAAAATAGCTCCCGAGAGAGTCTTGGAAAAGTAGGACTTCTGGTATCAATATCTCTGTGATGTACCTCTTTCCGTAATGCATGTGAGCCATATAAGACAAGAGAGCATTGAATGAAATGAAATAATACTCAACACCAATATGGTTGTGGACTACAACGTTCTTCACTATTCCCTTCTAATACCATTATCCATTATACCTGAAAACAAAGACCCGGTCGTCATGGATCACACGATTGTATCCAGACTAACACGATTAGTTGCCAATTAAAGTTCCAGAGTCTGAGTCTTCTCTCTTAGTAACATCTGTTCCTAACAGCGAAAGATTCTGACGTCTATGGTATAAGGTTAAAGGACGTTAGGACAGTAACGAATTCCAAGGAAGGATAGTAACGAATACCAAGGAAGGATAGTAACGAATACCAAGGAAGGATAGTAACGAATACCAAGTTGTGTGTCCTCACCTTCTAGTGTGCGAAAGTTGTGGATACTGATGTCCGATTCGTCAAAACCTTGAATAGAAGGTGTCGATCTTCCTTTTCTGAGGTAGACATAGGGGCTCCGCTATAATGCAAAGAATGTGCTTCTGTTCATACTTTACTAAGCGTCGTCATCATCATTCTGTCCATTTCTATTGGCCGAGCTGTGAGCCATCAGCTTACAATGTGCGAAAGTTGTAAATGCCGCTGTCTTATTCGTCAGCATCATGCGTAACAAGTACCTACCTTTCCTTTCTAACATAGAAATAGGTGATCCATAAAGATGCAATGCCTTTTCTTCAGTCCATTACCATATGTCAACATTTATTCTCACCATTACCAGTGGCCACGTTACGAATCCTCACCTTTTAGTATGCAAAAGTTGGGTATGCCTCTCTACGGTGCGTCAACATTTTGAGTAGAAAGTGTCTATCTTCCCTATCTGACGAAGCCTATAGTGAAGAGCGTATTTGTGTTCATTTTCATTCAGCACGTATAATTATACTTGCGTCTCGACCAACGCGTGCAGCACTATCACGATAAAAACATAACACCTTCTCTCAACCCAATGACAACTTCTCAAACTCTATCAACTCTCTATCAACAACATAATGTAATTTTGTTTCGAGACGAAGCATTTATTAGTAGATCATTAACAATCGAATTCACCCGCACAATGTTTGGGAGTTGTTTTTGAAATCTTATTGTAAACCTTCCGAGTCAAATTTCAGCCTGTATACAAAGTTTCCGGTCAAGCCAACAACTATCTTAGTATTTCATTTTCAATGAAGATCAGTGTACATTTTAGGAAGAATATCCTGTTTACTAATCTTATTATAAATTAACAAATTAAAGAAAGTAAATAAAAAAATTAAAGAAAGTGAATGAAAAAATTGCATATAGAGGATATAGAAAGCATCAGCAATGCTTACCTAAGCATATTATCAGCGCTATATTTATTATACGTAAAATGCAGTCAGGTGGAAATATTGCAGTATATGGATTAAAATGGGAACATGATTTAAAATAGCTAAGTACTCAGTATAATAACAATAAAACATTACAATACTAAAGTTATAAAAACAACCCGGGCTATTGGAGACGGTCCGGGATCAAACCCGAATGGAAAGGCGTTGTACAACACTACGTAATTTTGAACCACTTTCAGACGACAAGGTCGACATCTGATCTGGCGTCCCTCTCTCCAAATCAACTGGAGGGCATTTTACGCCTCCACAGATTTTACCTGCACCCCCCCCCCTTCCACACACACACAAGACGGTCTTTGGCTGGGTCGAGTATCGATCTCACACCCTTCCGATTGCCAATACGTTACCCTTCCGACCGGGCTACCACGGCCTTGAAATAGTGGATAAAACATTATAATTTTTGAATTTTTTTAAGGCTCTAAAATTTGCAAATCTGAAATATTTGAAAAGGGATTATCGCAATGTTGCCTGAGGCCCTTCATGTACAGCGTTTCGAAAATATATGGTCAAATTATAAAGGCGCTGGTAGAGGGGTACAAAATAAATATTTTTGTCCAGAAATGTGTGTATGGAACTGCCCCTCTTAGGAGGTTGTGACATTCGACCACCGACATGGATGCAAAAGTGGCTGGGTATAGCCATTCAGAATGGTTGAGACGGTCATCAATCAACGCGTTGGATTGTAAATCTGAGTAACGGCATGCCCTCATGCCTAGGCTCGACTCGCCCTTGATTGCATCCAACACAGAAGGTGCCATCATGTCATCGGACGTGGTGGTAAAACAAAGGTGGGAAAAAGAGATAAAGACTTTACAATTCCCTTACACGAATGCCGAGTCGAAAAGGAAAATCGATTACCTTCGTTCGAGGACTTGCAATTTCAACGTCGACCGTGTTAGTCACTTGTCGGAACGCCCTGTTCGGAAGCCTCAAGCGGAGGAAGACTTTTTTGTTAGTGGCAGATAGGCGTAAATCCTTTGCAGCCTAGACTTTTCGGTAGACATAGTCATGTGCTATCAGACGACCATCCCGGTCAGTTTTAGGACGTCCGTCCTACGTGTAGCTAATATTGGCAGATAGATGCAGATCCTTTGCGGCATAGACTTTTCGATAGACATAGTCCTGTGCTACCAGACGACTATCTCGGTCAGATTTAGGACGTTCGTCCTACGTAAAGCTACTATTGGCAGATAGGCGCAGATCCTTTGCGGCATAGACTTTTCGGTAGACATAGTCCTGTGCTACCGGACGACCATCCTGGTCAGATTTAGGACGTCCGTCCTAGTGTAGCCTATATTGGGAGATAGGCGCAGATCCTTTGCGTCCTAGACTTTTCGGTAGACATAGTCCTGTGCTACCGGACGACCATCCTGGTCAGATTTAGGACGTCCGTCCTAGTGTAGCCTATATTGGGAGATAGGCGCAGATCCTTTGCGTCCTAGACTTTTCGGTAGACATAGTCCTGTGCTACCGGACGACCATCCTGGTCAGTTTTAGGACGTCCGTCCTAGTGTAGCCTATATTGGGAGATAGGCGCAGATCCTTTGCGTCCTAGACTTTTCGGTAGACATAGTCCTGTGCTACCAGACGACCATCCCGGTCAGTTTTAGGACGTCCGTCCTAGTGTAGCCTATATTGGGAGATAGGCGCAGATCCTTTGCGTCCTAAACTTTTCGGTAGACATAGTCCTGTGCTAACGGACGACCATCCTGGTCAGATTTAGGACGTCCGTCCTAGTGTAGCCTATATTGGGAGATAGGCGCAGATCCTTTGCGTCCTAGACTTTTCGGTAGACATAGTCCTGTGCTACCAGACGACCATCCCGGTCAGTTTTAGGACGTCCGTCCTACGTGTAGCCAATATTGGCAGATAGGCGCAGATCCTTTGCGGACTAGAATCGCATATAACGATACCAATAAATCTTGTGTGAATACAAGTTCGACGAGTGTTGTTTCTGTATGTCCCCAGGACACCAGACGCTACAAGGTAAAACGAACTATTTAGGTCAGCCGATAACATATTTTCTGTAGCGTAAGGCGTCATTCCCTTCTCGGAATTTCAACGGCATGTATTGCACCATGAATTCAGAGCTCACAGATATGCATCTATATAATGTATGCAAACTAGGAATTGACTAACTACACAAAGGTTTTACATTGCATGATTTCGAATCACATTTCCCGGCACACATTCCTTGACAAAGAAATATTTATTCGGTCCACTTTACCGACCTTTAAATTTTGACTATACATTCTTGAACAACCCTGTATGTGAAATAAATCTGAGGTCTAAATTGGGTGTTGACTTCAGAAATTATGAAGTTCATAACGCAATTAGATATAAAGATCCCCTTAAACGAATTTTATAGAAGGCGCTATTCTATACTGCATGCAACATTTGAATTTTCTCTATAGCAGACTAAGCGCGAATAGAGTAGTAATTCGACTTTATATTTGCAGATGTACTCACCCGGTTATTCAAACCATTCATCTATTTAGGTCCCCTTCTCAAGAGCAATCACTAACCATCCAAACAATTCAAAAAAGAATTCGTTTCAAATACCAATCCGGTTTCCTTGCAGAATAAATTTTCTCCTAATACCTTTTTCGTAATGCATAAAAAATTTCAACTCCAGTTGTGCTACACTCCCTTTTACGCCGAATTTCATGGAGTAATCTTGGAGAAAAATATGCACCACCCTAAGTCAGATCCACTTTGAAGCATCGTCAGTACCTGGGCGTAGATTCTGGGTGAATGGGATAGCAAATGGGGAATGTTTATCTTGAGAATCCTTTTATGTGCTCCCCTTCTGTTGCAGGATGAAAATAAATCCGTTTACGATAGATTTATTTCTGTAAAATACGTGCTTGTCGTCGACACTGTTTCAGTTTCCCACACAACAGGGTACATGGATTGCAGAATAAAATTATTTGACCATAAAAAGGAGAACTTCTGGCCGTCTTCATCCATTGAGACTACATATCTAAAAACTAAATTATGAATAAAAAGAGATATAATCAAAAGAAATATTTTTGCATTTTCACGCATTAACCTAATAAGTAAATAAGAAAGCACTTAATCATATTTAAACCACCGAAATCATATAAATGCATTTATACACACTCTCAAGTATAAGAAATTATTCGAGAATTTATTACCTACTTAGATTCAAATATATGATACATTGAGTCGTCTCATTACAAATGAATTATTTTAAATGTCTATCTCAAGCACCAGCTTGTGGACATATGAACTATAAGAAACACTGCTTCAGTTCCCCACACAAGGTGTAAAGATAGCACAATAAAATTATTTGACTATAGAAAGGATAATTCTAACTTCTTATCTTCTTCGTCTTCATCCATTAAAAATACATCTATGGAAAATTAAACTATGGATAAACAGTTACATATTTTTTTAATATTCGTTTATTATCGCATTAGCTTAATCAGTATTGAAGCTCCCAGTATTATATGAATATATTTAAACATAGTTTCAAATACTGGAAATTATTCTAGAAATTATTATCGACTCAGATTCAAATATGTATTACATTTTATCGTTTATTGTGAATTCTGTCGTTTAAATATCTGCCTCAATACTGCATCAGTTTCACACAAAAGGTCGAATTATATTGTCACGAATGGATTTGAACGGATACATACGTTAAATTAGGTGATCGGCTGAAACATAATCAATTCACAATTGGGTCCCTAGCATGGATCAAAACTCTAAGCACTGTACGTGAATGCAATGATTACTAGTTGGCAAAAATCCAGGATTTTATTAAAACCTAAGACAACCTGCGCGTAATTTATTATTTAAACTATATTTTAAATTAGGGTAGGTAGATAGAGTTGAACATGCGCTGCTCTGAGACAAGAGAACATATAAATCCGACTATTAATTTATTTAGATCTCTTTCTGAGAAGCAATCGCTAGCCATCCAACCAATTCAAAAAAAAAATTGCGTTCCAAATACAAACCCGTTTTTATAAAGAATAAATATTCTCCTAATACTTATTTCATAAAGAATAAAAATTTCAACTCCAGTCGTTCCACACTCCCCCTTAACGCACAGAGTAATGTTGGAGAAAAATGTGCACCGCCCTAAGTCAGATTCACTTTGAAGCATCGTCAGTACATGGACGTAGATTCCGGGTGAATGGGATGGCAAATGGGGAACTGTTTATCTTTAGAATCCTTTTATGTTCTCCCCTTCTGTTACGGGATGAAAAAAAATCCGTTTACGATAGATTTATTTCTGTAAAATACGTGCTTGTCGTCGACACTGTTTCAGTTTCCCACACAACAAGGTACATATATAGCAAAATAAAATTATTTGACCATAAAAAGGAGACCTTCTTCAATTTCTGTCTGTCTTCATGCATTAAGACTGTAAGTGAAAAACTCAATTCTGAATAAACAGAAATCTAATCAAAAGAAATGTTTAGGCATTTTTCGCATTGGTTTACTCAGTATTAAATCTTCCAGTTTTATATGAATGTATTTGAATATGCTCTAAAATATTGGAAATTATTCGTGAAATTAATTGCAAGCAATAAGTATATTTTATTGTCTTTGTGGGAATGTATTTCTTACGTATAAGAAACAATGCTCCAGTTTTAAACACAAGATTTTTATCTCCCCTCTGAAAAGATGTTAAATGTGCCAAATATTTCGAAGTGGTAACGTTAAATACGGGAGTATTTAACGTGCTCTTAACCACAGTTTTGAGAATTAAGTTCCACCCCTCCATTAATGCAGTCTTCAGGGCATTTATATCTCTAGAAAGAGGAAGTCGTGCAACTGCTTTTCCAAGGTAGTCCTATAAGTTACTGGTCACTTTAGTCTCTTAATGGCTTCATTTTCAAGGAATTCGTCAACGAGGTTTGCTCGATGTGGACGAGCATTATCGTGATTCATATACACCTCTGAAAAGTCTTACGCAACGTTCTAAGACCTCATCCCGATATATCTAGCCGATAATAGATCCTCTGTTGAAACCGTGTACGTATATCGATCATTAATCCTCTCCACACCATTACACCTACACTGCCCAAAACAGTCACATTACATTATGTTCGAAGGAAAATTTCGCTTTCCTTATTCTTTTCAGTTATTAAAACGCTTAGAATCAGATGTTAAATTAAACCTCGAATCAACAGTAAAGAGAACATGGGTCTATCGCACCACCTCCAGTTTTGATGTTCTTTTCACCAATTAAAGCTATCCATTTTGTGTTGTGAAGACAGTGAGACACATACCCTCGGATTTTTGGCATAAAGGCCTTTTCAATGAAGCCTTTTGTGTGCTAGTTCCCGTGGCGACTGAAAACTCTCAACTTAACTGCCGAGCAGTAGATTTCCTGTTATAAAAGGCAGTTATTGCCATATATTGATCATGAGAAGTAGTTGTGATACGTTCACGACCTTGTCCAGATCTCCTTTGAAAGTTCAGTAGTTCTGAAATTGTCTCTATAGCGCAGTGACTGTCAGTCTTGAAATATTCACACATCTCGCTGCTTCCATGATTGTCTGCACTCCTTCTAGACGGTCGATAATGTGCCACTTCACAGGTTCTTCCAAATGATACTTCAAAGCCATACAAAAACGTTTCGAGTGCTTTCACACTGAAATCAAACCCTGTATTGCAGAAATTTACTCAGATATTCACTGCGCAAAACACTTGATTCACCGTAACGCCATGATTTCCATATCAGAAACCGTTTGGACACTTTTGTACAAGCACTAATTTAGTGGACACTTTACGAAAAAAAAACACTTCTTCAGGTTTCCCAAACAAGGTATTAGAATAGCAACAAAAATATTTGATCATGAAAAAGAACACTTCTCTATTGCTTCTGTCTTACATTTCATGAGACTACACATCTGAAAAACTAAATTCTGAATAAACAGAGATCACTCAAAAGAAGTATTCACTCTTTTTCGCATTAGCCTATTTCAGCATTAACGTGCAATCATATGAATATATTTAAACTTACTCTCAAATATTGGAATTTATTGTCTTCTTATAACTTGGATTCACGTATGTGTAATATTTTATCGTCTTATTACGAAAGCTATCTTTTAAATATCCCCCTCAAGCATCAATTTATTGTATATTTTATGTACACGACACAGCTGTTAGGGTGTTAGTGAACTGATTTGAATTTCAAAGTAGCCAGCAACTGAGTAAAATCATAAAGTCAAGTACTCTCGAAGCTGTTCTCTAATCCTGAATAAAATATTCGTGAAGTATCGAATTTACACTTAACTCATGTAAATCGTGTTTTTCTTTGAAGATTATTTTAATCCTAAGAAGGTATTTTCAGTTCCGAATGATATCTTTAGTTCTGAAAAATAAATGTATAACAAAGTCGATATTTTATGAATGAAAGAATAAATAATATAAAGGAATTTCTATTATTGCATTGCACATTTCAGTGGTAAAAGGACATTCCAAAGAGTGATTAGTACTAAAATAATGAGAGGCGTATAGAGTTCCTATTTCACTTGGTTTTAATAAACACTATTCAATTTATAGGATTACTGCACCAAAAGAGACTATCGTAGTAGTTTCTATAACTATATCTATCTCTCTATATCTACATCTACACACACACATCTGCTTGGAGTACCTTCATGCCAAGTTTCGTTACGATCCCACAATTATTTCTTGGTGCGCATTTTTTTATGGCAATAAATGTATATATATATATATATATATATATATATATATATATATATATATATATATGTACCTTCATGCCAAGTTTCGTTACAATCCCACAATTATTTGTTTGTGCGCATTTTTTTATGGCAATGAATATATATATATATATACATATATATATATATATATATATATATATATATATATAACTTCGTTCTCCTTGGAGTATAAAACAGGTAAGCAGAGTTTGTTTGAGTGTACTTAATCTTTTGCAAAAGAAACGCTGAGGTAGACATGCCGTTACGCCGTTATCGAAGACAATATGAGCAACTGTCCGAGTTCGAGAGGGCAAGAATCATCGGGATGATGGAAGCTAGGTGGTCAGCTCTTCGAGTAGCTCGTCAAGTAGGCCGTTCTGATTTTACTGTGAGGAGGTGTTGGGACCAGTGGACAGAAGAGACGTCATTTACACGCCGACCAGGACGCCCTCTACAGACCAGTCGTCGAGAAGACCTTCACATCATACGAAACACATGCGTATAGCCAACTGCCTCATTGGCCGCTATCCAGACACAGGCAGCACCTTCACTATGGGCCCCTGTGTCATCCCGAACCATCGCAAGGCGCCTGGCTGACGGACATCTAGTATGGCGGCGCCCATTACGTGTTCTGCCAATGACACCCACCCACCTACGCCTCCGTTAGGAGTAGTGTCGCGCACGACGGGATTGGACTGCAACTGAATGGAACCAGGTCGTCTTCAGCGACGAATTTAGATTCAGTTTGAGCAGTGATGACAATCGTGTTCGTGTGTGGAGGCCCCGTGGTGAACGCCTCAGTCCTGCCTTCACTTTACAGCGACACACAGCTCCCACAGCTGGTGTGATGGTATGGGGTGCCATTACTTACGATACACGATCACCCCTAATATTGATCCATGGCACAATGACAGCTTAGCGGTACGTCCATGACATCCTTCAGCCACATGTGATGCCACTCGTGGCAGGGCTCTCAGGAGCCATTTTTCAACAAGACAATGCTAGGCCACACACAGCAAGGATGTCACAAGACTGCCTCCGCCACATTACTACCCTTCCCTGGCCTGCTCTATCCCCAGATTTGTCACCAATCGTGCATATCTGGGATCATTTGGGACGGCAAGTTGGACACCCTACGAGTTTGGTCGAACTAGAGGCGCGTTTACAGCAACTGTGGAACGAGATGTCTCAGTACATCAAACGGAACTTGTATGCCTCAATGCCTGCTCGTATCGCATCGTGCATTCGCGCTAGAGGGGGTCCAACAGAGTACTAAAACTTCCGTTCATTTGTACTTTTTTCTGCAATAATGATCCTTTTTCTTTGATTTTCTAAAGACTTACTTATATCAAAGTAGTACTTACATGTGTAAAATGTCGTTTCATTTTGATGACTTTTTCTTGGTGCGCAAATCTTTATGGCAATGAGTATATCTAATATATAAAATTTCCATGTCACAATATTAGTTACCGTACTCCTCCGAAACGGCTTTACCGATTTTTACCAAATTTTATATGCGTATTCAGTAGGTCTGAGAATCGGCTACTATCTATTTTCCATACCCCTAAGTTGTTCTATTGTTCACCCTTAAAATTTATTTTTTTAATTTTTTGACGAAATTTTTTTGTTTTTATTTTTTTATAATGTGGCATTAAAAAATACATACAACCCTTAATTTTTACTTTTTTATCACCAACCCCTATTTTTTTATGGCCATTTTAGTAATTTAATCATTTTTCATCCCGCTCGATAACTGATCAATTACAGTGTTTTTAACTGTACTTCGATTAAAAATCTAAAATTTTTTTTAAGAAAATAAACATTTATTTTTATTATTAAAGTTTAATCCTGATATATGCTTAGTGTTACCAATCTTAGATTCTTAAAATTTGCCGCGCGTGTATTTGGCACGATTAGTTCAGTTAATCAAGTTTTAGTTAAACAAGTGATTTACATAAACTTAAAAGTACTCAACACGTGTCACGAGCTCCAACCAACAACGGCTTTTGTGTTGTAAGTATACTTTTTTTATATAATTATTTGAATTTTTTACAACTATTGTTTCAAATTTTTTTTCACAAAACTAATATTTTCGCTATAATCCTGGCCGATGCTGATGCACGTGTGAGCATGCAGCAATTGCGTCAAGAACAATCAGAAGATACACGAGCTGAGCGCAATGAAGTTATTTCATTAATTCTATTTATATGTGTTTTGTACAGTGAGCAATGCCAAGAAAACGCAAAGGGGCTGATTTGAGCCGTAATACAAGTAGGTCCAGAAGTATGAGAGATAAAAGATCCCAAAGAACCGAAGAACAAGTCCAGCAACAAAATGCTGATGCACGTGTGAGCATGCAGCAATTGCGTCAAGAACAATCAGAAGATACACGAGCTGAGCGCAATGAAGTTATACGTTTAGAACAACGACAATCACGCCGTTTTACGGTTAATAGACGCAGAACAAATGACCAACAACGCCAACAGGTACATCGTGCATTTGCATCTGATTCATTTTTGCGTCTAGCATTCCAGTATGAGCCCGATATTGAATATTATGCTCATTCAAAAGTGGTAATTGGTGCTATGGATAAGGAATGTCCGCATTGTCATGCTCTCAAATTCAAAAATGAGCCACCTGGGATGTGTTGCGCGTCAGGAAAAGTGCAACTACCTGAAATTGAAACACCACCTGAACCATTGAACGGTTTACTTATCGGCACGGATCCAGATTCTAACGTATTCCTGAAGTCAATTCGAACATTCAATTCATGCTTTCAAATGACATCGTTTGGAGCAACAGAAATAGTTCGAAATACTAATGCTATTGGCTCTCCAATATCCGCTAATATTCTGGAAGGGGCAAGACGGATATTGCATAAACATAAAATAACGAGATCCCGTATCAGGTACTTCATTTATTATGAACTTGATCATTAACCATTTAACAAAACAATTAAATTATTGAACGGAATTAATTTAAATTAATATTCATAAATATATTATTACAGGATCTGAAACAAACAAGAACGTTAGCTCGAAAGATTATTATGCGTACCGATTAATGATTCGGCGCGGCCTGGACAACGTCATTCTACGATGTCGTGAGCTTTGTCAACAATTCATGGTCGACATGTACGCGAAGATAGAGGGCGAACGACTACGATACTTACGATATAATCAACTCAAGCTGCGTGGGGAAGAGTACATTCACTTACGAGACGCTATTAACAACAACGCCGACGTCGCCGAAATTGGTAACTCTGTCATTTTACCATCATCGTACGTAGGCAGTCCACGTCATATGCAAGAATATATACAGGATGCTATGGCTTACGTGCGCGAATATGGACGACCGTGTTTATTTATCACGTTCACATGTAATCCAAAATGGCCAGAGATTACATATTTGCTATTGCCTGGCCAAAATGCAATACATCGTCATGACATTACAGCACGTGTATTCAGACAAAAATTGAAGTCTCTAATAAGTATCATTACTAAATTACATGTATTCGGTCCCACACGTTGCTGGCTGTATTCAGTTGAATGGCAAAAGCGAGGATTACCTCATGCGCACATTTTGGTTTGGTTAATCGACAAAATCCGTCCTGAAGAAATCGATAGTATCATTTCTGCGGAAATTCCAGATCCGTCTACTGACCAAGTGCTGTTTGATATTATTACAGCAAACATGATCCATGGTCCATGCGGTACTCTTCATCGTTCATCGCCTTGCATGGCAGATGGAAAATGTACTAAAAATTTCCCTAAAGATTTCACTAATGATACGATAACAAATACCGACGGATATCCAATATATCGTCGAAGAAGTCCCGATAATGGCGGACAATCATTTATTAAAAATATCAGCAACACAGACATTGACATTGACAATCGTTGGGTGGTGCCGTATTCGCCTCTGCTAAGCAAGACATACAATGCTCATATTAATGTTGAGTTTTGCAGTTCTGTGAAGAGCATCAAATATATTTGCAAGTATGTCCATAAAGGCAGTGATATGGCTGTGTTTAGAGTAGAAAATACTAATGTAAATGCTCCTCCAATGGATAAAAACGATGAAATTACGCTCTACCAAATTGGTCGGTACATCAGCTCCAATGAAGCTGCTTGGCGTATCTTCTGTTTTCCAATTCATGAACGGGATCCAGCAGTTGTTCAGTTAGCCGTCCATCTTGAAAACGGTCAGCGTGTATTTTTCAAGAACGAGACAGTGATTGATCGTGCTACAAATCCACCTAAAACTACACTCACTGCATTTTTTGATTTGTGTAATAGTACGGATGATTTTGGTGCCTTTGCAAGAACATTACTCTATTCACAAGTACCACACTATTTCACATGGGCTCAAACAAAAAAAAGGGATGCCCCGCAAGCAAGGCTCACCAGTTGATGCATGTCTCAATTTATTTAAATCGAACGCTTTGGGGCGATTATTTACAGTCAATCCAAGACACACTGAGTGCTTTTATCTTCGACTGTTGTTGGTTAATGTTACTGGCCCATTATCATTTCAAGATATACGTAAAGTGAATGGGCAACAGTATCCGACATATAAAGACGCATGCCTTGCACTCGGCTTGCTGGAAGACGACAACCAGTGGGAGTGTATGCTTGCTGAAGCTGCATTGAACTGTACAGCAATACAAATTCGTCTACTATTCGCTATAGTGTTGACTACATGTTTCCCAGCTCGAGCACAGATATTGTGGGATAATCACAAAGATTCAATGACTGATGATATATTGCATCAACATCGTACACGGTGCAACGATCTAACGATAACATTCAGCGACGCTATGTACAATGAAGCATTGATTGCTATTGATGATCTTTGCATTGTCATTACCAACTTATCACTCACTCATTTCGGTATGAATTCGCCAAATCGAACTGCATCTTATTTAATTAACACTGAAATGAATCGTGAACTGCAGTACAACACTGTAGAAATGGCAGAGATTGTTACTCCAATGTCCCACTAATGAATGACGAACAAAGAACCATTTATGACCGCATTTTGCTCGCAGTTTCAGCAGGACAAGGTGGGTTCTTCTGTTTGGATGCACCGGGTGGAACTGGCAAAACATTCCTTATTTCACTAATTCTTGCTGAAATACGATCAAATAATGTCATCGCATTGGCCGTTGCATCATCGGGCATTGCGGCAACTTTATTGGATGGAGGCAGAACCGCTCATTCAGTATTTAAGCTGCCACTAAATATTCAAAATAACCCTGACGCAGTGTGTAACATTAAAAAACAATCGTCCATGGCCACCGTGCTGAAACAGTGTAAAATTATCATCTGGGATGAATGTACTATGGCACACAAACATTCAATTGAGGCGTTGAACAGGACATTGAAAGATATTAAAAACAACGACAAACTATTTGGCGGCACTCTGTTGGTGCTTTCAAGTGATTTCAGACAAACACTTCCCGTCATTCCACGTTCAACATACGTTGATGAGATCAACGCTTGCTTAAAATCATCTCCATTGTGGCGTAATGTTGAAAAAGTACAGCTGAAAGTAAATATGCGCGTTCAAATGCTTCAAGATCCATCCGCTGAAACATTCTCAAAACAACTCTTAGATATCGGTGATGGAAAAGTTGCTACAGATGAAACTGGATACGTAAAATTACCGACCGATTTCTGCACAATCGCTGATTCGCAAGATACTCTCAGTGAACAAATATTTCCCGATGTACACACACAGTACATAAATCATGAGTGGCTTGCATAAAGAGCTATTTTAGCAGCAAAAAATGCAGACGTTGACAATTTAAATTTGAAGATACAACAGTTGTTGCCAGGGAACTTGGTATCATACAAATATATTGATACAGTTTGCGATGCCAGCGAAGCTGTCAATTTTCCCACAGAATTTTTGAACTCACTGGATTTGCCAGGCATGCCACCGCATAATTTACAATTGAAGGTTGGATCTCCAACTATCTTGCTTCGTAATTTAACCCGCCACGGTTGTGCAACGGTACGCGATTAGTCATTCGAAAATTGATGAAAAACGTTATCGAAGCCAGCATTTTAAATGGCAAGTTCAAAGGTGAAAATATCTTAATACCACGGATTCCTATCATACCTACAGATGTGCCAATTCAATTCAAACGAATTCAGTTTCCGATTAGATTGGCATTTGCAATTACAATCAACAAATCCCAAGGCCAAACGATGTCTGTTTGTGGCTTAGATTTGAGTACACCATGTTTTTCACACGGGCAATTGTACGTAGCATGCTCTCGAGTCGGTAAACCATCCAGTTTGTTTGTGCTCGCTAAAGATGGGCTAACAAAAAATATTGTCCACGCTATAGCATTAAAAGATTGATGTTATTTGTTAGTGTTACTGTCGTAATTAATATGTGAAATGTAATTTTAAGAAATAAACTATAATAACTTGAAAATAATATTGTTTGGCGTTTGTTATTTTTATATTCCCTTATCGTTCATAGCGCTCCATGCCCATTTCACGCATATACCACATACTTACACACTTATAATAAGTAAGTTACTTTTTGTCTACACTAGAATTTATCTAGAAACTAGAAATAATTTATAAGGCAAAACAACGTTTGCCGGGTCAGCTAGTATATATATATATATGCAGTTCTTAGAGTAAGTTTAAAAAAACTCAAACAAAGGTGTTATTATTTAATTATTAATTATACAAGCGCAAAATGCATATAGTATTTTAATAATCTGCTTACTGTATTTTATTATTTAACTGCAACTGTAATACATTACATTTTTACAGAAAAAAATCTGTTACCATTGCGTTACTCGTTCATATATGTTTTTCTACTTTTACTCGCTTTCTACATTTACTGTGTGATAGATGCAGAATATTCTATGAGAATATTTCATGCAGAACTTTCTATGAGAATATTCCATGTAGAATATTCAATGTTGAATATTCAATGCTGAATATTGCATGTAAAACATTCAATGTTGAATTATCCATCTAGAATATTCAATGTTGAATTATCCATCTAGAATATTTAATATTGAATATTCCATGTTGCATTTTACATCTAGATTATGCCATCTAGAATATTGCATCTAGATTATGCCATCTAGAATATTACATCTAACATACTCCATTTAGAGTATTCCATGTTGAATATTACATCTAGATTGTGCCATGTTGGATATTACATCTAGATTGTGCCATGTTGAATATTACATCTAGATTGTGCCATGTTGAATATTAGATCTAAAATACTCCATTCAGAGTATTCCATGATGAATATTCCATGATGAATATTCCATGTTGAATATTTTGTGTGAATAATCCATCTAGAATATTCCATAGAAATCAATTATGTAATTGTAAAATAAACTTAATAATAAAACAAAAACACATTATTTCACTACTTTTATCTAAAATACTTTTACACCACTATTATTACCAACTTTTTCCCCGTCTTAAGTTTATATTTTCAATACACAGACAATAGAAGGCTCTGGTGGCTACAAATTTGTGATCCTTTGATCCAAATCACTAATTTACATCTTATATTCCGAATTTAAAATCTTTCTCCGTCAAGGTGCTTCAGAAGACTCCGTAATTGTGATAATCCGATGATGACAGATTTAGGAGGATAGGGGAACGAGACATAATTTCACATTCAAATTATCTTGACCATTTCTCGCGTCAAGCGAACAAGCTGACATGATGGAAAAAAAATCGCTTTACCTATTAGCTAGTAAGATATGTTTTCATCAATTGCTTGCCTTACGTGTCAATTGTATGAAATACAGATCATAAGTAATGGCTTTATTTTAAGGAAGCAGATGAGGATATAACGCTTGATAACCAAGACAGCGTTCATTTAATCACTCTTGATACACGTATGAAAAATTAAACCGATACACAATTTAAAAAATTTGCAAATCGTTATAAAACATGCATTATACCCTTATACAACAACCGTTAAAAATTGTATCACTCATTATGACGCACACCCTCACAGATAGATTGACCCAGAGTCTTAATTGACCAAAGCCTGTCAATAAGTACTTTTGGTAAAAATAGGTTGATGAGTGATTGAATTTAGAGAGGTGGGGTAGGAAGATTTATAGTATTCGTATAAAGGACCATGTTGATTAAAAAATAAAATTAAAAGTAAACCTGCTTTAATTGTGTTTTTAAACGATATTTAAATCAACATTTATTCTTAATCAATAAAAGTAGAATTATCCATTATTTGAATATAAAAGGAGGTCAAAACACTGAAAGTTGCCAGTGAGAATACATTTATTAAATTTTACAAGAATGTTAGCACATCGTAATTGGAAAATATTTATTCGTGAAAACAAAAGTATTAATTATGTCAAGCAGATTGTGTCGAATTTTAATGCGACATATAATTACCTTTCACTGCCATATACTTCACAAAATTAAACATCCGTGTTGTTGACAAATGAATTAATTATATCTTTATGTTATATTCGCTTATCTACAGAGCAGTTATTAAGAGCAGTAAGTGGTTACTTGTAGTTTCTGAAGAATTCCTCTGAGGTAATTGTGATGCATTGCTGTTGATCTTTCTAATACGTCCACCCTCTCAAGGGGTTAAAATCATAAAATATAAATGTTCTCAATCCTTGGGATGAAAATGCTTAGCTTAAAAGCTTCCTTTTCTAATACAGAATCTGCCTTTTGTACCTCATACTAATTCTCATTCAATTCCTAAAGTTGAGTTGATCGTTGACGAAACAAGAGTATAAAAACCATTGAAACTGTTTTTCAGTGGACGTTCGAGACTATATATTTATATATTGAGGTTTCGTTAAGAAAACACATGACCTTGGTGAAGTGTATTTCTACAAAGGTGATTAAGCTTGCAGAAATGCTGTTTTTTCAGTGTAGCCTCAGCCAAAGCACTGCATTAGTAGCAAAAGTGTTTAAAAATAACAAATAAAGTCTCACTTTTAAACCCTATTTTAATAGCAATTTTAGTTGTTGAAACATCAAACGAATCTGCTGAAACGAAAAATGTACTACTTAATCATGGAACATAAATTAAAATCTTTGGAAGAAATTTTAATTAAAAAATTAAGAAAGGAATATTTCCTTGATGATGTTTACAGGACAATCTAGCAACACAATATACGGATGTTCCTCTTTTATTGGTGTCCATTGGAAACTTTTCCCCTAAAGAAAAGAAAAACTAAAGTTTTTTTTCAGTCAACTTTTGGTTTTAAAAAAGACTACTTTCCGTTGACTTGTGGTTGAACTTAAAGAAAAAGTACCCAAGATTTTAAAATAGGAGCTTTTGAGACGATCCTGCTATAAACCAAACCTACGTTCAACTGGAGAAGCACATTGGGTTATTGGCGACGGTGCAGGATAAATCCCGATGTGAGAGACCCGAGAACAATTTGAAATTTTTATCACGATCAGAAAACGAGGTCAACATTAAAGTTGGCAAACCACTCCTCAAAATTCGATATCACGACAGACACCCGAAATTACGATATGTTTAACGTGCACCAGCCTCCACGCACATAACGATCTTTGATTTAATCGAGTTTTGAACTTGTAATCTTCCAGTTCCCTATCCATAGCTCTACCAAGTGAACTATCTAGACCAGGAATGGCGAACCTATGACACTCGGGTCAGACACTGACCCACGCAGGCGTTTTAAATGACCCACGTGTTGATTTTCATAAACTTATCATCATCATTTCATCATATACATAAATAATTTTAATTATTTTTCGAACCCCTATTGAAAAATATCAAGGAAATACAAGTGTTAGTAAAGAACTTAAAAATGAAAAAAAAAACATAAATGATATTTGTAAAATGTTTTAGATTTATTGATCATACATAATGCTTTTTTAAGAATTATATGAAGGCTAATTGAGTAGATTATGTAAATTTATAAAATACCAATTGAGAATGAACAGATGTGGTAAATACTAATAATAAAGACATATTTATTCAGGCCCCGTTCACATGATGCACTTAAAACGCACGTTTGGCGAGGCAAGGGAGTTCCCGCTCTTCAAGGTTGCTTAGAGACAATTACTAAATTACACAATTACTAAAGTAAGTTGATTGCCAGTATTCACGGATTTTGACATACATCAATGTTCGATGTCTAATTTCGGGTCAATTTCTTAATAGGTTTGTCATTTTATTAGAACAAATTAAGCTCTTTTTGGATGAAATAAACAATAATTTTGACAAATTTTGAAATACAGATTGTTTAAATGTGACCCACGAGCTAGTACTAAAAAAATAATGAACAGAATTTGACCAACTTCTTAAAAAGGTTCGCCATCCCTGATGATGACCTTTTAAACCTTCCTGGTGTAATAAAACTGACCGGATCTTGTTGGACAAAGTATCTCGTCTTTTGAAGAAAATTTATTAAATCTTTGTTTTGTTTTCATCAAAACTCGGTAGTATCTTGGTGATGAAATATCTCGTCATTAGAAGAAAACAGATTGTATCTTTATTTCATTATGGCCAAAAACTTCTGCAATATCTTGATGACGAAATGTTTCTTTATTATCAAAATTGGTTAGATCTTGATGGACGAAGTATGTCATCTTTTGAAGAAAATTTATTAAATCTTTGTTTTGTTTTCATCAAAACTCGGTAGTATCTTGGTGGTGATGAAATATCTCGTCATTAGAAGAAAACAGATTGTATCTTAATTTCATTATGACCAAAAACTTCTGCAATATCTTGATGACGAAATGTTTCTTTATTATCAAAATTGGTTAGATCTTGATGAACGAAATATCTCGTCTTTTGAAGAAAATTTATAAAATCTTTGTTTTATTTTCATCAAAACTCGGTAGTATCTTGGTGATGAAAAATCTCGTCATTAGAAGAAAACAGATTGTATCTTTATTTCATTATAACCAAAAACTTCTGCAATATCTTGATGACGAAATGTTTCTTTATTATCAAAATTGGTTATATCTTGATGGACGAAGTATCTCGTCAAAACTACTTGGAGGGTTAATAAGCAAATCGCTGACCAGGAGTGAACTCTATAACACTTTACTACACACGGGCAAGCATATAAATATGAAGATATAATTAAGATATCTACAGAAACACCGGAAAATATACATCATGGAATAACGACATTCAGACCACTTCACAACAAGAGATAATTTTTTTCATTGTCTATATTCATATTTAGATAGTACAATAGTTGTTGTTGTTGCACATCCCCCTGGTGTAGGAAAGCCTACACCAGGTCCAGAAGGCCCCGTCGTGCCAGATCCCCATATACCTGCAAAAAGTCCTGATCAACCAACAGCTGCTTATACGAAGCGCCAAGACAGAGAAGAAGGTGATCAGGACTGGCAGGTAGGGAACAGGAACAAGGAGGGAAAATTCTCTCCCCGTTCTGAAATTTGATACTTTTAAGATGGCCACTTCGAAATCTGGCCATGGCCGATTGAAAAGTACAATAGTGGTGTTGGTTTGGGAAGCAAACATACACCACGGGCAACGCAGTGATATAAGGTATTAATCTGGTGTAAAATTTTCCGCAGATTTCAAATCCGTTGAAGATATATTCAATTAAAAAATTATTTACTTAAAGAAAATGATATTTTTAGGTGTCAATCTAAAGGGAAATTTTCTGCAGATATTAAATCCGTTGAAATTTGCAATCTATCTTCAGCGATTCCGATTTTACGAAAAAAAACTTAACAATCCCAGTCGATATGTTTTTTATTTCTTGCTCTCATTGAAATGGAATAAGACAGGAAATATTAATATATTTTTTTAACGCTAAGGGCAGAAGATGTAATCTGTCTTTTTTTTATTGGGGGGGGGGAGTTAAAGTTCACGTGACGTCACAATCTCTTGTGAAAATTTGAACGATGAAAAAACCTTAGCATGGTTCCAAGGCCAACGAGGGTAGAAAAAGTCCTTCGCGTTTGAAGAACCAGTTGGAGAATAAAACTATTCGATTAATTTAAAAATCTTTACATTGAATTTTAAAATTCGCCGAGGCCCAAAAATTGCAAAAAATTCGGACTACCTGTGTGCCAAATCTCATTGCTGTAAGTGCCATAGAATCGTCAGGATTTTGCGGCCGCGAAAAAAACAAACACTTCCTTTTATAGAGATTTTTGTATTATGGTGTAAGTATCCACTTTTAAAATTCAGGTTTAATTTGAAATAGGTCATTATATAATTAGCTAATTAACATGTTCTTTGAACTTTAATGTCTCATTCTTGACAATTCCTGCTTGAAACTATTTGTAGTATCATTCTTAATGTTTTGACCATCAAGCAAACTAATGGAGGGATAGGTTTTTAACGATTTTTCCATCAATGAAGAATATAAAATCAAGATTATTTATAAATGTAACATTTAAAAATCAACTTAATATTAATTTCTTAAATAATAACCCTGACTGAGGGTCAAGACATACACTGTATTGCACATAGATTATAAGGATTCACAAATAATTACAATAATTACCACACTGCAAAAACGCAGTTCTTCAGAAATTGAGTTTAATGTTTTAGAAACATTATTTACATCATGAAAATAGCAAACACCTTAACTGGAAAACTATTTAAAATATTTACAAGACCTTGGTTTCTTTCAAACTCCAAGCAGATGTAAATATTTGGAAAAAAAAACTTATCAATATTCTGGTCGGATTTCGTGATTTCTAGTGTATACATCTTAAGTTTGCTAGAGAAAGTATTAAGAGTTAGGTTTTTTTTTATGTAACAATTAATATTTGTATTCATTTAAAAAAAACACTCAAAACTAAAATGTTCTTAACAAGTAGACTTTTTGTCAGAAACCATAAAACTTGCATTTTTAATTCCTCCTTCAACAACACCGTTGAAATATTGAGGCATTATTAATATGAGCCATTGCCAAAAATTAGAATAATGTATTTCCGAGAAGAGTTGAGTTACTTGCGCTGCATGCGTTTGCTTCTTTTCGGTATAAGAGCAGAGCCTCTTCGTGACTTATAAACAGAAACCTAATTTAAATATTTGTAGCTACTTCGTGCATTTTAAAGTTGCATTCTTTTTTTATTCTAGTTATACCTGCTTGCTTTGCATATTTTATACCCTTCTATTGATAAATCCGTCAGTTTAAAAAACATCTGAAGTCATTAATCATATTGTACATATTCTTATTTGCATTGAGTGTTTGCTATCAACATTCAAAGCATATTATATGAATATTTTAATTAAGGAAAAAAATCAATTAAACGGAATCAGAGGGCAAATGTGCATAAACATGAAATGGATAGGTTGTTGGGTAGCTTAAATTCTTCTAGATGATGATAAAATACAAATATAAAATGGGCTCATAAAAATTATTTTAATATTTCGAACTTCAGAGACTTCAACTCGAGATGCATTATCTTCTAAAATTTGCATAATTCATATAGTCAGATGAGCAAGTCATTTAGGAGAAAATTTGGTGATGCGAGAAATTTGCAGGCTTCCCCTTTACAATGGTTTAAAAGGTATACATATATTCACTATTTTATTCCTAAAAATGCTTCGTATAATTATTCTTCTAAAGTGCAGAAAATATTCAGCTGTAAGAGCAAAACATTTCTGTGTAACAGTATAATAATGCTGTGTATTGGTATAAAAGATTTCAAGATAATAGTTGTGTAACATCTTCACTGATCGTACATTCTCTTAAACAGATTCAGGATAAATAAATTCGAGCTTGATGCACTTGTGTTTATTTCTGTGTAGTTTAATTACATGAAATTATTTCATATATTTAAATTGCGTTCGTAGATACATCTTTCTGGCACAACAAACGACCATAGAAAAATGCTTCCATCCATAAAAATATACTTTCAGCTATAGAAAAATTAGGACTACCTGAATGCCAAATTTCATTATTCTAATTGTCAGAGATTCGTCACGATACTGCATACAGAGACACATAGAAACCCTTCCTTTTATAATAGTAGAGATTTCGATTCATTATTTAAACAATCTTCATTTTTCATTTCATCAAATAATAAAGTTCATAAAAAATTCGTTTTTGTGAGCATTTCGCTGTTGGTAGATTTGTAAAATGTTGCCTCTGTGCTTAAGGTGTCATCTGGCTTTCATTTTGAGTTTATACATAATTTTTGCTCTAACTTCAAATCATGTTGTTTATCTGTATTTCGTGCCGACCACACAACCGGTATAGTGGTTAAGGTGTTAGCCTCTAGATCAGAAGGTCCCCGGTTCGAATCCGGGTTCGGGCATGGATGTTTGTAAGCGTATACCAGCTTAGGTGTTGCTTCGTCATCTGAACATGGTTCAAAATTACGATGTAATTGTTAGGGGCAATGATGGCCCTCCCACTGGGTGCTCCTTCACAAGTGGCCATCACTTCCGGCCTTGTAGTGGCCAATGACTTCGGTCAAAATGTGCCCGCCATTAGAAAAAAAAAATCTGTATTGCGTTTCCAAGTTGTTAAGTTTAAATGAAATTGAATGAAATTAAATTATTAGTTTTGAAACAAACATTTCATTTCTTATTGTTCGTTGGAAATGAAATTGCTGATGTCTGAAACAGCGTTGAAAAACATCTATGGCCTACATCAATATTTTAACCCTGTCAGTGTTTCGTAGTATTATTCTACCTTGTAACCTGCTGTCTTCCCAGCATTACTTCTAACCAGTTTTGACCAATATAATCTTTCCAAAGCATTCTATTATAATAACATGAGCAATAGAATAGTTTCAAAGGATTCCATTATAAGGAAATCAGCATTAGAATATATCCAATAATTATATTCTAAGGAAACTAACAATAGATTCTTCCATAGGAATTATATTCTAAAGAAAGGAGTAACAAAATCTTTCCAATGGATTCTATAAAAAGAAAATAAGCAATAGAACATTCACAAATAATTATATTCTAAGGAAATTAACAATATAATCAATCCAAATGATTGTTTATATTATAAGGAAATGAGTAATATAATATTTCCAAGGGATACTATTCTAAGAAAGGAACAAAATAACCTTTCTAAAGGATTCTATTCTAACAAAATAACCAATAAAATCATCCCAATAGATTCTATTCCAGGAAAGAACCAATAGAATTGTTCCAAAGGTTGGATTCTTCCAACCAGGCAATGCCGTAATTTAGTCATGTGAGCAATGAGGTAATGGCAATGCTACATTACTCTATTTCCCGAAGCTCTGGGGTTAAAACGCCTATTTCAGACCTGAAACTTTTAATATGTGATGTAATAAAATATTCAGAATGACATTGTAATGTACTTTATCGCCTTCCAGAGTATTTTCTTGACCCTTAACTAAATAACTATTGGTATTGGCTCTCAAGGGCAAACCAAAAGTTATTTGGTTCTGATAATACAATATAAAATATACGGTCCCTATGCATCACAAAATGAAATAGATTACCTTCTTTCTATTCCAGCTGACACGTAATGCTAATCACGAAAACAATTACATACGTGGTCTGGTATCCTAATGTGTTTATTTCAACCCGGAAATCCACAAGGAATTTGGTGATTTCCCTTACAGAAATTATCGGAACAGAACTGTTTTCAGCTTCTATTCCCTCGATGCCAATTCTAGAACAGTTATTCGATGATATTTTTGAAAATATTTTGACGAATTTCAATACCTCCCGCTAACTACCTTTAATGTATAAGCAATCTTTAATGTATAAGCAATCTTTAATTTTCAAAACTCGGGTTTTCATCCTCTATAATACAAAAAGTAATCCGATACAATGTTATAAGACTTATTTAAGTGAACTAATAAATATTTATATAATTATATTTATACTAGCAGGCCCACACAAGTCATCTGAGTTAAACTCTTAATTGCTTATGTCTATTATAGAAAGTGCTGTTATTCACATTCCATATCTCATTTCCGTTCATTTATACCCTTCGGGGCACATCTTTAGGTGTATACAGGCTTCACGACTCCTAAGTACCGTACAGATCTACTCTTTTTTTTTTGGGGGGGGGGCTTACTGTCACTGGTAAACATAGGGATCATGACTACATGATACTCAACGATATTTCTCTTCTTTCTTCTCTCCATCCCTTATTTTCACAGTTAATTGACATTCTGTGCTTGGCGCCATTTGGCGATTGCTTACCTGTAAATAATATAAAATTGGCCAAAGTTAATAACAGCATTTTGTTTATTATTATTAGTGTTATTTCTTATCAAAAGCTAACCTTAGTCATATTGTGTCAATTAGATTCTGAACTCTCTCTCTCTCTATCTATCTCTCTTTCTCTCTCTATCTATGTATCTCTCTCGCTCTAGCTTCTCTCTTTCGCTCGCTCTCTCTATCTATCTCTCTTTCTCTCTCTATCTATATCTCTCTCTATCTCTATCGCGCTCTCTCTCTCTCTCTCTATCTATCTTTCTCTATCTATCTATATATCTCTATCTATCTATCTCTCTATCTCTCTCTTTATCTATCTCTCTCTATCTCTCTATCGCTCTCTATCTATCTATATATTTCTCTCGTTCTCTCTCTCACTCTGTCTATCTATCTATTTATCTCTCTCTCTCTCTCTCTTATCCCATTTCCTTGTACAAAGACTTTTGACACTATAACTATTTTTGCTCATATTTTTTACCTGTATATATTTTTATGTACCAGATTTCTCGTTTCTTTCTGTTTTAACACCACGAAATTTGAAGTGTGTGGTTCCAGCTCAAGTGACCTGATCATTGTTAAACTTACGAGGTGTTGTCATCGGACCTTATTTTCTGGACCTTACCCCCGGCCCGTTGCAAATAGTCCTTTACGTTCTTCCAGTGCGACGTAAATTCTTTTACCTACCCATTCCCTACCCATGCCGTTCTAAAGAATTTAGAATTTTTTGTCAATAAACTGATTTTATTTCAGATTTTCTTTACTGTGCAGATTTCACTCTACAATATTTATCATTGATTTCTGAACTCTGGCTTTGGAAGAATCGTTTAGATGGGAGTACTCTCCAGTGTAGTTTGAGATATATTATTCTATTTTATACCTTATTTAAAGCATATTTGAACGAAGGGCGAAATTGGCAAATGTTTCACGTAACTGTCTATTTTATTTTGCTTACATCATCATTACATAAATATCATCTAGCAAATACCACCGCATAAAAAAAATTTATAAAATGAGAGGACAGAGCAAGCATTGCCCTTAAGTGAAGTTTTTCTGCAGTACGATTTATGGTGGATTTTAAACGCTGATCACATCAACTAGCTGAACGTAATTGCAAATGTGGAATCAATCGAATGTGAATATTTTGATCACATCTTGCATCAGTTTTTGTCGTTCAATCCGTTTTTGTAGTTCTTTATCCTCAATACTAGCTCAGAGTTTCCCAATAGTTAGATAACTACGATTCTACTTCGTTATTGATCATTAGTTAGGCAAAATTTCAGTTAGGTAAGTTTTTACTGCAGATTAAGGCACTACATGCAGTCCAAACTTTATTTTACAAAACCTTTTTTTTTTAGATTTAATGTAAATTCCATGAATGTGGAAAAAGTGTAAAGCTTTTGTGTATAAAAGTGGACATAAAATAGCTCTTATTCCATGTAGAGATAGAATATTTTTCTAACATATTAAGGGTTATAAATACTGTTAATGAAAACAGAAAGTGCAGCTATGATACATACTGAGGTAAAATGTTTTTATTCAATTCTCCATTTTCCGGACAGGCGAGCTGTAGGTGGCGCAGGTGATTCCCCTGTAACTTTACCTGGGAATATATTTCTATCTTCCATATCAGTAAAACGCTCCTTTTATGTGTAAGTCGATATCTTGAAGTTGTCGGTCTTGTTTCTGGTGCAACTTGATCAAATGTGCCCCTTTTCCATAAATCCAGCTAATCACTAGGCCAAACCCTTTCTAGAACGTTACTAAGCTCACTAGAGGATAGAACTGCTACACAAAACCATCTTATCACATTGGGGGATCTTTTCGCCAACTTGTAATCACTGCTTTCACTTTCGGCATTCAGAGCTGTAATCCATTCTAGACACCAGTTGGAAAAGTACATTGTTTACTATCTTGTGTCTGGAGTTGCTTGGTTAAAAAAGACTCTTGAACCATAAGAACTAAAATAAACCAGCCAACATTATAATTAAAGCAATGAGAAATTTTGTGGTGCAGCCTTTTCCAAGCAGAAGTGCGCTCTATGGATAGGAATAAGATGAAATAAACAAATTCTTATTTAACCATTCATTCCTTCGTATACACCATACATTTATTTACCTCAATGAATTCTAGTTCCTTGACGTCGTTTAAAGTTTTCGAGGACAGATTATATGATACAGAATAACAAGAATTTTCATATCTGATCGTTTCTCAATCTGAACAAGAACATGGAGACGTTTGGTATAAAATACACTCGATAACAGAAAGACCAAGAAGGAGTTGTACCGGGCTCGATCAATTTGGAACGGCTCTGACTGAGGACGTACAGTCTTTAGTGACGAGTCCCGTTTCCAACTGTGTCCTGACGACAACCGCTGACGCATCTGGACTCGTCTAAGCCAGAGTGGGGATCCTGCCCTTACTATCGTACGCCACACATGCCCACAACAAGGCTTTATAATCTGGGGTGCCATATCCTTTGATAGCCGGACCTCTTTGTACTTTTTTTCTGGCACACTTTCAGCACAGCGATACGCAGACAACATTATACGACCGGTTGTGTTACTGTTTCTTTTGAGACACCCCGGACTTACTTTTCAACAAGATAATGCCCGGCCACACACGGCAAATGTTGCTATGAATTGTCTTCAATATTTTCCAACACTACCTTGGCCAGATAGGTCTCCTGATCTCCTTCCCATAGAACGCATTTGGGACGTTATGGGAATGTGCTTGCAACCATCCCGGAATGCTGAACATTTAGCCCTACAGTTGGATACAATTTGGCAAGAAATTCCGCAGGACACCATCCTGGAACTTTTTCAGTCTATGCCATGCCGGGTGACAGCTTGCATCTAGGCCATAGGTGGAACAACGCCTTAATGACTTCTTCCCTTTGTAAGGGCCAAACTCTGAAATAAATCATCAAATTGTTCTGACATTTTAATCGTTTGTTGTTCTGTGTATGTTCTTCACATGTACCAATTTATATCTCAATCGAACAATACCTTCTTGGTGTGTCGATTATTTTGATATAGAGTATCTATCAACAGAAACTAGCGAATTTTTCTGCATTCTCGATGCGAAGTTCAGATTCTGGTTCATGATATCCCGGTTCACCAGAGTATCCTCAATGAGAAGGCGAAATGAAAATACGAAAAGCAGAATAAGAATAAACATTTCTACTTTCATATTGGTGTACAGGATAGTTTCACTGCAAAAATTTAAACACAAAAAGTAAAATGCAAAAAAAAAAAAAAAACTACAAGTACAGCTTTGATTGACACGAAATGCGGTAGGAAAGTAGCAAACAGGTTTGCCATGAAACAAGCAAAGAATTAAATACAAACATGAAAATAATATTCAATTTTCAGAATTCATAAGATGAAGTCATATTGGAGTCATTAACAAATTTACGTTTAAATCCAAAACAAATAAACAAAACCGTCACTAATAGTTTATGTTACCACCCCTCATCTTCATACAAAGTTTACAAAGTGTGACCATGCTTTCCATGAGATGATCAACCACCCCATTGTCAAGTAATCGCCTTTTCATCCTGTAGAGCAGTTTACAACTCTGTGAGAGTAGCTTGGAGGGGGAAACGTAGGGCATCCCAAAGATTTTCAATAGGATTACGGTCGGGCGAATACGCCGGCCAAACCCTACGCGCAGTCCCCTCACTCACAGGTAGTCGTAGACGATGCCAGCTCTATGGGAACGCGCAATTACCATTCATTAAAACGAAAGAAGGACCAGCTGCTGTAGCGTAAAATCTCGCAATGGGTTCTAGGACGTCATCACGATACCGGACAGCCATCACAGAACCCCGTCTATAAATGTGCATGTCTGGGATATATTCCAACGAAATTCCGGCCCACACCATGATGCTTCCACCTCGGAATGCGTGATGCGCGATGATGTTCTGGAACCGATTGCAGGTGCCTTGTTCTCACCAGACCCTTACACGTTTGTCATCTGCCTCCTGGGCAAATCTAGACTCATCCGTAGACATAACGTTAGCCCAATCAGACACAGACCAATTCATATGTTGCCGACACCACTTAAACGAGCTCCTCTGGATTGGACGGATAGAGGAATACAAACTCGTGGTACCCGCAGTACAGTTCATTCATGTGTAGCCTTCGGTGCACAGTAGTGGCAGATATCGTTTTACCAATGGGCGCTGTAACCATAGATGCCACACGTCGGGAAGTCGCTCTTGGATTCCTCTTCGCTACTACAGCAATATATAGATCTTCCGCGGGGATCGTAACTTTTGGGCGGCTGGTCAGGTCTTCGGATAACTGTTTGCCTTGTTTGAAATTGTTTCAATAATTGTGAAATAACGGAATGATGAACGCCGAAGAATAGAGCAACATTATTGATTGATTGCCCTGCTTCAAGGTGGCCCACAGAATGCCAACGCTCACTGTCTGCCATTCGTCTTCTGGAAGCCATAGACACACGTCTGTCTTGAAAATATCGTGCGAAAGTAGTTAGTCTCCAGTCAGTTAGAACAGTTTGCAAAGGGGACGTGTTGCTGATCTTACTACTACAATACGATGTGTCTCAGTAGGAAGTCATACCCGGTTTGAAGTCATAAGCAAGAAATACCTACAGCTCTGGGTAAGTAATCGGGGATACGAGCTTTATTCCTCGATGAAACTTTCCCGTTCTTTCCTATGCACATATATTTGTAGATCAAGAGTAAGGCTGCCAGAACATCTCTTTTAAAAAAATTCCGGCCCGCAATCGGTAAGAGAACATAGCGTCTTTTTAGGCTCAGATATTTTTTTCACTCTCTTTTTTAAGTCAGATCTTTTTTTGTCCTCTTTTATTCAGTTGTTTACTTTCGTCCTCTTTGTTCATCAAATCCGATTGAGTTAGAACATATATTTCATATTTCAAACTTCACGCACTGATATATTTACATTAATTACAATATCGATATGTTTAACTACAGCTATTAAAATACGTACTATATTTAGTATATTGTACAAAAATTGTATGTACTATTAAAACTCATCAACGCATAATAGGAAGTTCAACCTCCAGTGTATTCTGAACTTCATGTTAAAATATCATTCACATTGTTTATCTGACTTAACATAGTACCTTAATCGTTCATGCATAGTTGAAAGTATAAAAAAGTGAACAATCTGGTACAAATGTATATCTTCGATTTTATAAATATTTACACTGAGATTTGAATAGTTTTTATAAATTTGATGTAATACCCAATCGTGCTACACATTTTTGTTAAAATAATTTTGTTCATACCCCTTTAGTAATAAATAAGTAATGTGTTCAGCAGATTTTCTTTCCAGTTAGTGTATTCAAGATTCTTCAAGATTCCACCTTTTTCATTAGATACCTAAGAATTATACACTAATAATGTTTGCTTTTTGTGTCTCTTACTTTTAAATTTTACCAAATGTTCTCTTTTTTGTTATTCATCTTCTGGCAAACCTAATTGAGAATCTATTGGTCCTTATAGACAATAACCTTGCTTCTACGTAGATGTGAAGGGACTACCTTGCTCCAACCTTTTCCAAAGAGAATGATAATTTTTTGTACTTGTGCGTGTATCGGTGTTTTCCCATCGAAATATATATTTGTGTATAAACGTTGAAGTTCATTTTTAATCTTCACGAACGTGCACTAGAATCCATCGTAGCCAATCAATTTAGTAAAGTGCCCTTACTAAAACCATATTTTTAACTGACAATTTCCAAGCGAAACATAGATATCTAATTGTGTTACAGAATAATAATTGAAAGGGGTTCAGCAGATAATTGACACGCAGCAACATTGACTACGGAAAAATGAATATTGAATTATTCCTATCATTTAATCTTAGCCATGCGGAGAATCGACGACGCTTATATTAACAACCATTTCCAATATAGCCCTCGCAGCATTGATTAATGAAGCTATCTTCGTTCTCAGGAGAAAAGTATAGCTTATGTTTACAATAAAGTCTATCGCGTGTGATACACCTCTTGGCACTTCCTAATTTGTCACAATTATTCTAAGAATCCGATTGGGTGTCTGAGTGTTCATTTGAATATTTTAACTTGATATCCTACTTAACCTCCCGTGGACTGATTAAATTGGTGAGTGATTTTAAAATGTTTTGTTTTTAGATTAGAGAAGGAGAAATATTTTATTGAGCTTAGTAGATGACGTCATGGGGATGGAAGATAATTTGTTACAACCTAAGCTAGTTTTCATATAGAATATACACTGGGGATTCTCTCACGTTTTTCTTTAATGGACTATTATGAGAAGTATTTCCAGTGTTGATTTGATATCTTCATTGTTATTGTATGTTTGCAGCATTATGAATAAATTGATTGGTTCCAACTTTTATTTAATTTTAATATTATTATTTTTTATTTCTTCTTCTATAGGAGGATTTTTAGTTTTGTAACAGCAAACTAGACCGAATACAAGGATTTTACTTTATGTTACACAAATATTTGTGCATGATACCATATCGGAGTTACCTTAACATTTAGTTTATCGCTGTTTTAATGATGATTTAATCTGATTATAGTTGACCACACACACATAACTAACTAAATATGAAAAAATTCGGGATTCATTTTTTGGAATTTCTATTGGAGAGTTTCTGCAATCATATTCGAAAAGGATGTCAGGTGTCGTCACATCCGGAATACTTACAAGAAACATATTCCACCTCAAAAACACAACACGCACCTCAATTTAGCTTGAAAGCAAAAACCTCAGTTATAGAAATTCAGATTAAACATCGGGGGGGGGGGGAACGAAATACATTGTTTTAGAAGATATATTGTTTTTTGGATGATTGGTAGCTTTTGATGGAACACAGTCCAATAATGAGCATATTGAATCATGACCAAAGTAAAATTTCAAAAACAAAGTAAATATATTAAGAGCAATAAGTAAATAGCTCAAGTGGTCCGTGTTAACAATTAACAGCACAATAAAATACGCTGAAGAAAAAACAGACTAAAAAGGAATATAAATTAAAAATCAGGATTATTAAACCTGAAATACATAATGCGATGTTAAAAAGGGATTTTAATCGGTTGATGAAGGGGGTGGCTTAAACATGTGAGTCACTAACATGATGTATTTTTCATAAAACCTATGAAAGTAAAATTTACAGTCAAGCACCAATGAAAGATAAAAATATTTATATTTATATTATAACGTTTAAGGAGATCAATGACATTTGTAAGTGTCTTCTGAATGGATTGATTTATTTTCATTTTGAATTAGTTACATCATTTTCATTATATTTTTAATAATTATTTTCATTCAGAAACCAGCTATTATTATGTAATCAATCATTTTTGTTCGATTTCGATGCTTTAATTTGCTTCGTCCAACTCGGTTTTGCTGTTCGCATTTAATGAATTTGTCTATCGTAAGAATGCTGTCAACAACAATTATTCAGTTTCTCAACAGGTGATAAAGCAACTTATTGCAGTTTATAATAAATCAATACGTTATAAAGAAACGATTCACACACACAATAATGTAGTATTCTAAATTCAAATAATTCTTTTTCTGCCATTTTCAAATTATGAAAATCTTCTTTTCTTTCAGAGATCCCAATATTGGTCCACAGTTGGGAGAAATGCAAATAGACACTACCAGGGGGCGCTACGAGCGAGTTGTCTGGCCGGAATTCACAGCCAATCATCAGAAGTACCTCAGCATATGCAAGTATTGTTCGATTCCAGATACTATTTAAACAAATAACTATGCACATTCTCTTTTACGGTCCAAGAATTATTACTGGATTTGCATAAAACGCGCAGAGCAGAATCAGTACTCCTTGAAAGGAAGAATAACTTTGTTTTCACTACAATCGGCATTGATCATATTTCCGGTAGAACTCTGTTCCTTGAAAGCTACAAAATAAGATTTTCTTAGCGAATTATCCTTCATTTCATATTTTCTATTTAAGATGCAGAAAGGGAATTTTGAGCCGTAAGTTGTGCTTTAGAGCTGCAGGCTATATTATTTCTTGTGGTTAAAATAGTTCCAAGTTTCTTACGTTAAATCAAACAAATTTAATTTTGATTATATCACACAGGGCATGCAAAACGACAGACTATTTTCTCAAAATAAATACAACTAGATAATTTAGTTATAAAATTGAGTGGGTTGTGTACGGAGACACAACATCAATTGTTTAAGGCCTGAATCCTTCGTTATTGTTCTTAGAGGAAGGGTACGATGTAATAGTTTTATTGTTTGTAAATGAAGTATAATGTTATTATCAAAATTTGATTATATATGTACTATAAGTTTGATATATATGGGACTTTATTTACATCAATATTTCAAACAAAGAATAAATCTATACAAGTGCAGCCCAGTGTAGTGAGTAATCTAGAAGTGTACCTGAAATTGAACTCAGATGCATGTAGTCTACAAGCAATTTGTTTTGAGTAACATCGATATTGAAATCACCGGTAAGCTTAATGGATACATTGATATAAGGAAAAGTATTGGATACACATTTCCTGATAGAATCTTTCAAATTTATATCACATTCCTATATTTGTCAGTTTAGGTGGTAGTTTTCTTCTCATGGCGAGAGATCTTGTCCATCAATATCTGGTCAGTTTAGCTAGAGACGAGATATCTTGTCGAAGCAACAACCAGGAAGGTTAATATTTAAATAATATAATCCTAGGGAAAATTCTATTAGTTAAGAAAGGAGTGTGAGAAATGTATATAAAAAAAATCAATAACACAAAAATAGTTTTACACGTAATAGTATCTGTTATTTTACAAACGATTTAAAAGCATTTTGTTAGATGTTATTCCTTCTCATAAATCTACCATGTTAACCTTTATATTAAAATTTAACATCTATAACGGCCAAACATCGCACGTCTTTAAAAAAATTTTTATTTAAGTGGCTTAATAATATTTTACTACATGTCTACATTTTAAGTAAATGTGAAATTGCAACGTCGACGTTTTATTTTGGATTGAATATCAAAATAATTGTTCTCCTGAAACGCCCAATTTTAAATTACCATTTTTACAAAAGCGTTTTTATACAAGAAAGATCGTACTTTTACTCTTACACTTCCGTCCTCAAAATTAAGTATATAAATTCTGCTCCGAGATTACCTAAATATTCTCAAAGTAATCCAAACTCGTTCCATGGCAACAGAAAAATGATTAAATTCTAATTCCTCGCACACTTCAGCGCTTCTTTTTCATTAAAAAGCAACAAGAACGTGTAATTATATCCTCCGAAACCGACAACAAAGATCTCGAACACTGTTTTCAATCTATAAAAAATGGCGCAGATATGGAATTTCGTTCTTCAACTTGTGGGATTTTTCGAAAACGGGAAGACCCTCTTGGGAACAAAGCGGAATCCATTTCAGCTCCATTCACAGGCGCCATTTCTTCCAGCTGATAAATAATTAATTGGATTCCACGTTGAAGTAAAGATCAGCGATTTATAATTAAGATCGTAATTAGGGAAATTTCGCCAGAAAGGAAAAGTGTCTAGGGCTTCCATTGTCTAGGACCTCCAAAGCTTGAATAACTTTGAAGCAACATTCTTACTTCGGAAGGTTTCAATTTGGATTAAAAGGATAAGGAGTGGTTCTTTTCGAAGAATCAAAATTATGACGGCGTTTCTCGTGTGGGGGATGGTCTGTTCCCTAGATTTCTTAATTTAATTCGATCCGTGTGAGTTGGTTAATTAATTAATAATTTTTCGTCTTTTATTCAGGTAAACAAATTAGTTTTGACTAAATTTCAAGCTACATTCTGGAAATCAGCCTTTTTATAAGAAAATTGAACTTAGTTTTTTATCGTCTCTTGAAGTTCCACAAAAGTTTTAATCTTTGTACTTTTTTTATTTAAACCTTTCCCAAGTGATATTGATGGCAGAAATTTTTTATTGGTGAGCGATAACTTAACAAGTATATGGGAGGCATGTTGTGCCCAGCAGATAAATATAGATTATGCTTGCTTTCTGTTGTGATATCCCGTGCTTATTTTGAACGGTGCGTCACTTGGGATATGTTTTTAACACAATTTCCACCGCTTTCCTAACAGAAATAACTTTGAATTAATATTTGAAAGTTAATTGGGGAACATCAATTAAATCAAATTCCAAACCTTTTTCAAAACGGAGATAAGCTACAGTGTAAAGTAACTCCAATATGTACCAAACGACAGAATTTTACTAGCTGAAATATAACATAGCAGACACCGACCACTTTGATTGTGCTTAAATTTCTCGCTGTATAGAAATTTTGTTCGTTACATATATAAATGGCCTGAGGTGTAAAATCTTCGTTTGTGACATTATTTCAGTTAGTTTCGTTTTAATATTTGTTGGATATTATCTTTTAAGACATAACCCCGTTGACGTGGTATGGAAGTTTGGAAAAAGAGGTACCAGTTCAGATGCTGATCTCATCATCTGACCGAGGTTCACATAAGTTAGGTTCGTCTTTCGAGGTGTTGTCCTCGGGTCTCTCCATTCGAGATTAATCCCGGAGCGTCGATAATTGCCCATGTATTGCTCCAGCATGACACTAATTGAACTACCTGCCGGATCTATTGGTTGCTTATTATTTGCAGATGTTTACCATTACTGATAAACGTGTTTTCCTCAACTCTTATCAATTTTTTAATTAACCCCTTAGATATTGATAATTTTTTTGTTGAAGTAGTACTCAAACAGAGAAGATCTGTATTCACTGCCAGTCAGAGCCGTCTGCTGTTGAAAAAGTAGAACTACTAAATGGTAGAACAACGTGCGTAGTTTGCAAATACTAATAGTATAAAGTAATCAGACATTTCTATTACGCTGCATACATTTTATAGAATAATGAATACACTTTCCCATTCATTGATTACTATATATTAATAATAATAATGCGATTAACGATTTACTGAAAAGTCCAACACATTCTACCAACATAACTCATGAATAATAATTCCATTTTTATAATTAAGTGTCTATGTTCCATCTGCCATTCAGAACACTCTGCACATTAAATGCGACCGACGTACTACTTTCAATAGAAATACTCACGTTTTGACTATACCATAAAACTCGAAGGTACTTTAAAACGCGTTGACACAAGATTGTTTGCCACCTTGTGTGATAATTCTAATCTCAGACTTGCGCGGACAAAAGGCTTCTTGAGTAATATACATATGAAAGAGTGTCGGAAGCGTGTTAGTCTAGAACATGGACATTGACGTTATACATGAATATAGAGAGAGGTTCTGAAACTTCCGCATAATCATCAGTTGTGAAGTTGGGTGCACTTCTTGGTAACGCACTACGCATTATAATTACTTTCATTGGGTACGCTTACATTTGCATTCAGGGTGTATTGTTAATAGAATCTAATGTATTGATACAAGATGCAACTGCCAAGTTAGATCTGGGAATATGCGCACTCCCTTGGAATTTCATATTTTGTCTAATAATAACGAATTTAGAGGTTTTAGAAACTAAGGAATGCAGTTGGCGCAGTCAAAATAATTGTGAAAAGCAGCATTAGTAGTTGAAATGTTAAAAGGAGTAACAAAAAACTCATTTTCTTAAGCCCTTATTTAAGTAGCAATTTTAATTGAGGAAAAGGAATCGGCTAAGCACAAAATGTGATAATTAAATGTAAAACAGACTTTTTAGATCTCACTAAGAAACTGAAATTTTAAAATTAGAAATTAAATGTTTTCGTAGTGAGGTTTCGTGACAATCTAATGTAACCACAAATTTCGATGTTTTTCTTCCATCGTTTCTATGACTTGCCACCAAAACTGTGAAATTGGCATCCCTTGGAGAAAAATAGGAAATATATTTTTTTCATGCCGATATTTATCTAATAGAAAAGGGACAGTTTTCTTTAACTATTCAGGAATTTTCTAAAAAGTTGACAACAATTTCGAAATGTAGCAAAAATCTAGAAAATAGAAACGTTTGAGAGAATTTTACTTTAAAATATCCCCCTAGTCACCAAGATTGAAAAATAGTTGCCTTTATGTCACCTGTATCAGCCTAGGGAAAGAAACTCTTTTACTAGTCAAGGAGTCTGGGATTTGGGATTTTTAATTAACGTCACATTTGAGCAACACAGCAGACATGACAACGAGTCTGTATGAGGCCAAAGTGTTTTGAATTTTCAATAAAAGCAGTTTCGATGCTATAAAATTAAATTTATATACATTTTCTATCAATGTTTTAATGGTTGGTTGAGTTTTATGCGCAATTTTCATGCTTGTCTAAGCTGTGCCAAACACAGGAGTAAAATAATTTAAAACAAAATGACAAATTTCATTGAATTCAGTCAAGTTACAAAGTCTAAATAAAGTTTCTAAAACAGAGGTCAGTAATGTATCATAATAATTTTTTTTTATGTGAAGATCTCCGAAAAAGTATTTAAGGACTGGATTTGAAACTCCAAATCGGATTTCTCTATGGCTATTAAAAGCTGGAGAATCCAATTACTCCAAATTTGTAAAATAGCAATGTAAGTTGGACACATTGGAATAGTTTCTCCGAGTAATAAATGAGTGCGTAAATTGTGTAGGTCCTATTCGGTCTTGTTAATTGTACCTCATTTTTCCTATTTGACTTTAATAGCCCTTTGTGTTGATCCAGTGCGACGCTAATTAAATATCTACCTACGTATTTACATAGACGTTTATGTAGAAGAATTCTGTAATAGATGTCTGTAATGGAATTCTGTAATGGATTTTCTATGGAGCTTATTTTGTGCTCATTTGTTCCAAGAATCTTGATGTTTAAGTTAACTATTTTTACAAATTGTTAAGGGCTGAAATTTGGAAGAACAACAGATTAACAATAAGAGGAGTGCGCTTTCGATACACCTTCCAACCAAATACCACCGTGTACGAGATGGGGCACGTTAAATATATCGTGGCCTTCAATGTCCTCTCGTTGACGAAGTATGGAAGTTTGGAGAGTGACGCGACAGCTCATATGTTAACCTCGTCATCTGACAGTGGTTCACGACAAGACGTTTTCCTCATATCTTTCTTTAGGGATCGGAACCAAATCGTTACCAATAGCCCGTTGTTTTGCTCCATTGTAACGTTAATTAATTACATACCTTTTAAAAATTGTTCAATATGGACAGATAAGGCACACAGCATAATTGCCCTCTTTACAGCCGGGTTTACCCCTTCGTTTACGTTTTAGATGTTTCAGGAACGAATAAAAAGTAATTCGGGATATGGACTGGGAAGGTTGGAATGGTTTACCGACCATCTCACATACAAAATCTAACTAGTATACGTTAAGATGTGATACCTAGTTTGGTATTGCTGAATGGTGCGGTTGTGCTACCAGAATGTTCACACATCACATGACGCACACCTTGATTCATCCAATACAGCAGATTGAAAAAATAAATATAGGATATATACATTAAAACAGATTTTTTTTTCGCATGTAAAGGAGTTGTAATTCCTATAGTAAAAAGAATTTAAGCTATATATAAAATATGTTGAATACTTAATTTACAGTACAAAGATCTTACCAAAATACAAAATCAAACTTTTTATACGTGGAAGAAGCTTTTAATTCGAAAGATGATTCCCTCAGACAGATGTCATTCGAAAATATACAATCTTTTTCGGTATATTCGCGGGCCAAGATAGCCCGGATGAAGGAATAACGGATTAGCAGCTGGAGGGTTGCGAGATCGAATACAAACAAATACCGTCGTGTACAAAGGGGCTCATGCACGTTCAATCTGTGGTGGCCTCAAATGTCGTCATCTAGGCGTTGTGTGGTAGTTTCAAGAGTGGGGTGCCATCTCAGGCATTGCCTCGTCATCTGACATTGGATCAAAATTCCTTTTTGTTTTCTTTGGATCTGACCGTCATCAATATCCCGCTGTGTTGCTCCAGTACGATGTTAATTAAAATACCTACCTACCTTGGAGAGAAGCAATGCTGGTAGGTATGCAGGTAGGTAGGTAATTAACGTCGCACTGGAGCTACATAACGGTCCAGGATCAATTCCGAAGGAAAAGATCCAGGATACCACCAATGATGATGGCGTCAACACTTGAGCTGGAATCCCACTCTTCCTCACCACGTCAACATGAGGAAATTTGAGATCACGACTTATTTAATGTGCACCAGCCCCCACGTATACAACGGTCCCTTGATTGGATCAAGACTTTAAACCTTATCCGCCGTAGATGTTTGTGGAAGTAGTATTTGCAAGATGCGTAAAACAAGACTGAAGTTTTGAATTGGGCCATTTAACATTATTTTTCTGAGTTGTTTTCGTCTTCCGACAGTGGTTCAAAATTATGGGGTGTTGTCATTGGATCCTTCCCATCTGGTTTGATCTCGAACCAACACCAATAGTCCATTGTGTTACTCCAGTACGACGTTGATTAAAATACCTACATACCAGTATATTTGCTGATATTTTACATAACAATTAAACTGTTAGGGAGCACATTATAACAAGAGAGCACTACAGAATTTTGATTTAGTTAAGTATTGATTTTACGCGCTGTGGCTATTAAGTAGCAAACCTTTCACAAAACAAAAGTAATCTTCACTGTAGTCGTATTTTATTTCAGTAATAAAATTCAAATTCTCATACATTCCTGAATAATTTATTTGTAAACTTGACTTTATTTGACAAAATTCATTTACATTTTTGAATATGAAGATTCTAATAAGATAAATAATATTTTTAATGTCCATATTTTATGCATATAAGCCTCCAAGTAAACTGATGTGTCCAACAGCATGAAACATTTTTCTAAATCACTTTTATAAACGCTTAAAAAATAACCACAGTATTATCAATTCTGAATTCTAAACTAAACATTCCACTTTAGAAAAGTTCGGCAGATGATCAAATTTATGAAACAAAAGTTTTACACACCGTCGCATTACATTTATTCATCGATTAATATTTAAAAGCTTTCTAAATAATCTAACACTTTCTTTTCGCAGAAAATTATTACCTTGACATTTCAAATTCAAACAAAAACATCGTAATGTCAAAAACAATAAGCATACGACGTCGTCTCTAAAAATGTTTTGTTATTGGGTTCCGCTTTTTATTAATGATTTAAAAAAAACAGTCGAAGTTGCTATCAAAAATGTACAATTTAATGGAAGCTGGTGTCTTCAAAATTAGTAATCTGTTCCCATGCTGTGAAAGGAGAAAATATTTTTTCTTTAAAGTGCATTTCTTTTAAATTAAATGATCGATAGAAAAAAGGTTTCGTATCTTCATGCGTGAAAAAAAGAATAACCCGTCTGAGTGGAAACAATTGGGTAAAAAATGTTTTCAACCCTCAGAACCGAACCTTTCACTCTCCTTTGCTACTGGTATTCCTTATGAATTGCTCGAGATCTTTTTATAGTAAAGAAGTGGATTGTCCATTTATGTAATGGTGACTTTTGCTACCGGTATTCCTAGTGAATTGTTCGAGATCTTTTTCTAGTAACGATGTGGATTGTCCATTTATGTAATGGTGACTTTAGCTACTGTTATTCCTTGTAAATTGTTCAAGATTTTTGTTTAGTAGAGAACTAGATTGTCGATTTCTGTGATTGTAACTTAATTAACAATTATATTACTATACGATTGAATTTTCACCATAATTCTGCGATTCTTCTGTTCAAGCCATACAATTTTATGTTATCAGAATCAGGAATAACATTAAATACCTAGTTTGCCGCCTAATTGGTGCTGTGATCGTAGGGCTTATCCCATTAAATTACGGTTCGAATCCCGATGTCTAAGCGCATTGGTGTTGAGGATTGTCTTTGTTTGGAGCGCATATACTGGAAATATAAGTAGACTAAGCACTGCCATTGAGAGGAGCTTTAAAAAGCGTGACCAACATCTTGACTAGGGAGGTCACGTGATTGCTATGTTGGAAATTGACTTGGTTAGCCAATTCGTCGTCTTATCGATTGGCGGTACAGCCTCTTGTGATAGGTTAGAGGTATTAATGGTTATCTATATAGAGTAGCGAAAAACATGGTGAAATCGACTGTCTTCTACTCTGTAGCGCAGAATAATCAGATGATGAATCAATTGATGGACATCTTCTCCATACTCGTAGACGAATCAGATCGTCAACGTTTGGTTCCAACAATCAGGTAACAGTATTCTAAAGGTCAAATTACTACTAGTTTTGGTCACATCATTCTGGGCAGATAAAAATGTAACCATTGCTTACTACTTTTAGAGTTCATCTATGGTTAGGACAAACGGCGGTTTGTGCAGTGCGTGTTCCTCAACAAATATCTCCAACCAAAGATCACCATGAACAAAAGAGGTTGGTGCTCGTTAAATCTGTCGTTGTCTCAAATGTCCTGGTGTGGTGTGGAAGGTTAGGATAATAAGGCGCCAGCTTAGATGTAATCTCGTCATCTGAGTGCATTTCAAAAATTCGTGATGTTATAAACTCGAAGATTTTTCTTCGGGTTTTATCCCAGACCATCGCCTAACAATAGCCCATTGCGTTACTTCTATGCGACGTTAATTAAGATACCTACCTACCTTCACAAATAGTCGTCTTTAGTACCTGAAAGAACAGTGGCCAGTCATTATTGAATAAACTCCCTAAATTTGTTACACAAAAACACTTGACACACAAAAACAGATTTAAATTAAACTTTAATGGTTTTCTTGCATCAATAATCCACAGATGCAAACTTCTAATTATCGATTTACTTGATTTCAATTATGTGCATACGATGGGACATATTAAGAATAGTTTGAGCAAATTTAAAAGTTTGTACCAAAGCCTTTCAAGGCCAGAAGGACCTGGATAGATATGTTTTACAAAAACTTTCAACCGAGCTGGTTGACATATTAGCCATGTTTATTCCATGAGTATGGCCGGCAACATCCTCCAAAAACTCAAATTATTTTTAATCCTTTGTACTTCCTTCAAACTTGTATGTCAGGAGCACATTGAAGATTTAAAGCTTTAAGAGGCACAGTACTTTTCGATTTTTCAATAATTAACTGTACAACATTATGTTTTAGTGTACCTTATTCAAATGCACATGAAATATACATTACGAAAGAAAACAGTCATTTTTGTATAAACTACAATGTGGGTGTAAAACTAAGAAATTCAATTTTCTTCAAAAAAAATTTTTAGTTCTTACTTTTTCTGCAGATATTAAATTTTACAAGCACATTTTCTTTGTTTTTCTTGCTCGATTTATCGCAATTTTATGCATGGCTTTGCATATACTATTACTGTTATTTATTTTTCATGACTTTTGTGGCAGACACTGAAAAAGCATAAACATAAAACATAAAAGCATTTAATAAATACTATTATCAATTTATAAAAAAATTAAGGCCCTAAAATGTAAATTGGTTAGTCATGAAAGCAAACAGTAGGGGTAAAGGTTTTTATGACTTTACCTCCCCCCCCCCCGATGGTTAATATCTACATGTTCCATTTTTATTTGAACTACAATACAACTAAAAAATTCAATTTTCTTTAAACATTTGGTGTTCTTACTCTTTCTGCAAATTATAAATTTTTCAAGCAAATTCTCTTTATTTTCCTTGTACGATTTATCGTAATTTTGTGCATGGCTTTACATATATTACTGTTGATTTTTTTATGATTTTGTAGCAGATACTGAAAAAGCATAAACAAAAGTAATAAATGATTTTATCAATTTGTAAAAATTAAGACCTAAAATTTAAATTGGTTAGCCATGAAAACAAAAAGCAGGGGAAAAGGTGTTTATGGATTAACTTTCCCCTCCCCTCGGTGGCTTATCTTCAGATTGAAAACTTCCCTAGAGGTGCAGCTTTATTTTGGTGTAAAAAGACAGTTTGTCTTCCCACTTCGATCTTCATTTCCTTAAGGGCAGTTTTGCTAGAACGAGGTATCTTGACATTAATAAAACCGAACAGACCTAGGTGGTCGAGATACTTTTTCGAAGCACTTTGAGGGTTAATAGTGTAACACCCTCTTGACCAAGACTGCGTGTCCTTGATGCCTCCCCTTTCTGCTGGGGTCTTCGGCTTGGGTCAGCGAATCATCACATCTCAATTCCATCCGAAACGCCTTCAGACTCCGTCTGGTTGTGAGGCCTACTTCAAGCGTAATTTTTTGAATGATGTTATGAACTTTGAAAACAGATGAAGCAGGTGGGGTGAAAGCAAACTCCAAACCAAAGGCACCGATTGTTAGATGGCAGAATTAAATGCATCGTTAAAGCAACGCTTTTAATTTTCATGAAAAGCCCCCAAATGTCTCTCAAAAACCATCAACCTTCTAATGAAATCTTTCACTTGGATCTAGGTAGGCAGTTACTTAACATCACATTTGAGAAACAAAATGGGCAATTTGAGACGGTTCGGGATCTCGAAGGGAAAGAACCTAGGACAACAACATGCAACCCCCTGGTGGTTTATATCTACATGTTCAATTTTTATGTGAACTACAATAAAACTAAGAAATTCAATTTTCTTTAAACATTTGTTGTTCTTACTCTTTCTGCAAATTATAAATTTTTCAAGCAAATTCTCTTTATTTTCCTTGTACGATTTATCGCAATTTTGTGCAGGGCTTTGCATGTATTACTGTTTTTTATTTGCAATTTTGCAACGGTCATTTTGATCAACGGTCATATGACGAGTACACACCCAAGCTGTGACACCACTCTCCAAACTTCCACACCACGCCAACGTGAGGAAATTTGAGGTTATAACAAATTTAACGTATACCAACCTTCGTGTCCACGACGGTCTTTGGCTAGATTGAATTTCAAACTCGCAACCCTCCAGTTGCTAATCCGTTGTTCTGCCAACTGCGCAACCCGTCATCTGACTGTGCTTAAAAATTACTCGGCGTTGTCATAGGATCTTTTCCTTAAGGATTGATCCCGGACAGTCGCCAATAGCAAGTCCTGTTGCTCCAGAAGAGAGAGCGTGACTTAAATTAACTACTTTACCTAAACAACTGACTGATACGGTCCAAATAGCTCGACGGAACAATAAGTTAAATATACTAAAATGAAGTTAACTAGGAACTGTACCACACAAGTATAGCCTTATAGGCATTACAAAGGCCACTCGTAACCGAATTATTTCTTTCCAGTTCTCGATATCAGAATAAATGTACTGCTGTTCAGTCAGATGAAAAATCGCCTGAGCATGTGCTCTCGGCGAGAGAATAACACCAAAAAGAAATCGTGTTAAAAGAAGAAAAATGTTCCCGCAACTCTAAAAATAGTCTAAAGAAGAAACATGGCGGTGAACCACAAGGAGAAATAGGACATTCTAATCCCCAAGAAGCGAAAGAGTGGATTTTGATGGATATGAATTGTAGTGGTTATTGACTTTCCAAGATGGCCGAGTCGAGATACGGCTCCCGATACATTGGTTATAGATCTAGATAAGACACTTGTGACGGATTCCGGACACTATCGCGTTGCCCAGATGGAAACAGTGTCTAAGTGTAAGGAAGAAATTTTGAAACTAAGCGGAAGGGTCTATCAGCGTTCACAGTTAGGGGAGGTGGTTTCATGTACCATGGTATAGATATGGAATGGCCAACCCGCGGCTTGCGTGCCATAGTATGGCATGGCGTATTTGTGAGTGGCACTCGAAAACCTATTGAAAAATTTAAATATTTGAAAAAATAATAATGTTGTTTTCAGGAACTTGTCAAAATCCGTAAAAACTCTACTCATACGCTACTAAATACAACAGCGCCTGAAAGCGGCACTGCTTGACACCAGTACGACGATACGGTAAGACGGCGTGGTCATGGACGAGCCCAATGTCTGGCAACAGCCAGGCAACCAGACTGATATGCACCTAATTATTAACTGATATGCACCTAAAGCACCTAATTTTGTTAGTATCTTCAAGAACTAATTCTAATATAGATGACGACAAAAAAACTACAAATACATAAGCCACATTAATAAAGTACCGACTGTTTAATAAATATTTAAAATTAAATGTTTCAAGTTATTCATTTTTATTGTATACATAACCTAACTGAACCTTTAAAAATGTTTATTAACAATAAAATCTATGTTTGTACTTTTGTTTTATTTATTATATTTTTTAAATCTCCACTACTCAGACTTACATGAAAAAAATGTGCTATTTGCGTAAAAAAATCATATTATCAGCCTATAAATAACATTTTTTCCTCTTTTTATATTTTTTAGTATGTTGTAAAAGTTGGAATTGTCACGCATAATTTTTTTTCTTAGATAGTGGCACTTTTCCCAAAAAGGTTGACCACCCCTGGTATAGATATATAACTATGGGCCCCAGAACGTATCAAATATTTTTGTACTTTGTGGTACGGTAGATTCTAACTCTCCAAGTAGTTTCGACGAGATACTACAGTTCATCGAGATCTAATCAGTTTTGTAAATGAGATATCTCATAGAGACAATCACCAGGAGGGGGGAAAGGAACGAAATATCCTAACAATGATCAAAATATCGAAAACATATTTAGTCATGTGAATTGTCACATAATTTATCAAGTTCTTTAAGATGTTCCATCTAATGCCAGTTGGGAGAAACTGACTAACTATTGTAATGCAATAATCCAAAAATGTTTTGGAAGATTTTTATATTGCTTTTATTTATACACAGACTATTTGTAAGTAACTCATGAGCCGATATTTGAATCCCAGAAAGGTAAGAAGATAATAATCTTCAAAATGTTTTGATGACGGAAGAGACGTCTCACTCAGAGTCTAAGTTCTGTGACGAAATAAAGTTTTGGACTTCGTCCTTGCAATGAAGTTGACAGACCATGTGGGCGAAATTAATGTCGTAAAATATTAGAAGGTTAAATCGGGAGTGTTTGCGAATCGGCTCGAGCTATTGAATAGCATACACTAGTGTTTTAACCACGTTGGATAAACACTTTAAGTAATCAATATTTTCCACCATATAATGCTTCTCGTTGTTTTCCACAACCACGTAGGGGGGGGGCAGCTCAATCGGAAAAGCAACGAATTAGCAACTAGAGGGTTGCGAGTTAGAAACCCAGCACAGCCCAAGACCGCCGTGTTCTGGCATTTTTTAAAAGCGCCATCAGGTTTGTTTTGTAAATGCGCACTTCTTAATTACGTCCGCTGATAATCAATATGGCAAATTATCTAATGCAATCAAGAACCAGAAACATATACAAAGCATGTTCCAACGACAAACCAAAATGACCAAATCTTGAGCTAACTTAATTTCATATAATGGTGTAAAACACTGGTGTCCAAAATTATCTTTACATGCATAGAATCGCGGATTTCTCAGAAACTGTGAACTATAATTTTATGAATTTGTCTGGATTGAGACATAACATCATGACAGATAAATATAGAAAGGAAAAAAAATTTACGAACACTGCATATATGATATAAAACTGTAACATAAAACCAGAAAAATGGCAATAATATGTGACAAGAAGAGTTCAGAAAAAAATGAGTAACTCAAAAAAAAAATTAAAGCTTATCAATATAATATGGAACGTAATCGCCTCTGACTGGAACACACATATCACAACGTGATTTCATGCTAGCAATAATGTTGTTAACCCCAGTTTGGGAAATTAAGTTCCACTTCTCCAGCAATGCGGTCTTCAGGGCATTTATATCTAGGAGGGGGATATCTACGTGCAACTGATTTTCTAAGGAAGTCCCATAAGTTCTCTATCGGGTTCAGATCATGAGATTTTGCTGGCCATGGTATTAGCTCAATGGCTTCATTTTCAAGGAGTTCGTCACCGTGGTTTGCTCGATAAGAACGAGCATTATCGTCCACAAATAAATAAATCAGATCCATATGCACCTCTGAAAAGTTTTATATATCGTTCTAAGATTTCATCCCGATATATCTGGCAGGTCAACTATACTCTGTTGAAAACGTATAGGGGCGTACGTCCATCGAGCATTATTCCACCCCACACCTTCACATCTGCACTAGCAAAACGGTCACATTCCATAATGTTCTACTCTCTGATGATGTAAAAACGCTTAGAATCAAATGTTAAACTAAACCTCGACTTATTACTAAAGAGAACATGGGTCCATTGGTGTTGACTCTAGTTCTTATTCGGGTTAAAGCGATCCCTCTTGTGATGTGATGACAGTGAAACACGTAGCCTTGGCTCTCTGGCATAAAGACTTTTCATTAAGCCTTCTGTATACAGTTTGCCGTGATAAAATAGTTTCTGTGGTGGCTGCAAGCTCTGATCTTAACTGCCGAGTAGTAGACTTCCTGTTACGACTGGCAGTGATTGGTCTAAATCGATCTTGAGACGCAGTTGTTATACGTTTACGACCTTGTCCAGGCCTCCTTACAACAGTTCCAGTGTTCTGGAATTGTTTCATTAGCGCAGAGACTGTCTGTCTTGAAATATTCACAGATCTCGTTGTTTCCATGATTGTCTGTCCTGCTTCTAAACGGCCGATAATGCGCCATTTCGCAGATTCATCCAAATGATACTTCGGAGCCATAACAAACAGTTTCGAGTCCTTATACGCTGAAATAAAACGCTGTATTGCAGAAATTCACTCAGATATTCACTTTGCGTAAAGTGCTATTTTCACCGTCGGATGACGTAACGACTTGATATACATATCAGAAACCTTTTGAACACTTTTGATTGGATAATTTTAATTAGGCTTGTCGTTCACACATTCCCTGCAAAAATGTATTACATCGATTGTGTTTTTCATGGGATATAATTGTTTTTGGGTATATAAAGATAATTTTGGACGTGAGTGTAGCAATAGTATGATACAAACACACACGCATCCAAACACGCCGTTATTTGAAATCTCAAGAACTTTTTAAGAACTAAATGACAGAACATAGATTGATATTGTAAATTATTAGCATGCCTTTGTACGTTATGTTTTTCACTTGTCAACTGACAGTGCAAGTTACTTATTGCACCTAATCTACTGGAAACCGTTCTCTAATGGTCTTTATCGATTTATTAGAGGAAATACAATTTATGTGTTTTTCTACCGGTTATACCAAAAAAAAATTATTTTCAAAAGTTTTATTGAAGAAGCTGTAATGAAAAATCTATATAATGGGGATGACTTTGGTATAATTGTGTTGTGTGAAATTATGGTACTGCTTTCATGTACGGCAGAAGTGGTTCAATTTAAGCGTCAGTTGAGTACATTGTATAGCTTTAAACTCCATACTGTAAACGCAAGTCTCTTTTAGCCTTTCTATTTTATTTTAGTTGATTTAAGTGCTTAAGTGCTATTCAACTTTAATTGTCTCATTACTTCCGTGTAAACATTGTTTTGTAATGAAAAGAATCATACACCTCAAAATATAAGTCCTGTGGAGAATGCTTGTCCACATGCTATAATTATTTTCGATTCCACCCCGGTATTTTTTTGGAAATGGAATGAGCGCAAGAATTAGATTCCCCTTATAGTTTTTTTTCGAACCTATTCCCGGCTTCCTAGCTTCGAAAATAATGTATGTAGAAATTGTGGTTTCTCAGGCTTTTCCCTTCAGTTTCCTGGAATTCTGGTTTGAGTGTTATCTAGTTTGGAGACAGCGACCCCTCTTGATTTTCTGCCGGTCTCATCTCGTACGTGACCCACACCGATTGGACAATCTGTGACTCCCAAGGTCAAAACCACCCTGCTAGAAGTTTCAATCATTACGCTTCTTAATTACCGGAAGATGTTGGCATGATTTGGCTCTTTTCTTCCTAGGGTTTTCGTACATTCTTTTGGGATAAAGGGATAACCCCGGTTGTCCTTCTCCCACGTACTATATGTAATGATGGGCGTTAATTTTTCCCTCGCAATGGGGTGACCTTTGTTTTTGGCAATACCGGGAAAAGACCGAGGGACTGGTTTTTACAGGGAATTTTTTTACAGAAACCATTCTTTCCTTCGCTGCTGTGGCTTCACCCCTATACTACGACATTTTTCGTCGTTCTTTTTTTTTCTTTTACCAACGCATTTTCATCCGAGATCGCGATGAAGGAGCAAAATGCTTTTGCCATGAATTTGACATTGGACTATGGTCATATCAATTATTAATGGAGCTGTTCTTGCTCGCTTGGATCGCTAACCCATTTATTTTTCTCTTCGAGCCACGGAGGTCTTCACGTTGACGTCTAATTAGGATGCCTTCAATCATGTCCTGGATTATTTTATCGTCAAGCCTTCCCCATTTTGACCTTTTGGGACTACTGGCGGGATCAAGGATTCCTCTGGGGTCTGAGTATTTCGAGCACCCTTTGAACCTGTAGGTCGTCCGGATTTTTCCGATTTTTCAATCCTACGTCGCGATGAATAAAACTGCAATATTACCTGTTGAACAACCCAGGAAAACAAAAACTGTTCCTGTAGTTTTCTTACCATCCTGATGAGACCATACTGCACTATTACCGATTGAACTGACCCATTCCTCAAAGTCGTTATATATATATTGTTGTTCCATTGCCAAGAAGTACTGCAATTAAAATCCTTTAGATTGATCCTTTAGGTTTTATGTCATCTCTTTTGGGTACATTTTTTTTAGTGCGGCAGATCCAATTATGCGTATGGATTTGTGGTGTGATACTTTAAGACGGTCGTAGTTCATCCTCTTCTTAATTTGTGTGTTTGAATAATGGTGACTCCTTTACTTCTGTGAACTAATGTAACTAGACATATATTTCTTAAAATTACATAAATTTCACTTTACAGATTAAAAAATATTAAAATAAGCTGGCCATCTTGAATTCAATTTTAAGTAGCTGAAAAATATTGATGCGAAGAAAATGTTGATAAATTATTTTAAAATGGCAGTACTTATTCTATGTAATGTTGTTCCTGCTAATAAATGCTTAATATACATGTTTTAAAATATTGAGCCTAACTCGATTACCATGTTCTTGTAAACATTTTTATAAGCGAATTAAAAAAACAGAGATGTTCTTGCAGAAGCTGAAAGCTATCGAAGTGAACTTTCATGAGCAGCGTGAAAAATTGCTTTATAACTGCAATATGCAGTCTATGTAGTTGCAGTACAAAAAAAAATCTTTATAACAATCGAGCCGAACTAACTAGTCATATTTCCATCAGTATTTTTATTAATGACTGATAAACTGTAGTTATCGAGTTAAAAAGAACGAGATCTTGTCTTGTTTACTATTTGGATGTTTTCCAATTTTCCTTCTTGGACACAAGAAAAAATCTTAACTGACTCCCGTAAAAAGACGGACGGGATGTGAGGCTTTCAGGCCTAGATAATAAATTATTTTTAAGCGGGAAAGAGGCTCAAATCTTGTGTTGAAAATTCAAAGCAGTGTTTAAATTTTATTATAAAACACTTAAAAAAAGTTTGGAAACTGCCTTGTAATGGACAGCTTCTGGTGCAAAAATCTGTTGTAAACTATCGCCAGTTCTGAGTAGAGGGAATTGGATTTTCAGACTTGGATCTTTATTCCTCTTGGGAATGAGATCTAGACGAGATATCTCGTACTGTACTACATGGTCATATGTTGGACGAGATATCTCGTACTAAATTGATAGTATGTTGGACGAGATATTTAGAACTAAATTGATCATATGTTGGACGAGATATATCTTACTAAATTAATTATATGTTGGACGAGATATTTAGAGCTAAATTGATCATATGTTGGACGAGATATATCTTACTAAATTGATCATATGTTGGACGAGATATTTAGAACTAAATTGATCATATGTTGGACTAGATATCTCGTTCTAAATTGATCATATGTTGGACTAGATATCTCGTTCTAAATTGATCATATGTTGGACGAGATATTTAGAACTAAATTGATCATATGTTGGACGAGATATATCTTACTAAATTGATCATATGTTAGACGAGATATTTAGAACTAAATTGATCATATGTTGGACGAGATATATCTTACTAAATTAATTATATGTTGGACGAGATATTTAGAACTAAATTGATCATATGTTGGACGAGATATTTAGAACTAAATTGATCATATGTTGGACGAGATATCTCGTACTAAATTGATCATATGTAGGACGAGATATTTAGAACTAAATTGATCATATGTTGGACGAGATATATCTTACTAAATTAATTATATGCATGGCTACGATGCATGGACGAGATATAGCGTTGATGCACTCGGAGGGTTAAACTTAGTTGACTATAGAAGTCCTTTAAAGAAACATTAACGCATGCAATAATTTGCACTAGAACACCAATGCACAGCAAATTAGCAAGGTCAGGTTGTACCAGGTGCGGAAAATTTCTTGTCATTCCCCCCCCCCCATTGAAATTATTAAAAGAAGAAAAAATAAGATACAGTTACAAAAGTTATTTTATGGTTTATTTCTTTGTATTGAGACATACGCACTTAAAGACTCCTTTTCCTAACATTGTTCTCTGCAAATTTCGAAATGACATCATCAAAATCAATTAATTTCGCTACTTTGTTTTCAATTGTCAATATAGCTAATGCAGAGAGCCGAGCTTGATTCATAGTGGACCCAAGATAACTCTTGATTAATTTTAGTTTTGAATAACTCCTCTCACAGGATGCTTCTACAACACATAACGTTAACAAGATTCTTAAGGTTAAAGTTAGATTTAGTAATTAATTAAATCTTTTAATTAACGTCGCGCCAGAACAACCCAACGGGCTATTGACGACAGTCTGGGATCAATCCCCTAAGGAAAAGATCAAGAACAGCACCACACGTAATTTTGAAATGTGGTCTGATGACGAAAAGTTATATTTCGTACAGAATACATAATTCACACTATATAACAGAATACATACACACACATAATACAGAATACATACACACACATAATACAGAATAATAATAATGAAAGTTCATATTATACAACAAACTACAAATCTTAAAGAAGACCATTCCAGAGAATCTTCTTTTGAAACTTAGGCAGCTTGTAGATGTCTTCTTAGTCGTGGTATCTCTCTAAGGATATCATCTTCAGAATGGTCATCATAGTTTACGACTAAATTTTGTACTAACTGTCTCAGTTCGTCTTCTGAAGTTGTAATCAGATTCTTGGGCTCGAAAAGTGCAAATCTGTTGTATTTTCCATGTCTTTACAGCGAGTGTTTATTTCTTGATAAAAACCTGTCAGCGCACTCCAACATTGATCTTTTCAATTCTTCATTCAGTGTCAATGGTTCATTTTGAGCTTTTTCTCCAGACATCATTTTCTTCTTTCTGACGATTCTTCTTCAAAAGTCTCTTCAGACTTCTCATTTTGGTAACACACTTCTCAAAACTTATCCCAGAAATCTGTAGGTATTTTGAACGTGGTTTACTTTTAAAACACTATTCCAGAAACACAAAGAACATAAAAATGAAAAATCACATACTGCTGGCATAAGCATTTGCGCAGCTCCGCTGGTTTTCGTTCAGTTTCTGTGGGATCACAGAGTTATTCTATGGCATCAACAATCTTTTGAAGTCAGCATATACAAGCTTTACAGCTATGTAGTGAGTACTCAATTTGGTATGTGAAAGTATCTTGACTGTACCTCCGGCATTAGTTACAAGGATTATTCATCTTTGTGAAAACTGAGAAAAAACAGTCCAGACTTTATAAGGTCCCAAAAAAGGTTACACATTGTGACACAGCAGAAGTATATTCAAAATAATGCATTCCACACAGACTAAGAGAGGGATTTGTAGAAGGAAGAAATAATGCTTTAGGATTAAGTCTACAAATCCTCGCCTGGACATGTTCTCTTTAAAAGAGATGTTCTGGCAACCTTAGTTACAACCTGACGTATAAAAATAACCGATAACTGGTTATTTTCTGAGAGCTGACACCCTTAATACAAACTGAAGAGAACCCCTAGTACAAACTGAAGTGAACCCCTAGTAGTTCCATTATCCATACGCTCTCCACTACATACCATCGAATTCAGCCGCTTTTCGTTGCGTTTATTGACTGAACTTATATTTTAATACGCATTATGTTGACTTATTGAGTGTCTCTCGTAGTGTTTAGCATACATACGAAGGCCGCGCTCGAACAGTGTCGGTTCCCAATTTATCTCTGTCTTATTGTTTTCTAAACAATCCCTTCATATAAAATAAGACATGGCTAACAAATAAACATCCAATGTCCGTTATAACAATATTTGTTCCCTCCGGTTCTCCTCAATCCCGTAGCCCAAAAAATCAATAAAAGTCATTTTCGAAAGCATGCATCTGTAGTAAAAGAAAATAGAAATGTCAGGTATGTTCAAACATCGGATCGGAGCAAGAATCCGCTTGATACGACCTCAGAGGAAAGGAAATAGAATGCTCCTAACAGTAAATTGAGACGGGGATGGATTTTTAACGGAAGCAGGGATTATGCTTTTCACTAACGGCGTCTCAAATAGGTGGGTGGAAGCATTTTTCTGAAAGGACATGATTGCTTACGTGGTACTTTGGTGTAAGTTTCTTTTACAATTTAGTAATACATAATTAAGTAATACATTAGTAAAACTGAAATTGGCAATTAACTTTCCTGGTGACTCTACTCTGCGAGGTATCTCGCCATTATAAAAACTGACCAGGTCTTCATAAACGAAGTGTTTCGTCATTGGAAGAAACTGACCAGATCTTGATGGTCATCTAAATAGGCAATGTTGGATGACGATATATCTCGCCATTAAAAAATTGTTCAGAACTTGATGGACGAGATATCTTATCGAAACCCATTTGGAGGGTTAACAGCCATATTGATAGAAGATAGTAAAAAAAGTCGTGTGTTTCGACAAGATCAGACAACACCTCAAAAAGTATTTCTATTCCCCTGATCCTAAACCAGATGAGGAAGTATTAAAAAAAAACGTCTATTTCGAAAACTGATTCCGACAGAAAGTACCTATTGCCTTGAAAACGAGACTGCCCAGTTTTTATGTATTTGTGAGATAAGATACGCGATTGCCAAGGGCTACCTACATTCAAAGCCGTCAACAAACCATCCATCGACTAAACCTCATTCGACTCATTTAGAATTACAATATACTTGCTGATAATGTTGCGAATTAAAGTTTCTTTTTTCTTGTTTCTTCATTTTGAGTCTATGATCATTTGAGTCAAGATGTCTGAAACATCATTAGGAACTATAAGGTGAATGAATGTAATGTGCAAGGCGGAAAAAACGTCCTCAGAATTCAATCTTTCATCTCTTTTTGGAACTCTTTTTATGCTAGCTGTCTAGAAGTAATTTTAACGTGTATTCCATCGGTACTTGCTTGTTGGATATAGTTTTTTGTGCATCACGGCACTGATCTTTCAATATCGCATATTTTAACTTCCTGCTTGGATCTAACAAACAAGAATGTGTCACTTTTATATTCGTTTTGTTTTTAAATTACTTGCCTTGCTGCATATTTATTATTTTTTTATTTTTTATTTTTTGGAAAAAAAAAAAAAAAAAAATGTGTGTGTGTGTGTGTGTGTGTGTGTGTGTGTGCAAGGTAGAAAAAAAACTTCCACAAAATTCAATCTTTTATCTCTTTTTGGCACTTTTTGTATACTAGCCGTCTAGAAGTAATTTTAACTAAGCTTAGTATCGGGCACTCCATCGATACTTGCTTGTTAGAGATTGTTCTTAGTGAACCACGGCAATGATCTTTCGATATCGCATATTTTAACTCCTTGACTGGGTCTTTGGCATTTTTATATTCATTTTGTTTAATTGCTCCCCCTGCTGGGTAATCTTGAACTTTGAATGCTTTTTTACGCGATTCTAGATTTTTAAAATGTATATAGTGATACAATGAAACGAATCATGTTCATCACTACTCTGGCGACACAAGTTAGCAACCCCCAGATCCTGCTAACTGCGGTAACCCCTATTACCTTCTCCACCCCCGCAAAAGCAACACATCTCAACTTGTGCTTTTGATTTTATATTAACTAAAGTTATTTTATTTGTCAATATGGTTGAGTCATTTATTATTATTATTGAACCGATGATAATAAATGTATATATCACTCGTCGTAGATTTCCAATACGTAGTTGTCCTTGGGATTGATCCCGGACCGTTGTCCATAGCCCATAGCGTTGCTCCAGTAAGACGTGAATTAAAATACCTACCTACCTAGATTTCCATTGTGGATGAGCCCGATCCACATTTTATTAAACAGCACTCAACAATTTGAATGTTTTATTACATTGAATTGGTTTTTAAATTACATTCGTTTTATCAGTCAAATACTTGAAACTGCGTTGTTTCGAATATATTTTGAGATCTAGGTATACCATTCTTTGTGTTTATTTGCCACTGGGTTCGAAACTTGTCACTTTCATTCACAATATTTAAGCATTTGGACTGTTTGTACTTGACTGTATATACATATATATTTCAATATGGGGTGTTTATTGAGGTGGCCGTAGTAACCCCGTTGAAAGGGTCGGAAATTAGCAAACGGAAAGTTGCGAGTTGAAAACTCGATCCAATCGAAGACCGTCCTCCACGTAGGGGTTGATGTTCGTTACTTCTATCGTGACCTCAAATGTCCTCATGTTGGTATGGAGGGTAATTTTGGAAGAGTGGTGTGGCAACTCAGATGTTAACCTCGTCATCTGACCTTGGTTCAAAAAGAAGAGATGTTGTTCACACGGATATTTTCCTTCTGGATTGGTCTGAACTGCCGCCAATAGCCAGTTGTAATGCCTCAATGCAACGTAAATTCAACCACCTGCCTACCTGCTTTGATGGGTTGTATTAGGTCTTGTGTTTTGCACATTTTGACCTTTTCAAAACGTGTTTAAAAACACAAGCCAGAACAAACATTTTTTATTCTTTACCGAGAACGGCGAAAACTCTACCAACGATCATCTTCGTAACTACAACCCATATGCAATCATCCGTAGCTTAATATAAATTTTGATAGCCTCTACTACAAGTTTTTCCTGATCTCACAAGCTATCCAATTAGCATTAATAAACGTATCAAACTAAAAGCGAAAGCATAAAATGTCCTCCCCACAAAACTTTGAAATATTAATTATCACCATCCATTAAACTTAAGCTGTAAAAAAGTCAGATTACTTATAAATTTACATGACAACTATCGTCAGTCCTTTGAAAGATAACTCATAAATAAAAACATACGTGAATATATTTTACAATTTTTAATCCTGAATTTCAAAATTACCATATTAATTTAAAGTGTCATGACATCAAAAGCAAACTTAAAAAATAAAACTCAGATCGTTAATTACGAAGAATTATTTCTAAAATTTCTAATTACTTAAATGCCTGCAATATTTAAAGTTATTGCATTACACATATTTGCTTCTGTTATTAATATTTATTACGACAGTTTATTCTTCAAAATACAACCATTAAACATAGTTAGCGACACTAAAGTAGGAAAAAACTTGAAAAACCAAAACATAAAACAACGAGAATAAACGAAAGAAAGGACATTAATTCTCATGATGATACTTAAAAGATTAAAGGTAATTTAGATTTTACTATAAATATGCCTATAAGGATATAATGAGTATATAATTACTGGTTGCTATATATGATGATGAGACTACAATAATGTAATATCGTGGCAATAATATAGTGGTTGCAAAATATACAAGTTCTAATGTCATAAATTTTATGATATACTGAAACAAATTTGTAATGCACATGTAAAAATACATACAGTGGCTTTCAAAAGTGTTCGTACTGGTTTTAACAAAACTACATAAAGTATATTAAAAACACAGTACAAATTTTTTTGGAAAAATCAATAATCAAAAAGTGACAGAAAGTTACACCTCCCAAAAGTCTTCGTACACTTGAAAAAAATCTCTACAAATTAGTAATTATTGTAATATTTCGGTAAATTAGTACTTAGTAGGATATCCTATAGCATATATATCCATAACAGCTTTTAAACGTCTTGAAATATAGTTCACTAGTTGTTTTGTAATTTTTGCATCAATATTCCTCAATTCTTCAATCATTACTGTTTATAGTTCCCTTTTCGTTTTAATGTCGTGTTTTCGTACTCTAACCTCCAGTTCTCACTAAATATGTTCAATTGGGTTTAAATCCTGACTGAAGTGTGTTTTTTTTTCAGAACTTGTGGGCAATCATAGAGACACCAGAAGCGAATGTTGAGAGCCGTGTGCTTAGGATCGTAATCTTGATTTAAAAAAAAAAAATTTAAAAAGTTGTTTCCAAAACCAAATTTTGGGCTGATAATTTTAAATTGTCTTTTAAAATATTTAAATAAAGAGCATAATTCATTATGCCATCAATAAATACCAAATTACCAAGTTCTGATGCTGACATGCACTCCCACACTAGGACACCTCTCACCGCCTGCTTTACTGTTACAACTAAGTTCTTGGGATAAAATTCCTTATTTTCTCTTTTCCATACAATTATACGCCCATCGAAACCAAAAATGTTCAATTTACTTACTTTTTCAAAAAAGACATGATTCCAGTGCGTGTGGGGCTTATATATCATTGATTTTTTGAAGGAAAGCTTAAGCTTTCTATTTTTCGCACTTACAAAAATTTTTCTTCGGGCAGAACGCTTATTTATTCCAGCTGATCGAAGCATTCGTCGAATAGTTTTAGATAAAATTGAAGTAGAAAATTTTTTTGTGAATTCTGTAGAAAGTTTTACACCACTTATAAATGTGGTTTTTTCACAAATTTTCTAACTATAAATCTCTGATCACTTTTAGTTAACTTTGCCGTACGACCTTTTTTTACCTTGGTTTCGATCCGATTTTCTTCTTTAAAGCGTTTTATCACATACTGCACCGTAGAATGATATAAATTTACTTGTTTAGCGATATTCCGAACTGATTTACAACTACTATGATGGAAAATAATCAATTTTCCAATACTATTCTTTGTTTCCTTACGACTGCGAGCCATTTTAAAATAATAAATAGAACATTACAAAATAAGCAAGCAAAGATTAAAGCCAAACAATTTTTAAAAGTCATCACAGTGCAAAAATAAAAAATAAAAACGATAGATGAAAATTTTTATTTATGAATTTATCTGAAAATGTTTCGGCGTTATTTATTTAAAAATAAATAACTAATTTATAAACCTTATGTTGTTCCCATTCTTTGGGAGGAAAAAGCAGATACACAAATAGAGCACGGCACATGCAGGGAAAATAGTAATGTTTTTTAAAAGATATTAAAGGATCACAGCTGATACAAAAATAAAAATTTATTAATTTACCAATAATTTACCATTACCTTTAACAATTTGCCAAATTATTTTAGCAAATCGTCACACAACAGTTATGCGTCTTCTAAAAAATTAGGAGGGATGAAAACATTTACTGTGTGATGAGTTGACTTGCTGGTATTGGTCAGAGTATTGATTATGACGCTGGAATTCAATGAGGTCACTTCGGCAAGAGGGGATAGTTGGAATTTTTCGAGCTAACAGTGAGAGAATAATTTGATGGATAGAGCATATGACCTGTGATGGACGTCATCGAGGAACCAAAAGAAGAAGAAGCTCCTCTTGAGATTTCCTTAGCTATGGTAGACCAGGTAGAAGAGTAGCGGATTAGCAACCTTAGAGTTGTGAGTTCGAAAGTCGATGCAACCAAAGACTATCGTATATGCGAGGTTTGTTGCAAGTTAAAATTGTCGTGGCATCAAATGTCCTCCCGTTGACGTTATGGGAAAGTTTGACTGGCTTGTCAGCTCAGATATTACCACGGTATTTTCGTTTGATTCAAAGTAACAAGTTGTTGTCCTAGGATCTTTCCTTCGAGATTAATCTCGGATCGTGGCCAATAGCCCATTCTGCTGCTCCAATGCGATGTAAACTCAGCTACCAATTGCTAACTAACCTGAGACCTCGGGACCTCGTATCAGGAACACAATACCTGGAATCGAAAACATCCCAATCCTAAAGACACAGACCACAAGTCGGTAATATATCACTCTCCTAAAGACTTTTCTATGAATTCGCATCTGACACTTCACAACACATGTTCACCTCTGTGACATCCATTCCAACTCGTATCGGTTCATTTAGTTATATTTAAAGGAATAGTTTTAAAGACAGTCTTATATAAACAGGCTCCAATTCTCCAAATGTATGTGGGTTTGCCCATTGCCCGCAATGGGGAAAAGTAAACGGTGCAGATTCGATTCCTCTGTCAGAATCGCAATTCTTTCTGCATATATTTCTCTCTTCATCAGCAATACTTTCCTTGTCTGTGTACATGTCCATATACTATGCGTTGATTAGTGCATCTTGGCCAAATATGGCTCTTGCGTCATTAAGCTAAACCTACTCACCCTCCAAATGTATGCTGTTCATGAATTAACGTTATGTAGATGCATTTTAAGTCTCTTCTAATACTAACAATAAGTTTAATGAACGTAATGAAATTAAAGAACAGATTATTTTTCTTTTTTTCTCAATGTTTCCATCTCAATTCATATAAATATTTAGAAACAAGCTCCAATTCTCCCAATGTATGTGGGTTTGCCCATTGCCCACAATGGGGAAAAGTAAACGTTGCAGATTCGATTCCTCTGTCAGGATCGCAATTCCTTCTGGATATACTCTCTTCATCAGCAATGCTTTCCTTGTTTGTGTACATGTCCATATACTATGCGTGGATTAGTGCAGCTTGGCCAAATATTGCTTGCGCCATTAAGCTCAACCAACTCGCCCTCCAAATGTATGCTGTTCATGAATTAAAGTTATGTAGATGCGTCTTAAGTCTCTTCTAATACTAACAATAAGTTTAATAAATGTAATGAAATTAAAGAACATATGATTTTTCTTTTTTCCTGAATGTTTCCATCTCAAATTATATACATATTTAGAAATTTTAAATCGTTGATGTATAGTTCTTGTAACAAAAGGTATCATTTCAGAGTGAAGAATACACCTACACAGAGTTTATGCGATGTATACGGAACACTATAAGGTCACAACTTGATTACTGAGTTCTTGAATAGCATTTTATACTTTGTATTCTCATTCCGATTTTCAATGGAACAAATAGTGTGCCACTTAACTTTCAAAAAGTTTTCCAAATTTTAAAACTTAAAAAATTTAGAACAAATACTACAACGAGTATAAAAACGAGTTAAAATAATATAAAGGATAGGTAGTTGAGGGTTCTTACATTAGCAACACAATTGGGTATAAATTATATTTCATTAACTATCCGCCGTGTGGTTGCATGTGACAACACTCATTTTTGAAACATTGCTGAATAACATTCTGTCATATCACTACTGCCCAGATGTGAAGTTGCTAGGTCAGTCTTATTGGCGCGGTAATGACTTTAACCATGATGTTCCTTTCGTTTGCATCATAGAAGAGCACCGATCGGAGATCAGTTCTTTGTGATCTAAAGCTGAGAGCTGAGATCCATATTTTTCAGCACAGTACGGAAGCATATTTACCACAACGGAGAAACTGCGAATGGATTGGAAAGTTCAAAAATGTTCGCATAAACGTCGTCTGAGCTTGGAGAAGCAAGTCGGTATCCAGCTCGCTAAATTTCTATTCACAACAGCTTTTTATAGCGTGTGTAATATGTTTCTGTTTATGAATATGACTATTTTCGATGTGCGACATTAGTCATATATCAAGGACAAAGAACTGAAATTAGTACCACGTAAAATTCCTACAGTGGTGGGACTAAACTTGTCACGATGAAATAAGATCGTTAAAAAGCAAGTAGATTGAGTTGAGGTAGGTAATTGAATTAACATCACATTTATGGACAAGGTTTTTTCGGAACCTCTACTTTTCTTGGACTTATTAGAGGTTAATGGACTCGTGGACTAGGTCTAATTTAGAGACCATGTCGAGGATTAGTAACAACAAAAACAACATTAACATCACACAGGAGGAACACAGCGGGTTATTACTGACTGTCCCAAATCGATCCCGGAGGAATAGATCCAAATGTAACCAATGTCTGATGACTAGGTCAATACCTGAACCAGCCCCCACTCTCCAAACTCCCACACCAAGCCAACGTGAAAACATTTGAAGTAACGACCGATGTAAGGCACACCATCCCCACATACACGATGGTCTTTATTTGGATCTTGGATCGAGTTTTGAACTCGTAACCCTCCGGTTGTTAATCCCATTCTCTGCCCACCGGACTACCACGGAAAATTTATGTTATTGTATGAACTTTATTTACTTAAATGAATTTTATAGCTCCATTAAGGATAGTTTTGACTCAAGATTTCTTTTCGTGGACTACCTTCGTTCCTAACGATGAAGGTTATCGCTCTTCCAATGAAGGCGTAGTGTTAGAGCAGGCATCGCTTTACTTATTATTCGAAGGGCCGCATTAAAATATTAAAATCGTCGCTTAGACTATCACAAAAGTGAAAAGAAGCAAAAATAAGTTACTATTTATACGTTCTATAAAGAGATATATCCAACAATTCAATGATGTTCGAGGAAATCCATTTTTGATCAGAAATCATATTTGTGGTTATGGAATGTCTGGAAATATTCCAGTTGAAAATATTGTAAATCGCTTAAACTTGAGATACTGACGGAGGTTTATTCTTTTGAGCAATTTATGTCAGCTGGAATTTTTAGATAGGACAGGTAATCTCTCTCTGTCAATTTTAATATTACTTTCTAAGTTATATCCTCACTTATTTTCTGTCTTGGATTGTCCCTAAAGATATCCAAATGTTTCGGCTTTACATTTCTTACCAATCGTCTTACCATTCATTTTATTTTTTAATTTAATACTCTGAAATTTGTTTAACTCTCTGGTCAGCTTGTTCGACGAAGTATCTCGTCATTAGTAAAACTGACCAGATCTTCATCTCGTCGCACATCTCGTCGATTGAAGATATATCTCGTCATAAACCTATGGTCAGTATTTGGATGACGAAATACCCCGTCGTACATCTCGTCGATTGAAGATATATATCCTCATAAACCAATCAGCAGTATCTTGATGACGATATATCTCGTCACCAATAAAATTGATCAGATCGTGATGAACGAGATATCTCGTCAAAACCACTTGAAGAGTTAGTACATAAATTTTCAACACAATCAAAAACAGATAAACCATTTAACGGATTATAGTCCGTGGTCCCCTGTGTTTGAATAAGCTTGGAAGATATGCTTGATTGAAGATATATATCCTCATATATCCTCATAAACATATCATATATATCCTCATAAACCAATCAGCAGTATCTTGATGACGAGATATCTCGTCGTCAATAAAATTGATCAGATCGTAATGAACGAGATATCTCGTCGAAACCACTTGAAGAGTTAGTACATAAATTTTCAACACAATCAAAAACAGATAAACCATTTAACGGATTATAGTCCGTGGTCCCCTGTGGTTGAATAAGCTTGGAAGATATGATTGATTAACCTTTAACTGCTGTCATGGGTCTCACAGACCCCGAGTAATTTTTGACTGGTCGTTTCTACCCCTTAAAGTGAATATTGGTCCCTGTCCTATTCCGTATCTTCCTACTACCTCCAACAGAAGCCACATTCCAAGACTGGTTTGGATACCCTAACTATTTCGTATTTCACACTATTTGCATTTGCCGCGTGGTATTTTAGACCCCTTCACAGCATTTGATTTACCGTTCTTGTTGAATGAAATCGTCTACGTCTGAGTAGAGAATTTCAGCAGAGAGCCTAAAATGGCAGCAAACTTTCTGAGAAACGACCTGTGTATCTTACACAAAAAGAAATTCAGGCTATAGTTGATAATTGGTCGGATATAGAGTACTGGACAGTGAAATTTCGGATAACATTATTGAAAGCGATACGAAACGGATTCGGAAATTTATGCAGATGAAGATAGTTCAAGTGCGTCTTCACAACAAAATTTCTACGAAAAAAATAACTTCAAATTTGATGCCTGGGGGGGGGGAATCTAATCGTGCCGTTAGAACACCAAAACACAACATAGTTTTATAGTTTCCAGGGTTGAAACATCCTGCAAAATTAGATTCGAAAGCTGAGCCTGAAGAGACATGGAATCTACTTAACGTATATAATAATATAAAATATATTTCATATTAAGAATTGAATTATCTAAATTTAAAATGTATAAATAATAATTATCTAAAGAATCTTTCTTTAATATATTATATTAATCAACTTTATACGTACTTTAGTGAGCGAGGTCTGAGAGACCCCTCCTCACTAGTTACGAGTTGGTTTGTCACACAGCAGTTAAGGGTTTAAAAGATATTTTTTCTCTTGTCATACTGCCTCATAATATGACTAGAAGTTGATTTACACAGGTCGTAAACTCATTTATTCCCGTCCTAACATTAAAAATCTAATTCTTCGCGTGGTAATTAAAACGTAGTTTGTCTCTCACGTAAAACCTGCTAGTCCTCATTTCATTTCCCCTAAGGTTAGGAACTTAAGGCTTCGACTTTGAGCCAGATTTTCCGTGCTTCACATAGAGAGCTTTCTACACGTATGCTCATTTATTACAACACCGTCGACACCGGCTTAAAAAAACGGTGCAAAACGCGTAATTAAAATCTCGTAACTTCACACAATTTTCGTTAATGAAACTATTTTTCCAGATTCAACTCACGTTCACGTAAGAGGAAAAGAAATATCGAACATAAAAAATATGGAAGGAAAACACTTTCATGCACAAAAGTGCAATTAACCGTAGCTCAGGAAAGTGATTGCTGAAAAGAAAGGGTATTTTTTCCTGTCCTCGTCGCTTTTTTTCCCTTTTCGTTATCTTTTCGAGATAAGGCAGTTGGATGGTGAAATAGAGGAAAATGAAACCTTTTCTTTCGACATACTGCTTATCTAAATGACTCCGGTATGCCAACATCCGTTCCGGAAAAATGATAACGTTAAGGTGGCAAGAAGAATAAGGGAAGAAAAAAAATTTGATGAACCATTAGCATCAGAAGCACCAGATAAAAAAAAATGGAAGTACGTTTTTTAAGTCACTTTGCCCCGCTGGAGTTCTCGTAGATTGTAAAAGAGCGAATGGTTTAATTTGTCAGGCTTTTTTAAGGAAAGAAAACAAGTTCGATATAAAACAAATACGAATTCTATAGCTTTCGTTGCTGTGATGGTATTTAATGCGATATAGAATTCGCTTATTTTTAGTATTATAACGTTGATCTTTATACTTGAATCGCTTTAGTCACACATTACACTGATAACGGGATGATTTTGGATTTTAAAAAAATCTGGAATTTTCGTATATTTTACACGTTTTTTTAATATCATCATATTTACTCTCCAAATGGTTTTGAGGTATCTCGTCCATCAAATTCTAACTAATTTTGATTACGACGCTACATTTCGTCAACAAATTACTGTTGATATTTTATTATAACGAGATCAAGATCTGATATTTGTTTTCTAATGATGAGATATGTCGTAAATCAAGATCTGATTAATTTTGCTTAATGTATCGGGACACGTTCGCGACCATTTTTTTTTAATGTGGTATCGAAACATTTTAAAGACATTTTTATGTTTAGTGTTATTAAATAAATCATTAGGTTATAAATATTTAAAATAGATATTAATAATGTTTTTTAAATGATGATTATGTATGAAATTTTAAAGAAATTTGTCAAAACCTTCAAAGGTGCTACATAAAACTCTAACCGATTTGAAAAATGATGCTACCAAAATAAACTACACGCATATTTCAAGGGAATGAACTAGAATCAAAAGGATATTTAAGTAAACAAAAATTTTACAGGAGATCGAAAAAATGAATACAAGATTTTTGATAGAGTTTTACAGTCTTGTATCTTAAATAAATCGCCATAATTGAAAAACTTTTAAAGTCAGCATAATTATTCTAGTTCATTCTCTAGAAAACATTATAAAGAACAAGTTTTCTAAGTATTACGAGAACCCCTCTATAACTTTTTGTTATAAAATTGAAGTGAGGAAATAATGCATAAAAATTAATTTAGAGTAAAAAATAAGTTGGAGGAGTATTGTTACCTCTATGTTACTATAACTATTTGTGTAGACTATTTTGTTCTTCACTTCTATTTAAAAATGTTCACAATATTTCCAAAACAGAAACCATTAAAATATTTTAGAAACCTTTCTTAAATAATATTTGCAAAAAAAAGTAGGTAGTAAATTTTAATTTTGACAGGTTTTTGGCTTTTTAACGACTATTTTTTGTGTTTTCCATACCTACTTCCTGTTTTTTCCCGCCTTGATTAAAATCTTGATATTTCTACCACTAATTAACTTAGAATAAAAATGAAATATATTTTGGAAAGTTAAATTAATACTCTATCAAATAAGATCAAAAACTCTTTTGAAACTTTTAGTCAAAAATGACATTTTCAACGTATTCGGATACTTTAATGGCGATGTAGATTGTCGAGACAGCTATCCGGAGGTTTACGTTGTCTGTTGTTGTATCCCCATTTTGGGATAGTAAAAATAAAACAACATAAAATATAATGTTATTTTCAACCAGCATTGCATCTGCAAGTAAAAAAGTTTGCTTTAAGTATAATCAAAATCAGTTTGTAATATAAAGGTGCCTTATTTTTGTCTAGCTTTTTTTCCATTAAACACAGTTCATAGCATAACATTGTCTTACGCCAGATAAGTTATGGATATGTGGATGTTCATTCTCGTATCCATATAAAGATGTCAACTGGTTCAACGAATGACGAGGCGTATTGAAAGTAACTTACAATAGTAAAAATTCGTCAGAAATTAAATAAACATGATAAGTTGACTAGTCTACCAACATAGTTTTGTTCTCAAATTGTGCTGTCCTTTGTTAGGGCAATGATCGTCCCCCCACTGGGGCCCTTCACAAGTTACAATCACTTCCGGCCTTGTAGTGGCCAAGGACAAGTCCTTAGTTCCCGCCATTGGAAGTAGTCGACCTTCACTTCCGGCCTTGTAGTGGCCAAGGATAAAGTCCAGTGCTCGTCATTGAAAAAAAAAAGTTTTGTTCTAAAAAAAAATACTTAACTAGTAATTATAATATTTTAATCTTCCTTGATTACTACAATATACGGATATTTTAATTCGCACGACTGAGAAGAAAACTAGTTTAATTTGATCCATTAACTCAGTCACAAATTTTCATATTTAGACTGTTGCCATCAGAAATAATTACGAAATCAAAGCCACAAATGTTCACTATATTTACGAATCAATCCAATCGGTAGTGAATAAACTTCATAATTTAAATTTATTTTCTTTGCTTCTGGTTTACGAAGCTTCTTGCTTCTCTCATTTAATCCTCAATTTTAATTCAAAATTCAAATAGATTAATACTAAACCAGTTAATCCATTAAATAATTTAGTTATCCAATTCTTATAATGTTGTTTTACTTTTCTTAGAATATTATTCATCGCGACAGGAATTGTAAATCACTTGGCGTTACCCTGGTGCACGACGGGGTGTGGGGGTTCACATTGCACCTCACATACATACCATAAATTTTAGACACAATCCGTTTAACAAAAGAAACCATGGATTCACTCCAGACGGACAACCATCCATGGTTTACCCTAGATTCCAATCATTAACCTTGCAGAATTGAGCCTGCAAAGAGATTTGTTTAAATACAATTGTCAATACCTTCCAGTACCAAAAAGTGCATATCGTCAGTTTAGAGCACAAACCCATTAACTGATATTTTTTCTGAGACACAAATTGCTTATTTTCGTGTTGTTGAGAAATGTACAGTCATTGCATTCAAAAGAAAGCTTACTCCTATCAAAATAATTACATTGCTTTATTTGAAAAGCTAATAGTTAATACTCTTTAAGCAACTTAGTCATAAAAAATTGCTTTTCTCAGTTAATTGTATGTACTATATATAATAGTAGTATAAAATAGAAGTATAACCCATAATCACCAGAAGGAACATTTTACTAGATTTTTCAAGAGATTCAAAGTTGAATTATTATTGATACTGCATGCAAACATAAATTTTATAGCCCTGAATTTAATAAATCATCCCAAAGAATTTTTATCGATATTTTTAGAAAACAAAGAACACGATTTTCTGCATTATTCCTAAAGATTTGTGTTGCTCTATGTATTAGTACCCTAGCGTTTTCAATAAAATTATATGATATCCAATGATGCCAACACTTACGGATGATTAATCTAAAGTTATGTGAGATAGAAGAGATTAGAAAATCATGAATTGTGCATCAGCAATCAATCATAAATCTATTTTTGCAACATACTTCCTTTGACACTTTACTACGCACTATAATAAATCTATTTTATCCTTTCGATGCTCTAGCAGGTATGCCCCCCGATGTTCATGTCAAAAATTTCCTTTAAAATCCATTAAATTAAATTAACAATTAATTTTATTTCTTTTTAAATATGATGTAAAATCAGAATTTTTAAGTGAGTTTATAATTTCATACTTTTTGTGGGTCTTTATGTATAGAAAATATTTCGTGGATTCGAAAGGATTCTTTATTCCGTTTCGATACAAATGAGTTTCAAGAAGATAAGAATTATTTAACAAGTGTAAAAACCTTACCAGTGTTAAATTAGCATGAATAAAATTATTTTATTCGGAAGTTTCTATGTTCCTTATTATACCCTATCAAAGTCGAATCTCGCACTTGCCGAAATCGGGTTGGTTGCTTAAAGTTCCCTGGTTGCTTACGACTATACTAAGTTTCCTGGTTACGACTATACGTAGATACGAACTAGCTTCCCCAAAGTCCCCTAGGAAGGCCTTCGAGATGTAGGCGGCGCAGGTTTGATGCCCGTCAGGTTCAAACCCTAGGTTCCTTATTATACCCTATCAAAGTCGAATCTCGCACTTGCCGAAATCGGGTTGGTTGCTTAAAGTTCCCTGGTTTCTTACGACTATACTTAGTTCCCTGGTTACGACTATACGTAGATACGAACTAGCTTCCCCAAAGTCCCCTAGGAAGGCCTTCGAGATGTAGGCGGCGATGTTTGATGCCTGTCAAGTTGTGTTCCTCTCTAGGTGTATTTCTGTCTTCTGTGTCAGTAAAACTTTCATTGTGTCTGTCTATTACTTGATATTGTACGTATTGTGTGTGGCGCAGCATGGCCAAATATGACCGTTGCGCCATAAAACCAGCCAACCTACAAGAAAGCATACGTCTTCCCAAATGGTGCTTAACTTCGAAACTTGAAGAACTTACTTCCATAAGCGGAAATTGGAGGAAAAATACTTAAATCACTTATCTTAAAACAATTAGCTAATTAATATTTTTGATAAACAAGATTTACAATTAGTATATTTGATTTACGAGAATATCTGGCTAAATTGTAAAGAGTGGTAGAGGTACCAAACTATGCATTTTTGGTCAAAGAATGCACCACGTTTAAATGGTAGAAGGAGCTGTTTAGGCTAGTTGTTAACACCGTTTCTTTGACATAACATCGTCATTTTCCGCTCGGATTTTCACCGGACCTCGCAGTTTTGCATTGCTTGCACAGATGTGACTGAGAACATATCATTAACTCTAGTATCTTCGGTCTGCCTCTATGAGGACGATCTGCCAAGCTTCTCCCTCCACCCCAGTTTAATCGAAACTCTACTAGGTTTTTAAGTCCAGTAATATGCATTGGACTTTAACGTTGCTTCACATTTTTTTAAGGAAATGTTTTCGTAAGGTCTCTGTAGTCAATTCTCTGTTCAGATAAAACGATTTTACCATAAGTACTTTATCCACCAACGACAAGATTGAGTTAAGCTCTCCGGTTTGGATGCGATATCTCGTCCATCAAGATCCGACTAATTTTGATGATCACGAAATATCTTAATGTACATCACGATATCGCAGATCTTTAAGAGATGACAAGATCAAGATATTGCCAGTTTTCTTCTAATGACGAGGTATCTCCCCCATCAATATAGGGTCAGTTTTTTCCTTAAGACGAGAGGATTAAAACATGCAAAAAAGAAATGAGTATGAAGTATCGATAGTGCAACTGTCAATTATATGCCGCCAGCTTCACATTTCTCTTTTTAAAGGAAATAAATTTGTATACTTTCTTCACACAAATGCTACAATCTATCGGTGAAATTTTCAATTATAGTATTTCCTTGTGCCAAAACAAAATTCAATTCCCTGACAAGCCCTTTGGTGCAGGCCGCTATCTAATCCGCCAGTTTGTTGATTTTCTGCTTCTTCGAAGTCTGCATTTATGGTCACACACAATACTTTTATCCGATTCAATTTTTCGAAACCAATTTAATTTTTTCAACATCATTGTTAGACATGCCCCGCATTTTTATCCGCCTGGTCAGATTACTCCCTATGAATTTCTAAGGAATCCTCAGCTTCCAACTTAATCCACAGAGATATTCATCGTCATCTCATTCCACATTACTATTACAGCCGGAATTATAATTCGTCGAGCACCCACTGACTTTAAAGCTCCAAAGAAAACAAGACGTTGTCTCAATCCAATCATGCGGTCTTCGTCGGAGCATTCTGCTGACTCAGACCTCCTCTTGTTTGCCGTAAATCCTCGCTAAGAGGGCGTAATTATAATTGCCTTTATGTACCTTTGATTCGAACAATGCCTGTGTTTACGCGAGAAGTGTGTTAATGAGAAACCTGCATGACAATTTGAATTCCGAATGTAGATTACTGCTGTCCATTGTTCAGAACTGTTATTCGAGTTCCCCCCTTGGGCGAAGGTAGCGTAGTGGAACATGGGGAGTTCAGTAAATTCGTCCTCAAACAGTTCTTGGCTTTCGTGGAATCGTCTCAATGTTTAATTTGAATTGTCTTTTGCAGTGGCTTGAAATGTGCCGTTTTCTGTCTGTCTTGGGGAGGAAATCAGGATTTGATGTGCTTTTCCGTAATGCGGTTCTAGAAATGTGACCTTTTCTCTTGTTATAAAAGAATAATTTAGAATGGTCTTTAGGTGTTTGCTTCCTTCTTCATTCCAACTGCGGGTTTTAGAGCTGCTTAACTACACTGTCTTAATACTTTATTGAAAAATGTTTGCAAATTTACGTTGTTTTATGTTGCATTGAAAATAAACCAGGTGCTCATCTGAGGATTATCAAGTTTTTAAAAACGGACTACCACTATTCTAATACTCAGGTTGGTATGTAAGCAGTTGAATTAACGCCGCACTGAAACAATACAACGTGCATTTGGCGACGGCCCAGGATCAATATCGTAGGAAAAATTCTGAGGACAAGAACTCGTAATTTTGAAACAGTCCGATGACGAGGTCAACACCTAAGTTGGCACAATACTCTCCAAGCTTCCACATCACATCATAGTGAGGTTATTAGAGGCCAGATTTAATGTGTACCAACCCAAACGATTACGATGATCTGTGGTTGGATTGAATTTCGAACTTGCAACCCTACCTTTGCCAATCCGTTATACACTTCTATCCGGGCTTCTGCGATTCCGATTCTTAGGATGGATAAATAGATCAGTATAGAGAACAAAGACCTAGAGAAATATTCAACTTCAAATTATGTAGAAGATAACAGACAGCATTTTCAAGATTTAGAACTGGTCACACCCAAGCAATAAAATATGTTTCAGGAAAAAAGATTTATCCCGACTGCCACAACAGTCGGGTAAGACCATGCTTAGTCGTAGACAATTATTGCACTGTTTAGGGATGGCATGGAAGTATTCATGATGATATGTGACATCGTTTAGGCCTTTTTTGCAAGAAAGGCATCGTGGAACTTTTATAATTTTCTTTTTATCTGGAATGAGAAAACAAGTAGATCTTGAATATAACACAAAATTTCAAAAATAATTCATTTGAACATCTTAATTATCAACACGAAAACAAACTTAAATATCCCAAAAACATATAAATACCGTTGATTTAGCAATTTTACTTAAAGTCAAATTGAGAAATCTATAATCTAAAAGCGTGACATCAAAAATGTGAATTGGCATGTAAAGGATTTCAAGTTGGATTTTATAATACACTAAATGGACAAAAGTATTTGGACACAGCAAAAATTCGGTGGAGGATCCATCTTAGTGTGGGGTTGCTTTCCTGGTTAGGACTTTGCCCATTGCTGTATGTACCGGGTATCATGAACAATGACGTGTACCTCGACATTCTGGATAATTCGGTAAGGCATTTTTTAGTTAACGTCGTGCTAGAGCAACACAACGGGCTATTGACGACGGTTCGGGATCATTCCCTTAAGGGAAAGATCCGAGGACAACACCTCGTAATGTTGAACTATGGTTAGATGACGAGGCAACGCCTGAGCTGGTCCACTCTCCAAACTTCCACACCAACCTAACGTGAGGACTTTCGGCCATGACAGATTTAAGGTGCACCAGCCGCCTCTAAACCATACGCTTGGACTTGGACACCGCAGGTGTCCCCCTTACCCCCCGTCCAATAGGACAGGTAAAAGTGGTTTGTGATGGATACGCTACGGAAAGAGTGGTTTGAGCCCACCGTAACAGAATGTGGCAGTTTTAGGCGAACCCTTGGCTGTGCGCCTCTGCTCTAGGAGCAACTGCGCCGCTGGTTTCTGACTTATATGTTTTACTGCAGTTTGATAGTTAAATTGAGCTTTAGTAAGTTGTGATGAGGAGTGATACCACATATTGCCGAACACTGGCAGGTGTAATTACCATTTATCTATGTTCATTGTAAGAGCTCCTCAAACATCCATCCGAACCAGAAATCTTCCGCTCTGGAGGCTATCATCTTAACCACTATACCGGTTGGTCGGCCTGGATAATTCGGCTTTGCTTACACTACAGCAATACTACGGAGATGATGGTTAATTCTTCCAACAGGATAGAGCTTCATCTTATACTACAAAACGTATGATGGACTAGTTTCCTGAAAATGAGGTGAATTTACGTGATTATTATATTTAGTGCCCTGAAATCAATCCGATCGAGCACTTGTAGAACAAACTGGAGCGACTAGTACGACACCGACACGCATGCCCATCTTCACAACAATCTCTTCTCATAGCCATGCAAGAGGCAAGGCGAGCTTTTCCTGCCCAGACTTACAGAGAACTTGTGGAAAGTAAGCCTCGACGTGTTTCGGCTGTAATACAAGCGAAAGGAGAACATACCCGTTACTAAATAGAACAATAAAGCACTTTTTCCTGAAAAACCTACAGTATCCAAATACTTTTGTCCATATAGTATATATGAAATCAACCCTCCAAATGGTTTCAACGGGATATCTCGTCCATCGAGATCTGACCTGGCTAATAACGGTATACCTCGTCATCGAAATACTATCGCTATTTTTATGATAACGATAGCAAGATCTGGTCAGTTTTCTTTGAATGAGATATTTCATCCCTCAAGATCTGATCAATTTCCCTATTGACAAGACAACTCGTCGAGACAACCACCAGGAAGATTAATAAATGACTACATGTTTAGTGAACACATAATATAAAATTACTACCCGCAAAAGTATAAGCGTTATAGTATAAACAACAAAACTTTAATTTGGTATTTTAAATCTAGTAATGATTTGATGACACACAAGATGGAGTATCTCTATCAGATTTAAGGGATCCCAGAACGCCAACAGATATAAATTGGTGGCACTGAATGTTTTCTTAATAGAGGTCACTTCCCTCCACTAAGACTAATTAAAGTTACCTCGGAAATTGGTAGGCAGGAGTTCTCTCAGTGGGCCTTGACAAGCGGAAACAAGACTCTCCTTCTATATGATGCGAAAACAACCTAAGCATTACAGGTCGGCTATTATGACGTTGCATGCTTACCTTCGATATTATCTTCCTCGGAGCCGATGGATCGTCGAATTCCACTTTCGAGTAAGACCTAAACTGGTTTTAGGTCCCTTGTCATTTTTCTCTTTCTTTTTGGTTCTCTTGAGGTCCAACATGTAGTAGCTCTTTGTATTTGTGGGTCTAGGTTTGAGCTTTTCGTTACCTTCATCGTACCAGTTTATGTATTATATACCCTTGGAATTGCTGAAGCTTGCAAGGGAAGGTTTTGAAATTTCTACAAAGACATATATATCGTATAACAACAAGTATATCATTTAGAAGCCTATCAGAAACAATTAATGTCGAGAGTTCGCAGCCCTCTGTTTTATACCCATACCTTGCATACTCAGAAGATAATTCTTAAATCCCTGGATGAAGTAGCTTTTTTGAACTGGCCACGATTTAAACTCTCCGAATGGTACGACCAGATATTTCGTCCAAGGATTGAGTAGTTTTGATAATGGCGATAATATTGTCATCAAGGTATTGCCGATTTTTGATAACGAGATAAACATGTAGTCTAATTTTTTTCTTATGAAGAGATGTTTCTCCATCAAGCACTGGTCAATGTTTTTCTAATGACGATATGTATAGAAAACCACCAAAAGGGTTAATAATAAAGCCTAGAGCTCTCAGGTATATACTTTTCACCAATATTTTGCATAAATGCAAGATAACTCACAATCCTTTGAGAAATTAGCTTTTGTTCACTAGACCACTCGTTTAGTAGCAAATAAATACTAGTGTTCTCCAGCATTTTTTTTTCGATACCCATACTTAGCATACGCACAAGATAATTCCTAAATCCCTTGAGAAATTAACTTATACGAACTGTACCACTCTTTTACCAACAACTAAAGCGAGTGTTCTCAGACACTCTTGATGCGAACTGGACCACTCTTTTACCAACAATTAAAGCGAGTGTTATCGGTCACTCTGTCCTTTTCCCATACCATGCACAAGATAATTCCTAAATAACTTGAGAAATTGACTTATGTGAACTGGGTCTAAACCTGGGTCTATTCCTTGGTTTTACCAACAATTAAAGCGAGTGTCATTGGGCACTCTTTTCTTTTTCCATACTTTGCACAAGATAACTCCTAAAACCCTTGAAAAATTAACTTATGCGAACTGGGACACTCTTTTACCAACAATTAAAGCGAGTGTTATCGGGCACTCTTTTCTTTTCCCGTACCTTGCACAAGATAATTTCTAAATCCCTTGAGAAATTAACTTATGCGACCTGGGCCACTCTTTTAACAACAATTAAAGCGAGTGTTATCGGACACTCTTGCCCCATACTTTGCGCAAGATAATTCCTAAATCCCTTGAGAAATTCGTTTATGAACTGGACCACTTTTGCACCAAACGAACCACTATTAATCGATGTCTTAAAACAAGAGCGACTACAGCAAGGAACCAAGTAGAGTCATCAAGAAAAGTTAAAGGTAAGAGCAAAAATAATTTTAATTATCCATAGATCAAACATCTGAAACAGGAATATTTCCAATCCCTCATCAGATTTTTCTCGATGTCACATCTCGAATAAAGGCCAACCATCCCATCGGACTCTTTTCGAAGAAAAATCTCCATTCAGAGACCTTTCAGAAACTCTGAAAAATGAGCCCTACTTTCAGTCCCCCACCTATTCCAAAGTTAATGAGCACGATCCTCCAGCGAGGAATTAGGAAAATTAAGCACGAGTAAAAAGCTTATTCGAATTTTCAATAATTGAACAAAGACGTGTACAAGATGAAGGCCCTCCATACTTTCCAATTGCGACGTACACCGAAAGTTATGTTCGATTGAAAAGGAGGTAGTGTTATTAAGGAAGAGAGGAGAGTTATGAAATTGGCTTCAGACACATGAATAATGCAAATGGCCCGGCTTTTATGGAAATTGAGTTCCGCTCGGTTTAAATATCTCCCGATAGAGATAAATGAGTTGTAGTCCTTCTCAACATGAATCCGTAATTGCAGGGAAGAAAGCGATTTTGTTCCAGAGGTGAAGTCTCGGACGAGATCTTTCGGAGGGTCGGTTTGTGGTACTTAGCGTGATTTCTTGAGGGTATTGAGAAGTGTTTTAATTTCTGGAGATGGCTTCTTTTTGCTTTGTTTCCTGATTTTAGTGAGTGGGATTTCAAAAGGATTGAAAGTGGAAAAAAGGCTGAATTCAGACTTTTCTTCATTAAATGGATTATTATCTCTGCTACGAACTGTGAAAAGTTTTCGAACAAAGCTGTCTGGTGCTCTTTATGGTTGGGTGGTATAAATGAGATCTACAATGCCTTGTAAGTTTAGATATTTTGACATGGAATACGTCTTTTCTTTCGAAACCGGAGTACCACGCTGAAATTTGATTGTCACAAACAAGCTCAAGTGCAAGAAATTTAATAGCTTGAAATATATAAATTATACACAAATGAATGAAATCGCGTTCTAAGGAGCATTAAACAAAGAATGTAGTAAATGCATATTGATCTTGCGCTGATGTAATCGCAGCTCAAACTTGAGTCATGCAAATGACTCAACTTTCGCTAATATAAATTTAGTATAGCTCTGTCCTCCTTTGTATGAGCACGACGTTTGTTTATTTGTTTCGTCTCTTTGAGCATCATAAATATACTCTACAACAAAAAAATCGACGCCCCAAGAAGGCGCAGAATTACAGTGGTGCCGGGCTCGATCAACTTGTAACTGCGTTGACTGAGGACGTATAGTCTTTAGTGACGAGGCCCATTTCCAACTGTATCCTGACGACAGCCAAAAACGTGTCTGGAGACGTCCAGGGCAACGTGGGGATCCTGTCCTTGCTATCGCACGCCACAACAGGGCGTTATGGTCTGGTATGGTTGTCATTTCTGGCACATTCACAGCACAGTGGACTTACTTTTCAATAAGTTAATGCCCGGCCGCACACGGCACGTGTTGCTATGAATTGTCTTCAAGCTTTCTCAACACTTCCTTGGCCAGCTAGGTTTCCTGATTTCTCTCCCATAGAGCACAATTGGGATGTTATGGGAAGGCGATTGCAACCATCCCGGAATGTTAACCATATAGCCCGATAGTTGGAGACAATTTGTCTCAACTGGTGCGTCGATTTTTTTTTATCGAGTGTATTACGTATAGGGTAAAATGCTTCTGTTAATGAAAACTATTGATGAATTGGAAGCGAGTGAATGAAGAAATCGAATTTCTCTCTGTCTGTAATTACTTATAAATTTGTGTTATGTACAATTTAAAGCTGCTAAAATTCTAAGGTGAACGACATTATAAACTTACGCTGTAATTGAATGAACTGAGGTTGAAAGCAGACGAAGGCATTGAAATGTTACTTGATAATGTTACTGTAGTAGTATCTATATTACAAATATAAACCACAGTGTTACCCTTTGTTGCTTTGTTGTGGCACTGGGTAGCATAAAAGCAAGACACAGCTTCGGAATCTGAACTCGAACAAAACGCAGCTACCCCTCAAAGGCATCCGTCTATTGTCTACGGAAATGCCGATTCGATTTCCGGTCTTAGTAAGTGTTCTCTGATATTGGAATCGGAATAAAAAAGGTTCTCCCATTTCCTTACAAAGTCAGTTGGGTCGGATCATGTTTGCACCCAAATTCTAGTGGTCGAAAGAAACGAAAGGGATCAATGTAATACTACCTAATCCATGTAGTCTACAGGGAACAGTTCTGGAATCAAATGTTGACAATTTCCTTTTGTCAGTGCTTTGTTGCAAACATTCTCGCGACCAACACAGCACTGAATGAATAGAAATACGGTTTTAAATGTTTTAAAATAGGAAATTTAAGTGCTTTTCAGTTAGTTAACTATTAAGACTACACGAATGTAGCTAGGGAATCGATGAGTTGCCCCGTTTCGATTCAAGACCGTTAGTAACAGAATTCGATTTCGTTTAAACGTTCACAGAATTGGCCATTGACTTAAAGTAGATTTTGTTACATAACTCTTTAAAAAAAAACAGTGTCTGAGTAATTGTCCGGTTGGAAAAGTGTTGAATTAGCAACCGAAGGGTTTCGAATTCGAAACGCTATGCAGCCAAAGACAGTCGTGTACAGGGGGTTGGTGCATGTCAAATGTGTCGGGGCCTCAACATTTGGCGATGAACTCTAATGAATCTGAAAGCTTCTCTCTTGAGGTGAGACATGATGACTCCAGCGGGTGAGCAAGGCGACCCCGTGTTGAATGATAACTATGAGCTGTTACGGACACCTTATGCTTGGGCGGGGGCCTTACTGGCTGTAGAGGGACTCCGACCACGTCTTGGATAACCTGGCGCACCTAGCGCACCTCCCACATGCCCGGTTCTTCTTTCGTTTCCATATTCGAGGCTTTCCCTGCCAATCCGATGTGGGTTTTAAGTAACTCGGTACGGAGGGGACTGCTTCCACTCAGAGAGAGAGAGAGAGAGAGAGGGCCTCAACAATGATGTGGTGTGGAAATTTTGAGAGTGGGGTGACAGCTGAAGTAGGACCTCGTCGTTTGACCATGGTTCAAAATTACGAGTTGTTTTTACCTGATATTTCCCTTCAGTAAGGATCCCAGACTGTCGTCAATAGCCCGTTGTTTTCCTCCAGGGCGACGTTAATTTAACTATCTACTTTGAACAATCACTCTTCTGGCCAGGGGTGATGGTACCTCAGTGGATTCTCCTCTGCTTTATCAACTGGTGGGATAGATTCGATTCCTGTAACTTACCGTGGGTGTATTTTCTTTTTCAAAACTTTCCTTATGTGCATTTCCATTGACTTGACGTTGTTTGTCTTGTGTACGTCGTAGCTTGGCCAAATATGGTACTTGCGCCTCAAACTTCCACCCAAACAAACCTCTGTATAATAGTTGCTTTTTAGTCTCCTATTCCACCCAGAAATACTGACCAAGTTTTAATGAGAAACTATCAAAGATATATACAGGGGTTTCACAAAATAATGTGAACACCTGTGAAATTTTTTTTATTTTATAGGATGTTGGTCCTCCTTTTGCATGAATTACAGCTTGTATCCGACGTGGAATTGACAAATACAAGTCACGTACAACATTCAGAGTTATACGTTCCCATTCAAATTGCAAAAAAGGCACTAATAGTGTCCTTGGAGAGGGGAATCGACAGCACAGCTTGTTTTCCAAAATAGCCCACAAAGGTTCAATTATATTGAGATCAGTGGACTGAGGGGGCCAGATGAGGTGCTTTATTTCAGCGTCGTGTTCATAAAACCAGTCTCGGGCAATTCCACAGGTGTGAATGGGGGTATTATCATCTTTGAAGACTGATCGTTTATCAGGAAACACAGTTTGCACCATTGGGTGAAGATGGTCGGCCAGAAGACTGACATAATCCTCTCCTGTAACACGGCCATTCAGAACAACAAGTGGGTCAAGAACACGATGTGATATCGCACCCCAGATCATCACTGAACCACCCCCATGCTCAACCGTAGGCCAAAGACAGTCGACTTGATAGGCTTCTGGTAGCGTCCTCCAAACGTACATTTAACTTTGGAGTTCTTCGCTTATAAAGGGTTTCATTACATCCCTTTTTGTATATTTGTGTTGTAAATGTATATACTTTTAAATATTTGGAAGTACCAAAGCGATGCTTGGCCTGTAAAACCTTTAAAAATTATTAAGCTATCATTTGAGTGTTATTGTATTGTGTTTTTGCTATCCACTGTCTGCTTTACTTTCCTGTGGGATATGTTTTTAACCAGAGGCTTCCTCTGGTTCTTTTATCGGCTCCATCATTCCAAGTGCATTGCGTATGAAGGTGCCCTGTCTTCGGTCAGCCATTGTCCCTTTCACGAAACGAAGCTTTTTTCGAGTGGTTCCTCCCAACACCCCTTTGCAGCAAACCCATAAAACTATTCCCCCTCTCTGAAGGAATGCAGTAGAGGTAGTGTCAACGCTCAAGTTCATCGTCCGACAGCGGTCTTCGCCCCACCCCAACCCCCAAGTTGCGGGTGGACACCGGCCAGATGCTGAAACGGAGAAACTATCATCGTCCCGGAGCCAATCAGAAATTTGCTTGCCCAGATGGAATCCATCCTAAAAATTTCTGGAAGGATGGTGGCAACAGGAGGGACATTGGCTATAAAGAGGGGACTCAACGAGAAAACGGGGCTTTTTCTCTTTTGGACGGATATGCAGAGATTCAGAGAGCGGTCTGCTAAAGGGGCCTTTTGCTGTAAGTAGAGACGCCGACGAGATGCTTTCAAACGATTGGTAATACAGCTCCAGGAGCCAATTTTTTTTTTATCCCTTCTACCTCTTTCTTCAATTTCTTTCGTTCCTGCCTCCTCTTATAGGAACATTAAAATATAAAATTATAATTTAAAGGTTGATCTAATTATGTGTCGCGCTGTTGATTTTTGTCAAATGGTTATTTTCGTGATCATATAATTATTGTAAAGATCTTTATAATCGGAAAATCCTTATGCGTAAATAAATATTCCATTATTCTAGTTTTAAAATCTTATGATTTTGGGTATTCTTTTTACTCGTCAACACAGACAACAGCATGTATCAGGTTTACCTGATTATTGTTTTAATAATACAACGCATTATGTGACCACTAAGCATGGTTAACGTATTCTTTGGCCATTGAATCGCAATCTATATAGCGGTTGCATTTTGCTACACAGCACGATTTGTCTGACCATATTGCATTCTCCCATTGTTGTTATGTCCAATTTTTATGCTCGCGACACCATATTCGTCGCTTCAAGGCATTGCATGGTGTAATCAATGGTTTTGAAATAGCCGCTCTTCCATTAATATTTACCATATGCAGTTCATGCCGGATAGTTTTTGATGAAACTGCTTCCTGTAGATGTGTGTTCATCTCAGATGTTATCTGGAATGCTGTTTTTTTTTTTTTTTTTTTTGCCACAATCCGCTGTAAAACCCTTTTGTCTCTGTCATTCAACTTCGATTTTCGACCACTGTTGGGCTTTTTAGATGAAGTTTTTCCCTGTTTCACATATGCTGACATTACAATCGACACTGTACTTCTCCCAACACCTAGGAGGATGGTCGTTATTGTTCCTGTGGCTCCAACAAGACGGGCCCCAACAATCATGCATCTTTCTAAAATAGAGCGGTCAGCCATAACGCACTTTTAACACAGAAATATATTTCGCATCCGACTTCTATCACTGCTAGTAGCAGACTGATGTGTGTACTTTCTCATCCGCTAGGTGGCACCTTTCACCGCTAGAGGGCAGGAGTATACGAAAGGTTTCTTTCGAGTGCTATTTTTTCACAAGTGTTCATATTATTTTGTCCAACCCCTGTAGATATATTTTATGTAATTATGAGATAAAAAATTTTCTTATGCATATTTTGTGGAGTAAAAGCATTACTACTCTATTTTTATGTAATCGGAACTCTCGTGGTTTTTAGAGGGTCAAATTGAATTTGTAAGCAGATTAAATACTTTCAAGTGCTTTGCAGCTACTTCAGCACTTCTAATTTGACTACAGCTGAAGGTTAAGGACTACCAACATATAAATACACACTGAAGTACTAAAAGGCATTGTCAGGGCTTTCATTTGTACTCAAGTGATTCATGTGTAAGGTTTCTGAATTGATTATTGCCGCACGAAGCGATTTTATAGAACTTGAACGCTGAATGCTAGTTGGATCTAGACGCATGGGCATTCTATTTCAGAAATTGTTGAGGAATTAACCATTTCTCGATCAGCAGTTTCAAAAGTGTGCCGAGAAAATATAATTTCAGGCATTACCTCCCACTATGGACAACGCAGCTGTCGACTGTGTCTACTTAATGACCGAGACCAGCAATGTGGGCGTAGAGTAGTCAGTGTGAACAGACAAGTAACACTGCTTCAAATAATAGCAACAATCAATATGGGACTTACGACAGACGTATCCGGGAGGACAGTGAAGAAAAAGTTGACGTTGATGGGATATGGCAGCAGAAGATAGACTCGAGTGTCCTTACTAACAACACTCCATCGGCTGAAGCGCCTCTGTTGGGCTCGTGAACATATCGGCTGGACCCTAGATGACAGGAAAAACGTTGCTTGATCAGATAAGTCACGATTCCAGTTGTTAAGAGCTGATGGGAGGAATCGAGTCTGGCTCAGACCCCACGAGGCCATGGACCCAAGTTGTATTGTGCAAGCTGGTCGTGGCTCCATACTGGTGTGTGGGCTGTCTTTACATGGCATGGACTGGGTCCTCATCTTTGATAGTTTTAACAAAACTGATGAAGTTTAGCCCTGAAAATTAATAATTACTAACATCAAAAATCTTAAAGATGTACGTGGGATGTGATATCTCGACGGGTCACAAAAATCTTTATTTTAAGTTCGCTACTGACAGGAACACTGACATTTTTACAGCTACATTATCTCTGATAATTCTATCAAGTGAGCACTTAAAAGCTAGACTAACAACATATAAAACTTTATAGATAACATAAGTATTACTAAACTGACTACTCAAAACTATTTTTATGCTCCCTAATGGCGATAAGGCAATAACTAGTTACAGTTAATTCATCTCTAGTAGTTTTAAAAAAACTGATTAAGCTGAGCCCTGAAAACTAAAGATCACAGCCAAACAAAAATTTTAAAAGTGTATGGGAGATATGTTTAACTGAACACACAATACATTTTGTTTTAAGCTAACTACTGACAGCAACACTGAAACTTTTTACAGTTATTTTATCCCTGATAATTTGACTAAATTGATCAAGTGAGCACTGAAAATCTAATGATTACTAACATATTAAACTTACAAATACAAATATTGACGACCAGCTACAGGTTCAAGCCCAACAAGGCTGGTCCTTTGTTTATGAATTCACCAATTCCTACTGACTATACAATTGTATCTTAAATTCGTGCACTCCCTTTGAATTAACTATATTTTCTGGCAACGCGTTCCATTTGTCTATAACCCTATTAAAGTAGCAGTTTTTCCTTGAATCCCGATTAAAATGTGTCTTATTCAATTTATACCCATGGCCCCTTGTTCTGTTATCCCTATTGAAATTCAAGCCCTCTGTGTCCCCTTGTTTTACCAACTTGAAAAGCTGAATCAAATCCCCCCTCCTTCTTCTTCTTTCCAGTGTATACATGTTTAGCTTACTTAAACGTTCATTGTAGTCGAGATTTGCTATTCCCTTTATCATTTTTACAGCTCTGTGCTAAACCCTTTCAATTAATTCTATATCCTTTCTCATATATTGAGCCCAGAATTGTACAGCATATTCTAGATTTGGTCTTACTAAGCCCTTATATAACGGTAAGATTATATTATTATCCCTTGAAGTTACAGTCTTTTTAATAAACCCCAATACCCTATTAGCCTTTTTACCCGCAGCTGAACATTGGTGACCCATTTTAAAATCCCTGTGAATTATCACCCCAAGATCCTTGACTGTTTTTCCCACCTATACCTTTACTCCCTGCAGACAGTACTCGGCTCCACTGTTCCTGTAACCCATATGCAGAACTTGACATTTCCCTATATTAAATGATCTACCCCATTTTACAGCCCATTCGGATATCTTATCAAAATCCCCTTGTAAATTCTCTATCTGTAACTTAGTATCCACTTTCCCCCATATTTTTAAGTCCTCTGCAAATATACTGATTATATTATTAATCCCCTGACCTATATGAAAATTATAAATAAAATTGGTCCCAAAACTGATCCCTGAGGCACCCCACTTATAACTTCTGTCCACTGTGTATAATTTCCTTTTACCTGCACTCTCTGCTTTCTACCCAATAACCAATTCTTTATCCATATCAATGTTTTCCCTTGAATCCCCAGCCTTTTCAATTTAAACAGTAATGCCTCATGAGGTTCTTTATCAAAAGCCTTTTGAAAATCTATGTACATGATACCTACACTGCTCTTATTATCCAGCTCCTCAAGGTTTGTAGAGCAGGATCTGCCCTTCCTAAACCCATTATGATTATCTGATAACAGTCCCCCCTCCTCCAAGCATAACAGTATATGCTTTTTTAACAGAGATTCAAATATTTTGCGAATTACTGATGTTAGACTTACTGGTCTATAGTTGTCCGGATCACTTTGCATTCCATTTTTGAAAATTTGAGTTAACTTCGAAGGTATACATAGAATATTATTAACTCAGGAAAACGTTTTCAATTTTATTATTTTTGCTTGCTACTGAGAAGACGTCGGAAACCTTTTATTGCTTTTTTATGTCTAATATATTGACCAAAATTGATCCAGTGAGAACTGCCAAGATTCAGACTACCAACATACAAAACCTTAAATACATACCTAAGTATCATTAATCCGAACAAGGCCAAAAACGTTCTTCTTAAGCTCACCACTACTGGCAATAAAGTTGCAAAACTTTTCACAGCCACTTCATCTCAAATCATTTTTTTATCAAAATTGATGAAGACAACAAAGCTAGATAACTAATAGAAAACCTCAAAGGTATACATTGTAGTATTAAACCGCACTCAAAAAACTTTACTTTTAGCTCCTATAAAGTTTAATTTTAAGTTTACTACTCACAAGACGACGGAAACTTTTCACAACTGTCTTATGACTGATAAATTGAGCAAAATTGATCAAGTGAAAACAGAAAATTTAAAGACACACAAACATAGGTATCGTTTTGCCCAACACAGCAAAAAAAAAAAATTATTTTTAAGCTCCCCACTACCGACAAGAACTAAGTCGCGATCCGCACGGGGATTTGGTACCTCTCGCTCCAAAAATCACACGCACAATCCATCTCTTCTCACTACTCAACTTTATCAAACTTTCCTTCCGTCCCCCCTTCTCAAAAAGAAAGAAAAAAAATCCCTGTCCTTTGATTGTTATAAATTTATAGCCATTCCAAGTAAGCCAGAGTTGATGAGATTGCACTTCCCAATTCCCGGTAGAAATCTTTTGTTTCCAGAACAACCCCATCCCTCTCGCAAACGGAAAACCGAAAACTCGGCATCCAGTACGGAAGAAAAGAGGAAAAAGAAACCAACCACAACTCATTCGCTTCTCAATACTAAAACTTTTCTTACAAAAATCCCCTTTCTTTTCCCTATTTTCCCGATTACCGAATCCGACGGGACTGAAAGGAGGAAAAATCGATACATTTAAGCAGCGCCCATTTCCCGGCTCCCCTAAAATTGTCGAAAGGAAGAAAGAAACAAAAACATCCTCCGGTGATCGACCCTTTATTATCGACATATTCCGAGGTTTTCACCATTGTTCCATTCTCCGATCTAAAGCTGCTTTTGATTAGAGACAGTTTTCTTCTAAATGATCTTAAAAAGGATAGGAAGATGTCCTTTCAACGCGAATTAAGATTTTATTGCGAGAAAGTATCTTTCTTTTGCTTTTGCACAATGACGTACAAAGATCATAATTCAATCGATGTCTGGGTCTTTTTTACCCCTTCGCTTTTCAGCTTCTCTTGAGTGGTTGAACACAATGTGCTTTCATGCTGGAGAGTTGCTGCGGTGAAAGGCAGTAATTGAATTTTTCTTTTAAAAACATATCTTCCTCGTGACAGGTGTTCGATTGTGTACTTTTTCCTTCGATATTGCTGGGTCCTTTTGATATTTTTGTCACAAAATAAATGAAAATATTGAGAATAAACCGGCATGCTTCTGATATGTATCGAGGCTGGAAAATCCCACATCCCACTAGAAATCAATCAATGAACTTTTAAGGAAATTTATTTTCCCTTTAACCCACTGGCTTATTATCCCACGATTTCCACGGGCAACTCAAATGTAGCAAAATTTGCTCATCCCGCGATTTTCGCGGGCAGGTATTTTTCTATCTTTATTGAGGAGCGCATCCCGCTTTTTCACCGTTTAACCAATGAAATAAATTACATACAGTGTTAGACGTTAAATTTAGATTTTGGTCAACAGTTGTCTCTAGTCGTCCACTAAATTGCGGTATTTGAAGGTACTTTGTATTTACCACTCTAACTTCTCGCCTTTGTTTGGCGCCTTTTTCTAATCAGAAATGGCTGCTAAATGGCTCAGCGATTGACAGAGTATATATTCCTGATGATTTATCATATTCTGAAAGTGATTTTAGTTTTGATAGTGATAGTGATATAGATTTTTCGGACTGCTCCTCAGATAGCGATGAATCTGATCATGATTCAATAAACTTGCAAAGCGTTAGGCAGTGGTGCAAAATTGATATGAAGAATATTCCTCCTCCTCCAGTTCCTTTTCGTGGAAATCCGGGAATTACTGTGCATATAGCTAACAATAACTTCTGACAGTTTAGTTTCTCATGATAAAAATCTATATAAAAAGTCTTTTATAGAAAGAAAAAATTGCATATTTCAATTCTCCAATATATATAGATTTTTAATATGCAAAAAAAAAAATACACGATTTTTGTAGCGATTTCGGTCTACAAATTGAGCAGTCAGAGGGTTAACAAAGATCTTGCACAACAAAATGGATATTTCCATCGCATATCTTAAGCACTGAAAACGTATATGAAATATGAGCTCCTATATCATATATGATTTTTGTAAATGTGAATGAATTTGAAAACCTGACTGGGGATGTTATGCACACTCATGTACAAATTTTGCGATCGCGACTATAATTTCTTTTGAATTTTCTTATAATAACTTTTCTTCTTCGGGTCAGGTGTCGAATTGTATACTTTTTCCTTCACTAGTGTTTTCAGAATTCTGCAATCGCGACAGTAATTTTTATTCAATATTCCTTTAATAACATCTTCTTCGGGACATGGTGCTCAATTGTATACTTTTTTCTTCATTAGTGTTTTCCACAGAATTTTGCAATCGCGAATATAATTTCTGTTCAATATTCTTTTAATAACTTATCTTCTTCGTAACAGGTGCTCAATTGTGTACTTTTTCCTTCAATAGTGTTTTCAGAATTCTGCAATCCCGACTGTAATTTTTATTCAGTATTCCTTTAATAACATCTTCTTCGTGACATGGTGCTCAATTGTATACTTTTTCCTTCATTAGTGTTTTCCACAGAATTTTGCAATCGCGAATATAATTTATGTTCAATATTCTTTTAATAACTTATCTTCTTCGTAACAGGTGCTCAATTGTGTACTTTTTCCTTCAATAGTGTTTTCAGAATTCTGCAATCCCGACTGTAATTTTTATTCAGTATTCCTTTAATAACATCTTCTTCGTGACATGGTGCTCAATTGTATACTTTTTCCTTCATTAGTGTTTTCCACAGAATTTTGCAATCGCGAATATAATTTCTGTTCAATATTCCTTTAATAACTTATCTTCTTCGTAACAGGTGCTCAATTGTGTACTTTTTCCTTCAATAGTGTTTTCAGAATTCTGCAATCCCGACTGTAATTTTTATTCAGTATTCCTTTAATAACATCTTCTTTGTGACATGGTGCTCAATTGTATACTTTTTCCTTCATTAGTGTTTTCCACAGAATTTTGCAATCGCGAATATAATTTATGTTCAATATTCTTTTAGTAACTTATCTTCTTCGTAACAGGTGCTCAATTGTGTACTTTTTCCTTCAATAGTGTTGGGTCCTCCTAATATTTTTGTCACAAAAAAAATTAAATTATTAGAAATAAACTAGGATACTTCTGATAGGTATCTAGATTGGAAAATTACACATCCCACCAGAATGCCAATGATAATTTTTTAAGGAATTGTACTTTCCCATTTAACATAGTTCTTGTCCGAATCAGATATTTCCTTCTCTGATATCCTTACCCTTGTGACGTTTGGTCTCGACGAGGTATCTCGTCATTAGCAAAATTGAACAGATATTGATGAACGAAATATCTCGTCACTAGAAGAACACTGAGCAGACCTTGATCTCGTCGTCATAAAATATCGGTAATACCATGATGATAAAATTTTTTTACTAGTCATATCTTGATGGACGAGTTATCTCGTCAAAACCCCTTTGAAGGTTAAGCATAGAGAACAAATACCACATATATTCATACAAAGTGCAAAAGGTCGTTTCTCTAAAAATTGCATTTTCAGAAGAGCAAAAAAAAAAGTTTTTTTTCTTTATGATTTGATTCTAATTTTATTATGTACATTTGGTTGTAACTTTTATTGGATGAGCTGATGACATAAGAGATTTTGCCACCAGGTAGTGTAACAAAATGCCACACATGGCGATAATAGAAGAAGAAAGGGAATTTTTTGGACATACGACCTTTGGCACTATGATTGACAATATGCTATTCTGTATGATATATAGTTTTTGTAAATGTGATAAAATTTTAAATCCAGACTGGGGTGATATTATGATGTTTACTTACGTCAAAATTGTATTTTCAGAAGAGCAAACAAAAGTTTTTTTTCTTTATGATTTGATTCTAATTTTATTATATACATTTTATTGTAACTTTTATTAGATCAACTGAAGACATAAGAGATTTTGCCACCAGGTAGTGTAACAAAATGCCACATATGGCGATAATATAAGAAGAAATGGAATTTTTTGGACATACGACCTTTGGCACTAAGATTGACGATATGCTATTCTGTATGATATATAGTTTTTGTAAATGTGATAAAATTTTGAATCCAGACTGGGGTGATATTATGATGTTTACTTACGTCAAAATTTTGCAATCGTGCATTAAATGTGTTACATTGCTTATACTTTCATTATTTATTAACCCCTCTGGTTGTTTATCTCCGCGTCGAAAGCTGTCTTGTAGTACCAGCCTCAGGTGTAAGAACCTGCTATAAACTCTCAACAGTTCTGGCTAGGGGACAGTTTGTTTCTTCTACTAGGGTCTTTATTCCCCTGGGGTAATAGGTCAGTTTTGTCTCGATGAGGTGTGTCTTCCTTTACAAAAGTGACCCTATCTTGACGAGATATCTCGTCGAAATATTAGAGGGTTAATAGTTACTTCTCAGTTTAATGCACGATACTGTGATGACGTCAACACCAAGAAAACAATTCCATTAACCAATAGCTGACCGCCGAAACACCAATTATTATGTCGTCTTTTTTTTATATCGACGAGGTGTTTCGTTCTTTTCAAAAAAGACCCGATCTTGACGAGATATTTCGTCGAAACGTTAGAGGGTTAATAGTTATTTCTCAGTTTATTGCAAAAAAAAAACTGTGATGACGTCAATGGCTCACCGGCGAAACACCCACTATTTTGTCGGGTTTCTTTTAATGCTACATTCAAAAAAATGCTTTGAAAGTTAATCGGTACGTCAGTATTTAGGATGGTATTGATGAGATAGAAATAGAATAATAATCCTATCTTCCACAAAATCATATTGTTGTAAATGACAATGGCATAAGTGATTTCAACATTATTTAAGACATGAATAAAAACACAACCATTATGTTGTCGATACTAATAAAGGCTATAACCTACGTCAACAAGAAAAATACCAGAAAAAAAAGCTTTTCTGGAGATTAAAATCACGCTTCTACCAGTAAAAGCCTATTAAATTGGTACGGACCACTCAACTCTACTCTACCTTCGTCTTGAATTACTTATAAAGACACTCAAGTGATCTATCCGCAATCAAATTTTAGTCGTGTAATTAACACACAATACTCTTTCTTGTAAAATTTAACTATCTCATATTTTTAAAATTATTTCATTACAGTTTTTATCTTACTATCACAAATCATCGCACAACGATAATTAATATCTTTCTGACACGTGTATATCAAATAAAAATCTATCAAACCTTTCTTTAAATTAATGATAAATACGAGTAATCTTTTAAAAACTGTGTACACATCTATTATGTGTGATACACATTTGCATATAGTCAACTTGACAAAATGCCATTCACTTTCAAAATAATTACAAGATATATCCATTGAAAGATTAACTATTCGTTTTTAGATAAAAATAAAAGTTATAGGAGTTTTCATAGTATTCTACATACTTTCTTTCAAACCAATTACAATGTAACAATTTAGTCCTCATCAACATAAAAATAATCATTTTGTGTCAAAAAATGCATTTCCGAAAATATTTCAGTAAATGATTTCAGTAATGAATATTCTCGAAACACTTTTCTTCATATTAGCTCTTTATATTCTACAAAATTTTTATTCTATACATCCATCTTTTTCTTTATATTTTATTTATATTTGCTATTCTTTCGCAATCGAGTTACCAGGCACAGACACGTTATTAATGACATTGCATTTCATTTGGGGGACATGAACTTCAAAACAAACATTTCCTATTATTATATAATTATTAGGAAATTTTCACAAGTTGGTTTTTACGAAAACGGCTAATAAGTGGACTCGAGTGTTTACGAACTCGTGGGGAATAAAAAGTTCGTAAAATCGAAAATTCATAAATGGGAATGGAATTTAAAAAAAAACAAAAAATGCAACCCACACTAATATTTATTCATTAGGAATTCTAAAACAAATCATCTATATTCGGTAGCTTCATATTAGCATTTCGGTAATCATTACGATCCCATAGTGTTGGTGCTGTTGAGCACCTCAAAATTGGCATCTGCTTCTAAGAACCGACGTAGTCCTGACAACCATTCTATGGCTTCTTTGATAGTTGACATTGGGATGACCTCTACTCATTCTTTTTCTTCGGATTGTTCTTCGGCATTCCAGTTCAACACTTGATTGATGATTTCATCATCCGATATCTCCTCTAAGCATGCTTGAACTTTGTTGTCCACAGTCAGAAAGTCATGAAAGTCAGGTTTTCAGATTCCTTTTGACGAAGTTCTGGAATCAGGGCTTCATCTGCACTGAGATCAGAATCGCTCTTGGGGATTTTTCCATTCCCCTTACCAACTTGGGCGGTCCAAAGTCTAACCAGTCTGAAGAAATTTCACCTTTTCCCATTCAAATTTTTCTGTCTTAAGGAAAACAATGACAAGAAAATGAGGAAATTGAGTTCGGTAAAAAGAGAAAATGTGTAACTTTTGTTTGTAAATCGGAGAGGAAATTAATATTATTTCTATGGGATACTGTTCGGAACCTACGTAGTAGTTCATAAAAGTGTGCAGTTCGTGAATTAGAGGTTCGTAAAAACGCGAGTCATCTGTAGATAGATATACAGCTTGGTCTAAACATATTATAAGTCATTCGGAAGTTATTACATAAAAAAAACGTGATAAAGAATCTTAATAACTTAGCAAAAATTGACTCGTCCCAAGCGCATTAATTTTCTATGTATTTTGTCAAAATTTAAATTCACATAATTTATATTCATATAAATCAAATTAATTCCATTTGGTTAGTGTATCGCTCAATTTTAAAGCAAAAAAAACGTGTGTATTTAAACACCTAAATTTCGTAAAAATGCTTAAGTTGAAAAACATTTTAAACCCAAATTTCAAACTGGAAGTATGGTTTATTTCGTATTTGTGTTTAGATACATACATCAGGTTTCAAGGATTATCCAAAAATTTTCAAATAAATCAGTGAAAGTCACATGAGCAGAGAACATTTTGAACATATGTCACAAAATATCAATTGGAGAAAAATGCAATCTTCTTAAATTGAGTTTAGTTCAAATTGAGTCTCATCTCTAAATTTTGCAGTAGACATACTTATACCACTACTATATCTTTGATGCTGTTTACATAACTCTGTTAAAAATGATCGTAATAGTAAACTATTACCTTTGCTACTCAGTGAAATCAATATTAATTTTTTTAACGCTAAAATTAAATCGATTGATTTTTTAAATCGATCTTTTAATTCGATCAATTTCTATTTAAAATCGATTTTGGATCATTCTTGTGAAAAACAAGTGACTTCCGCGTAATTAAATGAATAGTTTATAGTAAGTTTAACGAATGGATTATTTAAATTTTCTTGGCTTACATATTTTGGCAAGTTTTATTTTACATCTGACTGTACTACAAAGCTGGTCCAGAAAGTAAGTACCGTTTGCGCATATCTCTCGCGCATATGACAGCACGAAGTTCGCGTACGTGTAGTTACATCATTCATCTCGAGAACGAATTAGCCTAGCCAATTTGTTTGTTTACGTTAACATTTGAAGTCATTATTTGTCGGTAATCATGTTTAAAACAATCGATCGGACCGCCAGCTGTGAAATAAGAGCCGTTATCAAGTTTTTGAATGCGAGAAATGTTCGACCTTCTGAAATTTATCGTCAGATAAGTGAAACTTACGTAGAGAACGCGATGAGTGAAGGTATGGTAAAAAAAAGAGGGTTAGGATGTTTAACGAAGGAAAGGAAACTTTCCACGACGAGGAACGCAGTGGACGCCCGTCGTTGATCACCGAAGAATTAATGCGCTGCACCGACGATAAAATTCGTTCCAATAGTCGATTTACAATTTCTGATATGCCAACGAATTTTCAAAACATTTCACTATCTTTATTACACAAAATTGTGACTGAATATTTCAATGCAAAATATTGTGTTCGCGATGGGTACCAAAAACACTAACGGACATTTAAAAACGGAAACGCATGGGAGCAGCCTTGGAGTTTTTACAGCGTTTTCAACAGAAGGAAATCATTTTTGAAAAGGATTGTCACAGGCAATGAAACATGGGTGTGTTAAGAGACAACTGAAACAAAATGACAGTCACAGGAATGGCGGCATACTGGTTCCCCGAAACCCAAGAAATCAAAGCCACCTCTTTCTTCAAGAAAAATCGCGTGCACCTTGTTTTGAGACTGTCAAGGAATTTTATAAACTTATTTCACAGCTGACCTGCCGATCGATTGTTTTAAACATGAATACCGATAAACAATTACTTCAAACGTTAACGTAAAAAAACAAAATGGCTAGGCTAATTCGTTCTCGAGTTCAAGGATGTAACTACGCATGCGCGATCTTCGTGCTGTCAGATGCGCGGGAGATATGCGCAAAGGTACTTTCTCCCTTGAACATCTTTACATAATCTATACTGGCTATACTTTAATCAACCATAATTTAGTAGTTTCGGAGAAGCTGGAAAATGTATTAAGCATTGAAATTACTTAGATTTTTCTGGTATTAATCGCACTTTTCCAACAAATTATTTTTACATAGTTCAAATTCTACTACTTTTTCTACAATTACTTTTTCTTTTCAAAATATAAATAATTTCCGAATATTTAATAGGTGGGTATTTTAATGAACGTCTCATTGGAGCAAAATAATTGCCTATTTAGCACTAGAGCAAGGTGTGAATGAATTATTTTATATCCAATATTCGGTGTTCATTTTCTGGATGATATGTAAATATTTCGAATAATTTTTCACAAACGTCGTTGGCTTAACATACTTGTTCATTAATTTTGTGTAATAGGAAGTAAACCATAGCAGCACAAAACCTTTTAATCCAAGATTGGTAGCTAATTGAATTTATTCTAAGTATCTCTAACTAGATTTATTTTACAAAACGATTCAACCTTTCAATTCTTTTACATGTTTCAAATAAAATTACTTGGCTTATTGAAAACTGCACTCAATAAGTACGCAACATCATCATTCTTAATCTAAACAGGTACGTGGTTTCTATTCAAAACTAAATCTCTGAATGGAAAAATATGCTTTGAAGTATAGTGCGTGTTCAAAAGAAAATAAACTCGTGTTCGTTGGTCATGTGCAAGAACTGTTTTCTCTCGAACTTAATTTTGCATTTAAAAATTTTTCTATTTTTAATTACACGTTGTGTCAAGAATGCGAGATCTCTAAATAGAATATAATCATCTTATTACATAAAATGTTAATACAGGCTGTGTTTCCGTTGTTGTTATAGCTTTGATTGGTAGTGTGATAACACGAGTAGGCGAAGTTTCGTTTGATTTTCATTGGGCGTGTATTCATGACATTTATCAGACGAACAAATCATCATAAAATAATAAAATTACTGTAAACACACTTGTTTGAACAGGTTGAGGTTTGAATAATAGTTGTTATTTAACTGGGAATTAAAAGAAAAAGATTTAAGTCAAGTAAGTTAATTTCTTAGTATTTTATTTACAGTGAAACGGATCAAATCTGTGATTGTTGTTGAATCTTTTAATAAATTTAAAGGTTTATAGATACCCAGTGATCAACAAAAGTTAAAAAATAGGAGTGATAAAAAGTTTATGCATAACCAGTGATCACGCACCCTCAGATTCTTAAAAATATATAAATGAAGTTTGACCAAAATAAATAAAAAAATTTATGCACCCGTTATTTAACGGACATTTATCCTATTGAATTAATATCTGATAAATAGTTCTGACTTTTGTCCTACCTTAGTTTTATTTCGTTCTGATTTCTGGGGTTGTAAATTTAATCAATATTTAGTTTTAATACATTGCAATTTCCTATTCACATCACAAGGACCACAACTACGACACAAAGTATTCAATTTTAAACTACTTTAAGTTAAAATAATATTATTTCAATATTGGCAATATTGCCTTTAAAATGTGCTTTAATGTCCGTACTGAGATTTCAGCACTACTATTTTCAAGTATTATAAATTCTTAGTTGTAATGACAGGTCAATGCTGCCTTCTTTACGAGTTGAAACTATGTTTAAGCAACCGATTACACCTATTAAAAGTTCGCTGAGAGTAGTGATTTTCTTTTTTAAAACTTACACTGTCAAATCAACCTACCTTTTCCAAGAAAAATAATGATCCGTTACCTTTTCTTCAAAGATATTATAAAAATGTCGAAAATGTGTTAAAAAGTTTTTTACTAGCACTTAAATGATGTTGGTATATTTCTACGAAAGACAAAATTGATTATAGTCGCTATTCAGTCTACAGTTAACCAACTAAACCCGAATTCGGTCGGGAAATTCTGCTAGCGTATTTATAAAAGTTCATTTCACTTGCTCTGCCTGAACCTAATTCATAAAAGTATGCTTTTCTAGTACACTAGTCTTCAGGGTCACATCTTCTTACGTGTTCTTTTGGTTACTAGGGTACAACCCCGGGCTATTCGCGACTGACCTTTCTTCTTTTTCATTTTTACCCTCGCCTAACCTTGTGCTTTTTGTATTTTCTTCCTCCTTTATTCTGTTGTCTGTCTTGTGTTTGGCCAAGTATGGCTGTAAAAAATATATATGGTATATAAAGCTATATATGACAAAAAAAAAACCATAAACAACCAATCCAGTTACACTATTCATATTCATTTATTTGCTATTTGAATTTTTAAAACATCGATTTCATATCTCCGCCACATAAATTCTACCATCAAAAGCAATGGTGCTTTTGCTATTACAACTTGAAGATCCAGCTATCCAAGAGCAAATATCAAAAAACCGTTAAACCTTCGGAAATAAGAAACCAGTGATCATCAGAAGTCGATTTCTAGGATCCATTTGAAAAGCAGAAATTCCTCCATTTGGGAAAAATCGACCATTATAAATCCCATTCCTCTCCATCATGTCATTAATCGGGGTGGGTTCTCTGAGTGCACTGGAGACTATCCTGGAAATGATTCCTAATGAGGTGATGAAATTCTTCGGCGCCTTATTAAATTATTAATTAGTACGATGCTGAGAAATGCGGATAACACCGTTTCGAGATCTCTGAGAATGGAACTGTGTATTGAATATGCACTTTGGGAAGTGTATCGAAGAGAATTATTTCTGGATTTGGGAGTTTCGAATTCGGGAGAAAATGATTCCAGAACGATTTTGAAATTTTTCTCTTGTAGTAGTATTAAAGAGTGGTACATTTGCGATCATTGATTTGCTACTTTTATTTTACTTAAATGTTTCATGTATTTAATTTGTTTTGAGGGGTATGTAATAGACACATAATCTCTTAACCCTCCTAGTGGTTGTCTCGACAATGTATGTCGTCATCAGCAAAACTGACCAGATATTCGATGGACGATGGAACATTGTAAGAAAGCTGTGCGTACCGTAATCGCGTCATCACGTAGAAATAGTCAATATCTTGATGTCGGGGTATTTCGTCATGAGCAAAATTGTTCAGATCTGTATGGACGAGATATCTCGTCGAAACCACGGATGTGAACCTTCTAATCGTTATCCTTAGTGTAGCGTTGTTTTCTCCATAACACACTTAGTGACTAAATGACTATGGACTCTATCAATCAATAAGTTTGGAGAAAGATTGTTAGAAAGAATCCATTTATTCTTTCAATCAATTCGTTTGGAGAAAGAGTGTTTGAAAGAATCCATTTATTCTTTCAATCGATAAGTGTGAATAAATAGTTTTTTAAAGGATCCATTCATTCTTTCAATCAATAAGTGCGGAGAAAGAATGTTTGAAAGAATATAGTTATTCTTTCAATCAATTCGTGTAGAGATTGAGTATTTGAAGGAATCCATGGATTATTTTAATCAATTTGTGGGGAGAAAGAGTGATTGAAAGAATCAATTTATTCTTTCAATCATTTCTTTTGAAGAAAGAGTGTTTGAAAGAATCCATTTATTCTTTCAATCAATTCGTTTGGAGAAAGAGTGTTTGAACGAATCCATTTATTATTTCAATCAATCCTTTTGAAGAAAGAGTGTTTGAAAGAATCCATTTATTCTTTCAATCTATAAGTGTGAATAAATAGTTTTTTAAAGGATCCATTCATTCTTTCAATCAGTAAGTGTGGAGAAAGAATCAATTTATTCTTTCAATCAATTCGTGTAGAGATTGAGTATTTGAAGGAATCCATGGATTATTTTAATCAATTTGTGGGGAGAAAGAGTGTTTGAAAGAATCCATTTATTCTTTCAATCTATAAGTGTGAATAAATAGTTTTTTAAAGGATCCATTCATTCTTTCAATCAGTAAGTGTGGAGAAAGAATCAATTTATTCTTTCAATCAATTCGTGTAGAGATTGAGTATTTGAAGGAATCCATGGATTATTTTAATCAATTTGTGGGGAGAAAGAGTGTTTGAAATAATCCGTTTATTCTTTCAATCAATTCTTTTGAAGAAGGAGTGTTTGAAAGAATCCATTTATTATTTCAATCAATAAGTGTGAAGAAATAGTTTTTTAAAGGATCCGTTCATTATTTCAATCAATAAGTGTGGAGAAAGAATGTTTGAAAGAATCAATTTATTCTTTCAATCAATTCGTGTAGAGATTGAGTATTTGTAGGAATCCATAGATTTTTTTAAATCAATTTGTGAGTAGAAAGAGTGTTTGAAAGAATCCATTTATTCTTTCAATCATTTCTTTTGAAGAAAGAGTGTTTAAATCCATGGATTCTTTCAAACTTTGGAAACATATATTGTCTGTATTAGTCCTTTCCTGTGAACAAAATTATTCTGAAAGATTATGTTTATCATTTGCTTTGATAATGATCCTTTGTTAACGTTATATTGTGACGTTCAGAGGGTTAATAAATGTTATGTACTGTCAACAATGCTTAAAATCCATGTAGCTAAGTTGTTTGCACAAATTCGTATATTGGTGCAATAGTTGTCAAAGTTTTTCTCTACATTATAAATTTATTTGCGCTGTATATAATTAAATATCAATTAATGTATCATTATTTTCGAATTATTTCTGCATAGGCACAAAAAGCAGTTTTAACCCATTCAAAGGGAAAATTGCACAGTGCTTTAAGTTGGGAATTTGAAGTAGTTTACTGGGGAAAAAACTTTTGTGTAAATTTTACTGCTATGAGACGTAGTGTAACAATCATATGAGAACAAATAACAAAGTCGTCTTTATCGGATTTATTAACGATACAATAGTAAATTATGGACTGAAAAACTAATTTGTGTAAGAGAATTATCTCATAGCATTTTGGGACAAAAAACTAACTTTGAAAACAAACTATTCAAGACATATACTTCTATCTTAATAGACCCTTAAACCCAAGTTTAACACTCAACCATCAGAAAATATCCCCCTCAATTTAATCTGCTTTTTTCACAAATAGCTTTCTTGAAGAAATAAAAAACAAGCCTTGTTGCGAGCAGTAGTTGTTAATATATTTTGATGTTGCACTTTATCCTTGATCACCTAACATTTTAGTACACATGTCGTAAACCGGTATAACACCTTATAGCTTAAACATGAACAGCACTGTCTGCTGAGTTATGGTCTTCGCCTACCACGTTAGATGTATTATACATAGATCATGTGTAAGTAATCATAGTAGACATCTCGATCTCAACTGTACACTGGATGTCTAAGCATATAAATCAGTAAGACTGATGGTTATAATATGAGTTATAGGACTGCTCCCCTAGAAACTAGCTTCTGTCTTACAGTATCATGAGACCTCGTTTAGTTACTGTGCTAAGCCACTGTAGGCAATGATTTCTGAGTTAAGTCGTTTAACTTTAAGCATATTAAACTTATGTTCTAAGCCTCCTTGAAGAGTTTGGGTGTGGTAAGACATGTATATATGTAAACTTGTTAAACTATCAAAAATATATTGAAAAATTCAGTAATTTGCTGAAAACTATAATTATTGTTATAAATTAAGCAACAATTATCGGTTATAAATTAAGTTTATCTTACTTGTTTTAAATCGAATTAACTGAGAAATTTGCTGTACAAATATTAATGTGTAGCAGGTGACCCTCCAGCGCGACGCCAGCTGTGGAGCAATAAACGTACACGATCCGTGGAACTTTCGAATGAAAACAGAATATTAGTTTGTAGAAGGTTCCGATCGTCATCTGGGAGACTTGAAGCATTGCACTGTAATTTTTCCCCCGAAAAGTTATTTAGTTTTTTTAGTGTTCTTTATGCTGTTTGTATATATTTGTAAGTTTTAAATCGTTTAATAATTAAAAATCTTCTATTAAGATTGAGCGACTCCAATTTCTTCCGGTAATCTCTCTATATTTAAAAAATTACCGCCGCTACCGCCGCCGCAGGATTGAAAACTCGCTTTTTTCGCTCGATTGTTAGGCGGTTTCCCGAGAAAGTACGGATCAGAAAATAACGGAATTGACATGGTTTGTTCGCAATTGTGCAGGAAAGAAGACAGACAAGATTTTATTCCGATGCGTGGTTAATAAATAAATTCGATGCGATCAAAAGGTAGTCACACAAGTTTCGGAATATTGGGACATTTTCGTGACTTTTTGTTTAAAAAAACTGTCATATTTATAACTTAATACATTTTTTTCAATTTGAAAATATTACTGAATACCTTAGGTTATACTCTTTCTTATGGTACAATTATTTTTTAATTGGTTAATAAATAAAGTCGATGCAATTAAAAGTTGGTCATACAATTTCGGAACTTTTAGATTGAAATTTCCAATACAACACTTAAACTGTCATATCTATAGCTTGGTGAACTTAGCGAGTTTAAAATAAAACTTCTATATCATAATTGTATTTTAATTTGTCCTATTTCTTTCACAATCTGCATAATATTTCAAAGAAAGCATTGAACTATTATAAAAGTATTCAAATGTCTTATATCCAGATGCATTTTTAATATCCAAGCAACGTATTTATTATTGAGTCTGTGGTAACCCATATCGAATCACATGATCTTCTATTAAAATAAGTCTTCGATCTAAAGATCTTCTATCTAAAAGAAGGGTAAACGAAGCGACTTCGGTCGGTTGACTGTCGAAGAGCAGGCAAGTGTTTTTAATCATGCTATATAGTCACTTTAACCTGTCAAAAATTTGTCGTACTGATTCGTTACAAAAACAATGTAAGAAATAAGTTTAGTCTGGTTTAGCGATTATTTCTAGCTGCATACGGTGCACATACAATTTTATTTCAATTCGAATAACTTGACAGATAAAAGTAAGCTGGAAAGGTACCTGGATTAAAAAAAATAATGTGATTTTTGTCAGTTTATTTCATGCACAAATCATTTGACAGTTTATTATTAGACAGAGCACTATTTATAACCCAATATGATTACTACCAAAAGAAACACCCTAACAATCGTATCCTGCTCTAAATGAAAATACTTCGTTCGTACAATAAAAAACATCAGATGTAAAGCTGATCTTATAAGTATTATGTTTACATATCACAACCTGTTACATGTCCTTTGCAATGTCAACTAAATTATAATGTCTTCAATAAATACACTACAGTGTCCTCAAAAACGTAAGGTACACAGTAAAGGATGAAAACCCGGAACAATGAATTGTGTCCTTAGTTCTCTTCGAAATTTCCCTAAAACAGTCCTCTGCAGTACATAAAAACAGGATGTGCTCCAAAATATCTTTGTTCTTCAGGGAAACAAGATTTTTATCTGAATTAACCCTCTTGGTGGTCGTCTCGACGTGGTATCTCGTCATTATCAGTTCTTAATAGACGAGATATCTCGTCACTAGCGGATCATGATGGACGCGATATCTCGTCATTAGAAAATCTTGATGGACGAGATGTCTTGTCATTAGATGGAAACTAACCAGATCTTTATATCGTCATCATCAATAAATCGCAAACACCTTGATGGAAGAGATGTATCGTCGAAACCCCTTGAAAGGTTTTAAGCAGTATATTTACAGGTAAATTCTCGGTTTTAAGCTAATCACCAATTTGGACAAACAGTAAAAAAATTTAATAAACAAAGGACACAGCTGGAGAATGTTGTGAAAGCTAGCTTCGTTGTCAGCTCAAAAATAGCGAAGTCATCGAAACCATTTACTGAAGGAGAATTTGTCAAAGAGTGCCTGTTAGAAATTTCAGGTATTATATGTCCCGAAAGGAAAAAAGAATTTGAGAAAATAAGCTTATCAAGACGTACTGGTGTTCAACGTATAGATATGCTGGCTGGTGATATCAAGAAAAAATTGACTGATCGTGTGACTTATTTTCAAGCATTTTCAATTGCTTTGGACGAGAGCACCGACTTGTCTGATACAGCGTAACTAGCTATTTTTATACGAGGCATTTACTGTAACTGAAGAATTGCTGGTTTTACAGCCTCTAAAAGGGACCACTCTGGAGAAGATATTTTTCATGAGGTTACAAGTGCTATTGAACAGTATGGTTTGTAGTGGTGCAAATTAATTGGGGTTTGCACAGATGGTGCACCTTCTATGGTGGGTTTACGAAAAGGTTTCATCGGAATTTTGAAAGAAAAAGTAATCGACTTTAATGTGCAAAAAGACGATTTAATAATTATTGCACTATCCACTAACAAAACTTGTGTTCGAAGTCCATCCGATTGCAGAACGTTATGGATGTGGTAATAAAGACAATCAATATTATTCGATCCCGCGCGCTTAACCATCGCCAATTCAAAGGATGACCTTTTTTCAAAACATGATGAGACACATTTTTGCGAAGTAAGGTGGTTAAGCAAAGGCAAAATGCTAAAAAGATTTTATGATCTTAGAGAGAAAACAGCCGATTTTATGGAAATCAAGAAAAAATCATTACCTGAAGTCAGTGATCAGAAATGGTTATTTGATTTAGCATTTCTAGTTGACATCACGGGTCACTTAAACGAGTTGAAATTGAAGCTTCGAAAACAAGGTTAGTTGTTAAACGAACTGTACAGCCATTTGAAAGCGTTCCGAAAGAAAATTCGCCTGTGGGAAACACAAATGCGATCTGGAAGCTGTTATCCTTTTTCAACACTATCTAGTCACGAAAATATTGATTACACTCAATATGCTAAAGAACTAAAATCACTGTCGGAGCAATTTTTAATAGATTTTCCGACTTTGTAAACATTGATAGCTGCTTTAACCTTTTTGCTGCTCCCATGAAAAGTGACGTAGAGTAGGCTACCACACACTTACAAAAGGAGTTGATCGAGCTTCAGGAAGACATACATTTGAAGTCAAAATTTGAAGACGTGGAGCTAAGTGATTTCTACAGAACATATCTTGCCGAAGAAAAATACCAACAGCTGAGAGCATTTGCAAGAAAAATGATTTGCACATTTGGAAGCACTTATAAATGTGAACAGTTCTTTTCCATGATGAAAACTAATAAATCGAAGTATCGAACCAGACTTACAGATGAAAATTTGTAAAACACTCTTCGCCTGTGTATTAGTGGGATTGATCCCAACATTGATTATCTTGTTTCTCAAGTTCCAGCTTAAACTTCTCATTAATTTCTGGCGATTGTAAGTAAATACTTAATCAGTACGATATTATTTTGTTCATGTAACTTTACCATTCTACTTTATGGATATATAAAATAAAATAAAACTTGTCATTATTACGTTTTTACAACTACCTATTATCTACGGCCCGCGATTTCATTAATATCCTAAAGTTTAGCCCGCAACTTTCCAAAGGTTTCCCATACCTGCCCTAGATAGTCAGTCGCTGACAGCTCGTAAATGGTGATCGATGCCAGCGGTCACTTAAAAGGGGGATACCATCCACAATACACGGATCTATACCATACCGCTGGTGTGGACGAAATTTTAGTGGTAAGAATTATCTACCTTCCGCAGCGTAAAGGTTAATAAAAGATAAAATTTTCCATGAAAAGAAGTCCAGTTTTGATAATACCCTTTAACTTAAAATCTTTCATAATGATTGTGTCGGAGCTTTTGTATCCCGAAACAATAAGCATTATCGCTCTACGGGGAATACCATTCTGACATCTCTAATCTAACGACTTCTAAGCTGAATAATATTCCTAACTCCGAATGTACCACACGCAACTACACTTATAGTGCATACTATACCATTTTGTTTGCCTAGGCCTTAGGGATTTCCTCTTTTCGCCATTAGAAAAATTAATTAGCCGGATTATTAAATGAAAGCTGTAATGCCTTCCAGATACCTCAACCATATTAGAAGCCTGGAAAGAGCCTGGTAATACGTTTCTGGTAATGAAACCCAGGACAATGAACTTCAACAGCCAGAGACGGTAACGTTCTTTGTTTGCCAATCGTAAAAGGTGCTGTTTAGTTTCATTTCAAATCGTGAAAATGACAGTAATTTTCAAATTCGAGCCAATGAGGAATATCTCGGTATTAATTATTAAAGCACTCCGCTGATTAAAACGGTGAGTATGGGGTAATTTTCTTTTTCTCGCTCTACGGCGGGTCGTATGTGATACTTTCGCGTGAGAGCTGTTGACACATCACTTAATAATCGCGACGGGCAAATCGTCCGTGGCAGACATTTTCGTTAATTAATGTTCTTTGGGCCTGAGGCGAGATCTTATCAAAGCCTGGATAAGTTTTTAAATGGATTTTGTTCCTGGATGGGGCGATTAAAAATTCATGTCCGCATTCGTTTAGTTTCGGGAGTAGAGAAACTAAAGTGAAGAAATTTTTATTAATTATTCGAATAAAATAATTTCCGTTTGGAGTGGTTTCTGTGAGTTGAGTGACTCCTGGTGCACACGGGCTTTAATGGCGTGTCGTGTGTCTCGTGTAACAAATTCTTTAAAACAAGTAATAAGTAATGTAATCTACCAGTCGGTGCTGTAAATTCCGTCATCCTGAACCGAGCACCTGCTAGGGGCAGTTCTCTCCCGGTCTAACTGTGCAGATGACGTCAGCGATTACTTTTACAGGAGTCAGTCTAGCGAGGCAACCTCTCAAGATGATTTCAGAGTCTGGTATAATCGCAGGTAAGTATTTTAAATAATGTAGTTCTGGAGAAACACAACGGGCGATTGACGACGATCCGGGATCAATCCACAAGGAATATATCCGAGGACATTATCATGTATACATATACGGACATACACCATACAATTTTGAACCACGATCGGTGTAATCGCAGACGAGTGTGCATGCGCTAGCTTTTCGCTTCTGTATTGTATCAGTGATGAATGTCGTCTGTCTCAATTTTTAAACTCTAGTTTGTAAATAGGTTATAAATATTTCTTATACTAATATCAGAAGTTTAATATAGAAAATAGCCTTTTTTGTAAACGTCATGCTAGATTGCAATCAGGTTGTTTGTTTTGTGTTTGGGGAGGCATATTTGGACAATCTCTGCCAAACACAAGAAAGACAACGCCAAATAATAGACACAAGGAAGGTTTCACTGACATAGATGAGAGAAATACACCCAGGAAAGAATTGAGCGTTTGTTGTCGAGCAGAATGGAATATAGAATGCTCGTCCCTTATCACATTTCACTCAATTAGAAGAATATCTTGTCCCTGAACTTCTTATGGGAGACAAATGTTAATTTTTTACCTTTTATCATGTTTGATAGTTTGAGGTACAGTTCTACTCTGACTGCTTGGCAGTTCAGTCATGAGATTTTGAATGAGTTTATAGTGCGGCTTTGATGGGAATGTTGATTTCGGAAGAGTTATTTCGTGTGGAGGTGCTGAGTACGCCAGGGGTATAGGTTGCCCTTTATATAAACAGGTATGACGATCGTTCGAGATGTTTTGTACCTTGACAACTCGTTACCACTGTGTATTTCTAATGTGATGAAACGCGTTAATTATTACTGGGAGGCCCGCTCCCTGCTCGCTAACACTCGCCAATCCCCGGAGAATTGCTTTGTAATCCTCATTGGCTCGGTTCTCGCTATTCTTTTAGGGGAGCTTCTCGCTATTCATAGAGCGGCTATAGAAAAATCGCTATTCTTTTATGAGTAACATCTATGAAAAGATGCTCTTAGCTCTTCAATATTATTAATTTTTCGTAATTGCCAGATGGTATCAATTAAGCAGAATTTATTTTAATCTAGTGGCAACAGCTTTTCCCCGCTATAGAATTCCGAGATCGTTGTGTTAAGGGACTTTTAACAAAGATTTCACAACTTTCAACTTTTTTAAAATCTTAACAGTAACTTACTCTTAACGGTTATATTTTCACTCATGTAACGTATAAGTAAAAATTTCAATTGACAATGCATAGAGCAGTGAACTTAACCCCTCCACTTTTACTCAACAAAAAGTGGCAGGAGATTGACTTTGAGAAAGTTAAATGTGACAGCATTCCAATAATTGACACATAAAAATAAATTCAATATACTGCTGAATAATATCAAGAATATTATTCAACCAAGTCCCTGATGTCAGTACGTTACAGGAATTTCCTCCAGTATGTTAAGAAGAGCGAACTTCCAGTATTTGCCTCAGAAAGGTTAGTAAGTACAAATAAAATCGCCCACTGCCTAGGACTTGCTATCAGTTCATTTTGTACAGACCTTCCAAAGAGTTTCGGAACACTTCTTGGGGACCGCGGAAGAGAAGCGAATTAGCAACAGTAGGGCTAAGAGTTCGAAACTAGGTCCAACCAAAAATCATCGTATACATGGGGGATGGTATGTTCAATCTGTCGTGGCTTCAAAACCCTCATATTGACGTGGTGGGAAAGTTTGGAGAGTATTGTGCCAACTTAGGTTTTGACCGTATTCCCTTAATTAACATTGACTTTTCATTCATATTACCACAACTAGATTTTGAACGTGTGCATCCCATTACCTTGTTCTACGACGATTCAACATTTTTAACGCTATTTTTCCGCTCAAATTTTCGTTTCTATGCTGATTTCTATCCTCCAGATTTCTCATTGCTTTCTCTAACTTCACCGCTAAATAATTTCATTACAGTGGTGACCTTCGCTCGTGTAGTTTTGTCCATCTCCATAGCTCAAATCGAGCCTAGTTAAACTGAGTTGCAAAATTGAGGAATTAATACCTTAAAGGTCGATTTTACACTATTCGTTGCGTATACATACGTTCGTTGCGTTCGTACATATACGTTGTTGCAATCCGAAAATAAATAAATAACGTCGATTTCTGTGCCGGGTACATTAGTGAAATGTATAAAAACGTTTATTACCTATTGGCCCCAACAATCATATCTCTCTTCACTGAACTCGGATTTCCAATGGAACATTAGATTTGACTTATCGTCCTGTGTCGTTTAACATTGGTCTTACCGTCGTTACCAATAAAATCATTAATCAATTTAATGCATTCATATCTCGCAGGCTTTCAACTGAATATTTCATTTTGAATATCAGAGTTTGGAAATATTATAGAAATACCGTGCTTGCTATCTAGTCATGTTATTTTTTGTCAAATTGCTTCAACTGAAAAATAGTAACAAAAGCTATACATAATCAGTCGCGTTTTAAACTAACAATTGAGTAACATCTCGTGTTTGGGGACTATAAATCCACTTACAGAATCCACTTGAAAACGAAACAGTGGATACATAAACCGATAAACTGTCTTTACAAAATTACGCCCTTTGCATCTATGCCGTTATGCTCAGCCAGTTTCGTTCGCGTTGAATGAAATATCGGGTAACATTTATACAGACTGAGTTTACAATTTATAAGATACGTCCTTTCAAAGATCTCTCTGGATGCGGGAAAATATAAGACTTGAATAATACTCGATAAACAAGTTAGGAGTTAAAAGATTAATAAATTTTATTACCAGAGATAAATACGTTCATGAGCTGGATATTGTGTGTGAAGGTTGGGAGACTATAATGGCTTCACGAGCTCTGAGTGAACTGCAATTTATTACAGCGCACTGAAGGCTAATTATTATCTGGCCCCATATATTGTTTTAATTTCAGTAGGAATATAGACCCCTTCAATTCTGCAGGGAACTGTGAAGTGAGTTCAAACAAATAAGAGCACAGCACTGCGTATTCTGTACTAGTAGAATTAGCCGGCGTTGCTTGGATTGAATTGGTTAAATGTTGACTGAAAAAGTAATCAAACTAACTACTTTTCTGCTTCTTAGAGTACTTAATTAATGTTTAAGTGAAAGTAAATTAATTTTTAACACCATTTTGAGATTTTTCAAGCTTTTTTTAATTTAATTTTGAGAAAATATGTATGCGGGCTATTTATATCATATTATCCATTACACTTCGCTTTTGGTGATATTATTTCAAGTACAGTAAAGTCTTATTTTAAATTTCCCTTAATAACTGTTATGCACTGATAAGTATGTTCATCACAAGGTCATGATTTCCAGCAGTCAAAAGTATATCTTTAGAAACTACGTTTCCCCATCTGGCAGGCTCCACCTCATTGAACCTCAGCGTCATAATCAATGCTCTGACCAACTTCAGAGAAAGTCTCCACAACCCACAATCAACTAGTTTTTGACCCTTTCTATTTTTTAGCAGACACAGTGGCCAGTGGTTTTAATACAGTGGCAGACAAAATTAAGTTCCTTGTCTTCTAGAACCGGGCTAGCACATTTAGAAGAGTAACGGCAACCGGAGGGTTGCGAGTTCGAAATTATGTCCAACCAAAGATCGTCGTATACACATTCAATCTGTCCTGGCCTCAAATATCCTCACATTAGAGTGATGTGAAAGTTTGAAGAGTGGATTACCAGCTCAGGAGTTTACCTCGTCATATGACGCTGGTTCAAAATGACGTGATATCTTCGGGTCTTTTATTTGGGGATTGATCTCGGACAGTCGCCAATAACCCGATGTGTTGCTACAGCGTTACGTTAACTGCCTACATGCCGTGTCTTCTGTTCATAAAATCGTAAAATCGCAATCTTGGACCGTAAAATCGCGTCGCCACAGCGTTACCATTGCACTTTCACGTTATTTAAGACAATTTCATCTCTCTCTTGCAGCTCTCAAACCCAAAGTGAAAGACCACTACAACGCCCACAAGCTTTCCTACTGGCTGAACTTAATACCTAGACTAGATGCCACTGACAACACCACATCGGATCAGCACCACATGCTGGATGACCACCATAACGTGTCCAGTTACGACGGATGCATCCGGGACATTTACAGAGACGTGATACAACACACGCACAAGAGTGGGGAAGAAACTTCTCAGTCCAATACAACAGGTAACCAGAGCACTGACCAAGACAAAGCTCCTGCCGGCAATTCAACGGAGGTTCAGGTGTTTGGACTGGATAAGGGAGTCCATTTATCTGCTCTGGGTGTGACCATAGCTGTCGGATGCTCGCTGCTGATGTTAAATGCGGTGGTTTTTGGTGCCATATTCTACCAGAAGGACAAGATAAATGTCGCGAAGAATATGCAGAAAGCTTTTTATGAGGTTTGTTTCACTTTTTCTTCAGCTTCGTCTCATAAATGTTTCTAAATGAAGACAATTTCCTGATTTTCGAATTATTTGGTAAACTTAGTGATACATAAATAGTTTATACGTATTGCTTACTGCACCTTGCATGCTGACATGAAACATCATATCAAATATCATGTTAGATCGAGGTTGATTTGCTAAAATGATGTTTCTAATAGCACAGCTGTTACGATTTCTTAGAAAAACTTTCTGTTAATATTGAATCAAACCATTATCGAACCTGCACCTTAAAAGCATCATGTCACTACAATAGTAGGAAATTGAAAAGTAGAGTGAGCTATGGTAATCTCCTCATATGCCCATGATCAATTGACCGAAACTAACAGTAGCTAGTAGTAAACCCTTAGACTGCTTTTATCTGCTGGATGAAACCTCTAGAATCATCATCTGATTGGTCCACAGGACGGAATAAACCCCCCATGCGTTGATTCAACGTATTATATGTCCCTGGATCGATCACCTGTTACTAGAATTTGATGATTTCATCACTTATGTCGCCACTCTATAGAAATGCGAATCCACACATCTACCCTATCATAAGATCCAACATCGTCAAATGAATACCAAACCGTATGGTCAATTGGTCAATCGGCCAATCAAGTCAGTTTTTCAAAGTGCAGTTACAATTAGTCATGTTGGTAACACTTTTAGAAGCTTCTCTCAATAGCAATGTTCAGATTATTACATTCCCCGTCAATACGTATACCAATATCCTTAAGTCTGGGCACGCAGTAGAATAGAATGCGACAAAATATACGACATACAAATATTTACTTCCTTTCTGTACAGAAAACATGCATAAGTATTTTAGCCAATTTAGTGTCGCAAGACTGATGTTGGATCAATGCGTGGCTTGCATTAGACACACTCCCAACAGTAAAATCCAATTTATATTGATTCCTTTTAATAAGAATAAATAATTTTTAGTGCTATTAATTTTTTAATTACTAACTCTAATAACAATCAATTATTTTTAATACACAGTCCAGCAATTTCTTTTCTTTCGAACCGAATTAATACAGAGATGAACCAATATTAGATTTCAAGAATGCATCGGTATTTCCCCTCCAAGTGTTTTCAACGAGATATCGCCAAGAGAAATATCTAAGAAATGTTCCAAGATCTTTTAGCAAATATTGACCATTTGCTTGTTACGAGATTTCCTGAGTAGTGTATTACTGTACACACTTACGTCACATTTAAGTTCTAAATTACCAAATTTATTGGTTGAAAAATCCTGGAAAAAATTATATTGCTCAGGAAGGTCGAAAAGGGTTAAAAGTTATGCAGGAAACACTGCAGAATGCCATTTAATGCTCCCTTCAGGGGATTAGGACTTTTTAAGAGCATTTAACGCTCCTGTGGTTTGGCCGACATGGTATCTCGTCATTAACAATGCCATTTGAAGATCTTGATAGACAACGTATCTCGTTATTAGTAGAAAAGTTACCAGATCTTGATAACGTCATTATCAAAAAATCTACAAAATCTTGATGACGGATATCTTGTTATTAGCGAAATTGGTCATATCCTGACGCACGAAATATCTCGGCGAAATCTCATGGAAGGTTAAGAACTAAAACGAAAATTAGTGACGCACGAAATATCTCGGCGAAATCTCATGGAAGGTTAAGAACTAAAACGAAAAATTAGTGACGCACGAAATATCTCGGCGAAATCTCATGGAAGGTTAAGAACTAAAACGAAAAATTAGTGACGCACGAAATATCTCGGCGAAATCTCATGGAAGGTTAAGAACTAAAACGAAAAATTAGTGACGCACGAAATATCTCGGCGAAATCTCATGGAAGGTTAAGAATTAAAACCAAAAATTAGTGACGCACGAAATATCTCGGCGAAATCTCATGGAAGGTTAAGAACTAAAACCAAAAATTAGTGACGCACGAAATATCTCGGCGAAATCTCATGGAAGGTTAAGAACTAAAACGAAAAATTAGTGACGCACGAAATATCTCGGCGAAATCTCATGGAAGGTTAAGAACTAAAACGAAAAAGTAGCCATTTTAGGCCTGGTTCACACATCCGGTTTTTCAACGTGCTGTGCCGCAACGCAAGTACGGTATGATATACATTAGATCCTGCAGAGTATTACACACACGCCTCCGGCGCCGCTGCTACAACGCACGTCCAGCTTGCGTGCAATTTCTACCGCATTCCCCACGGTGCCGCACACGCCTCTCCGGTCTGAAGTACCGTTTTTTCATAAATAAATGGAATATAAATAATAATTAATAAATGGTTGTATCCAGTAACGTCTATTTTGTGCATCAAAATATAATTTTTTGATACCAAGTAAGCGAAATAAACACGTTTTCTTCGATAGAATGTTTATCGCAATAAGCGCGAAATCAGAACTTGCGTCATTTCACGGTTATGTGTGCATAGGTGGGCTTCGGTTCCGCAGCGGCGCCGCACGTTGAAACATCGGATATGTGCACCGGGCCTTAAGGTTTGCGTGGACCGTGTAAGGCATGATTGAAAATAGGGAATTAAATCCCCGTTCATCTCTGTTTTTCAGGTGAAGAGGAATGCAGAGGAAGAGGATGACTCCTTCAAGAAACCCTACTTGCTGAAGGACGCACCATCCTCCCTCATCTTACACGAGTTCGAGCCTCTCCAGGGGTTCAAAGAGCAGCAGATCTTCGACTTGGTCGAGACCAGAGAGATCAAGCGGCAACTGAGCGGGACCGCCGAAACCGAGCTTACAAACACAGTCAAGCCCACGAAGATCAAAACTGTGACATTCGTGGACGCCCCGACCATTCTTTGCGAACATTCAGACTCCATCGTGTCGGATGCCTCCGGGGTAGTGTGCATCGATCCTATATCATTCCAGCATTCGCAAACCACAGAGTAAGAACACTTTCGGAATGGATTTTATGGTATTGAATTGTTATGCACGAGTCAACTCGAGATTTGTGTAACGCGAGAGTATGTAGGTATTTAATTACCGTCGCACTGGAGTAACACAACAGGGCTATAGGCGATCAAACCCGAAGACAGCAGCCGGTAATTTTGAACCACAGTCAGATGGCGAGGTTAACACCTCAGTCGGCATCCCACTGTCCAAACGTCCACACCACGCCAACATCAGGAAATATCAGGTCACTGATTAACGTGAAACAGTCCCTCTTGTACACGACGGTCTTTAGTTGGAATCGAATTCGCAACCCTCCAGTTGATAATCCGTTACTCTTCCAACCGGGATACAGCGGCTCTGGGTTTTCTGGGAAGTAGTACACTGTACTGACAATAGTAGAAACCAACCTGGAATAGAAACAAAACATAGCCTTTATTAAACATAGGCTTTATTAAACATAGGCTTTATTAAACGTAGCCTTTATCAAACGTAGCCTTTATTAAGCGTGGCATTTATTAAACATAGTTTTTATTAAACATAGCTTTTATTAAACATACCCTTTATTAAACATAGTCTTTATTAGACGTAGCCTTTATTAAACGTAGCCTTTATTAAGCGTAGTCTTTATTAAACGTAGCCTTTATTAAACGTAGCCTTTATTAAACGTAGCATTTATTAAACATAGCTTTTATTAAACATAGCCTTTATTAAACATAGCCTTTATTAGACGTAGCCTTTATTAAACGTAACCTTTATTAAACGTAGCATTTGTTAAACATAGCTTTTATTAAACATAGCCTTTATTAAACGTAGCCTTTATTAGACGTAGCCTTTATTAAACGTAGCCTTTATTAAACGTAACCTTTATTAAACGTAGCCTTTATTAAACGTAGCCTTTATTAAACGTAACCTTTATTCAACGTAGCCTTTATTAAACATAGCCTTTATTAAAAGTAGCCTTTATTAAACGTAGTCTTTATTAAACGTAGCCTTTATGAAACGTAGCATTTATTAAACATAGCTTTCATTAAACATAGCCTTTATTAAACATAGCCTTTATTAGACGTAGCCTTTATTAAACGTAGCCTTTATTAAACGTGGCATTTATTAAACATAGCTTTTATTAAACATAGCCTTTATTAAACATAGCCTTTATTAGACGTAGCCTTTATTAGGCGTAGCCTTTATTAAACGTAACATTTATTAAACATAGCCTTTATTAAATGTAGCCTTTATTAAACATAGCCTTTATTAAACGTAGCCGTTATTAAACGTAACCTTTATTAAACATAGCCTTTATTAAAAAATAACCCTTATTAAACATAGTCTTGGGTCTTACTATAAATCTATAAATTAAAATTATCAATTTCAGATCACATCCACATGGATAACTACAACGATAATTACTAGTGTGAAAATAGACTGAAGGAAGGAAAGACCTACAGGAACGTGTGCGTGTGCGTACACATGTGTGTGATGCGCGCGCGTGCGTGTGTTTTATGTCAAAATCTAAATCCTGATGTAATAGTCATTTTATTATCCTCAAATATCCATATTTTGATTGTTAACTACTTACCATTTTAAGCACAAGTCCTGATGGAATGAACCATTTTGGTTAGTCAATAATTTTATGAAGTCCTATAGCAGTGCCGACCCCTAGGACTTGTGCTCATGACGATAAGTTTTTAACATTCTAAATATGGGTTATTTAAGTATACTAAAGCGACTGCTACTTAAGTGTTTAGATTTTGAATTAAAACATCTGTCCACATTTTCTATTGGACATTCCTTCTTTAAATTCCAGTCTATACTCACTAGTAGTCAGCTCTCTAGTTAACTATGTGGATGTGAAATCTAAAAAGGAAAATTTTAATTTATAATCAGACACCAAAATAAAGATTGTGTTTTGTTGCTACTCCAGGTGTCCGGTGGCGTTTTTATGTATATATAAGAGGTGTGCATTCATGTATAATTTGTGTACATTCATGCATATAATGATACTGTGTGCATTCATGTATAATTTGTGTCCTACCTCAGCCTTTCACTTCAATGCAATTTCAGCACGTCACAGATCAGAAGTATTTTCTGTCGAGCTAGGTTGTTGCGGTAGTGTTACTGCAAAGAAACGTGATTTCTTTGACGTGATTTGGCTTGTTTTACGACTGTTATTTCAGCACTTAGTTTACGTGAAAAGTTATAATATGTGTTACGTGCACAATTACAGTATGTACATATTGGCGAAGCCCCCTTTATAAAATAAGAGCTTTGCAACCTCTACGTATCCCGAACGTGAGGTCATTTGGCTATTTTTCGAACATGATTTCAACACTTAGCTTACAAGAAAGAGAATAATGTGTGTTACCCCCACAATTACAGCAGGTAGATATTAATAGAGCCACCTACTTGAATTAACAATTATACATTTGAACTTGTCTCTCTATATTAAAAAAAAGTTGCCGCCGCAGTATTGAAAACTCGCTTTTTTCACTCGAATGTTAGACGGTAGCCCGATAAAGTACGGATCAGAAAATTACGAAATTAACATGGTTTTTACAAAACTGTACAGGGAATAAGACGGAGAAGATTTTTTCCGATGCGGCTATTAGTTTAGGGTGCATTAAGTGTCAAAGTCGAAAAAAGCTAAATTTCTAACGCGAGTGATCAAAATACGTATAAATTTTCAGTCTTCAGCCGTGAGGTTTTTTTTAGAGTACCTCTAAATGTGATTTTTTTTCAGATCGTCGTGTTTTTTTTTTTTTTTAATGAAACTTTCAATTTGGTTGTTGATAATATTTTTTTGAAATTCGGGAAAAATAGGGACATTTTCGTTATTTTTTTGTTAAAAGTGTCATATCTATAACTTAATACCATTAGTTTTTAAATTTGAAAACCTCACTGGAAACCTTATAGTGCACTCTTTCTTAAAGTGCAATTATTGGCAACATTGGTTCATAAATAAATTCAATGCGACGAAAAGTATAATTTCGCGATAGTGTGCAAATTTTTCATCGTGGGGAGGAAACACTACATTCTTCTAACCGACCTTGAGGTGAAACTTGCTGTGACATCTTGGAAAAGGAAGACACTTGTGAAAGGAGTGTTGGTTGAAATAAAATTAGTGCATTGCATTATTTTAATTATTTTATATAATTAAGTTGATTAGTTATGAATAAATATTTTACAACGCTGTTGGTTACACAGCTTGTCATATAAGAGGTATTTTGTGTCAAGCTAAAATAGGTAATAGTAGTGTTTCTATATTGGAACTTATTTCGTGCACGTTTTCCGAAAGTGACATCACAGTTTCTTTTCCGAATGCAATTTCAGCACTTGTGGAGCAAAAATTCCAAAACAAAAATTTTGGATTGACAAATGACAGTTGATTTAGCAATTTAAGGGTCATTTGTCAGATTAAAAGTTGAACATAATCCAATACGGCGATGAACTAAATTTTTAAAGTAACCCCAATGCGTATCATGTGAGACTGCTTGAACAGCATAAGAAAAATCTACGCAGGCCGTCTGTTTCGTTTGGTTACACTAAAAATACCTCTTCCAGAGATAGGGGTCTTGACCCTAGAATGCCCAAGCAATCTTCCTCTAGTTTCTCTTTTACATACTTTCTTTTCATTATTGCTTGACAACAGTCTTGTGTTTGGGGCATCTTGGATTGATATAGCCGTTATGCCATACAATCCAAAACCAACGAATTCACAGAAAGAACTATAAAAGTTAATAAAAACTCCGCCCAAAATAGTGATAATTCAAATGAGTTTTTTACTAGAAATATTTTGTCCTTATATGATTGTTTGCACAGGGTTATTATTCAAGTGTCCTGTTTCAATTTCGGACAGCGTTTGCCCAGTTCAAAGAGCAAAGGACGTTACAAGTTCGAAATTCTTCCCAACGAAACAGCGTCTTATACACTTGAGCTGGAGCATGTCAAATTTGTCGTTGCCTCAAATGTTCTAACGTTGGATTGGTGTCGAAGTTTGGCGAGTGGGGTGCCAGCTCAGGCGTTGACCTCGTCATCTGACCGTGTTTCAAAATTACGAAATGTTGTCTTCGGATCTTTCCAATCGAGATCGATCACTTGGACTGTCACAAATAGACCAGTGTTGCTTCAGTGAGACGATAATTGACTACCTACATGTTTAATTTTAGTTGGGAACTTTATTGAAGAAATTTAATAATTGTAAATCGGGTGGGAATGAAAACACATCTAACGTTTTTGTCCTTAAGACTCTCCGCAAAGGAGTTTTTTTTAATTTTTATGTTTAGTCTCAGTTCGAAAGTTATTTTGGAAAATATAAATCGGACAAGAGGAAAATAAAATACATCTTAACGTGTTTATCCTTGCGACTGCGAAATAAATAAATATGAATCGTCAGAGTTAAATCTTTAGACTCCGAACCAGTTCATAAAATACCCATCCCATAATCCCATGTCCTTTTTTTATTTTGAAAGTTATAGCCCCGTAACTGGTAAGAGATTATTCTCTATCTTCCTTGCTCGGTTCAGATTCCATTTTATTGCAGAATTCCATTGTATAGCTTGCCAGTGATTACATACCTTCTCTGGCAAATAAAAACTTGTGATATTGTTATTTTTATACACTGGTTTGCAAAGCTTAAAGAGCACTTTTATTTACGAAGGTTACACTTCAACATTAAACAATATAGCCTGTGACAATTTTTATGTATATAGCAACACAACGCGTCTTTCCAGGAACAATCCCGAAGGGAAAGAGCGAGGACAGCAGTAATTTTGTGAACCGTAGTCAGATGACAATAACACCACCTGAGTTGGTACCACACTCTCCAAACTTTCTTTGGTTCGACCTAGTTTTGACCTAGCAATCCTTCGTTTTCTAGTCCGTTTCACTTCACTACCACGGCCTTATGTAACCGAGGATATTCAGTATAAAAATGGTACATGTTCGAATTTGAGAATCGGGACATCAGGGACTCTAGCATAAAAACGTGTTCTGCTACCTCAATAGCTCAACGCCATTCTCACTACGCAAAAGCGTTGTAAAGCTTGTATCTATGTGGTCAAACAGCCTAAAAAGGATCGTTTCATCTCTTTTGCTTACGCAGTTATCCTTCCACCTCATGGAACCCAATGCAGTGGCACCACTTCAGTTCAAATTCTCTTTTTACTGTTCTTTTCTTAGTATCGTTTGGCTTTAGGCATCAGTTCGGAACTCTCAAAGTACATATTGAGTCAATTTTATCGACAAATCAATGCAAAGCAGTTCCTGAAAGCCTTACGGTTTCTTACGTTTAGCATGCCAGCGTACATACCTTTTCGTGTTACTCTAAAAAAGAGTATGGTATTATTTCATGTAAACCGTTATACTGAATTGAAATATTTTTACTTTCTTTTGAAAGTTGAACTTTTTACCCTCGAAGTGATTTTTCGACGGGATATCGCGTCCATCAAAATCTGACCATATCTTATAATGACGAAATGTGAGCCTTTTTTTAAGTAGTATAAGTCCACTTGGGGAAAAAATGAGTTTATTTTCTTTAACAATTTTAATAATTGTTATTGAATAGTAAAATTTAACAGGTTTACAGTGTTAAAAACATCATCCGAATTGAGTAACGTTTGCCAATATTTTTTAATTGATTTAAATGCAAACCCGTAAATATCTCGATGTATGAAAAAACTGACTTATACCACTTTCAAAAATAAAGGCTCATATATCGTCATAAAGATATTGTAAAATTTTTTATGGAGACTACATCAAGATCTGGTCAGTTTTCTTCTAATGACGCGGTGTCTCGTCAATCGAGATCTGCTAATAGTTTTTAGAATGAAGCGATACATCAACAAAAAAATCCTAATCAAAGATGAAAATTTTAAATATTTTATTTTTGAAAGGGGAAACGGAAACAATAAAATACAAAAAGTTTTTCTTACAAAACTATCTTAACAAAAGGAATCAAAATTAAATCCCATCTAAGTAATGATCCAATCACCCTATTAAACAAAACCCGACTTCACTTTTAAGTCGCTTTATATTTTGATCTTTTCAAGCAAAGATTTAACCAGCCTTTGAAAACTAAGTTATTTAATTTGCGGCAGCGTAATTGATGCGTGAAAAAACAACTGCTTTCTAATAACGAAGAGATTACGAAAACAAATAACTAACACGGATAAGTTTCAGTCAGGAAAAAATGTATTCCTGCTCATTACTCATACAAAAAAGCCTTTACCAAGCTGTGCAGAATTCGTTCATTTTTTATGCAATGCGAGGGAAGCAAACCATCGGTGCTGAGTAAGAAAAAGTAAAGGTTTCTCGCAAGAATAAGTTTGTTTATTCCCCAATCCGTTAATGATCTGTGCTATTATTAATTGTGGGCACGATTAAATATTCCGGCTACTCTATCAAAGGTGGCTCAGAGACTCGGTTAATTGCTTTTCGGAATTAATTATTTCCATGGGCTCGCTTTTTTTTTTCTCCAAAACTTAAAATTCCGAAGGTGAAGCAGGAACCTTTCTATGATATTTTACTTTACACCTTTACAACTGAATAACTTATGTACTTAAGGGGAAAAAATTAGCTACTTCTGAAATCGAACTTAAAAGCTCCGTCTAATGATAATCATAACGATTATTAATTATCATGAGTTAGTTACTGGAAGTTACTTGTGCAAGGGAAAAACTTTTTCAATAAATTATGCAACTGTACTCTCTTTATTTTTAAAGAAAATATTAATAGTGATTTTAATATTCGTTGAGCAGTGTGGATGAGGGAATTCTGCGAGTCTTATTTCAATGACAGTTCAATTTCTTGCTGTCGGTAACTCAGTACTAATAGCCGGATTGGCTCAGCTCTACTCAGCTAAGCACAGTTTGGCCCTCCTCGGCTCGACGAGTTAACCCATTAAAGAATCACCAGCTCGGCTGTGCATTAATGTTCGACACGCTTCATCTCGGATTTTACCCATTACCAATGACGAATTCGGCTAGACTTGGCTGAGCACAGGTCGGCATCGTAACCAGTTGTGAATGATCAGCTTGGCTTAGTCTAGTTCTACTAAGCACAGTTCGATACGCCTCAGCTCGGCATGTTTACCCATTAAGAGCGGCCATCTTAGCTCAGCTAAGGATTGGATTGGATTGTATTTGGTTTTGTGGCATTGAGTCCTCTTGGAACATATTATGCCAAACTCAAGATAAAAATCAGATACATAATATAATAATGAAATGAGATGAGTCAAAACATAATGAGTAAATACTATATGAAATTATATGTGATGGATAAAACCGATGTCATGTAAAAAGCTAAAAATATTTGGATGAGGATTCTCCCCAACCACGTCTTCTAAAGTCAAGGTATAAGAATTAAAATATTTAAGACGTTGAAAATTAAAATGAGAACACTCTATTAAAATATGTTTCACAGTAAGTGGACAAATGCAGTAATTACAAATGGGATGATCTTCTCCGAGGAGGAGGTGCCTATGAGTTATACGCGTATGCCCAATACGGAGACGTGTTAGTACTACCTGCTGTCTTCTTAAAGGTGGTGACTGCCATTGAGTTATACTTGTTTTTAAAAGGTGGAGTTTGTTTTCGGTTTGATCATTCCATTGGTTCTGCCATTTTTCCTCCAAAAGTTTGTAAATTAATGATTTTAAGTCGCGATAAGGAATGGTATGATTAATATTAGTTACGGCCGATTTGGCGGCTTTGTCGACAATCTCATTTCCTGTTATTCCAACGTGAGATGGGGAATCCAACAAAATATTAAGTCAAAACCCTTGGAGGAAAGATGATAAATTATTTTCAATGACTCTAAAACAATGGGATGACTGTCATGATCAGGATGTTTCAATGACTTTAAAACACTTAATGAATCTGTGAAAATGATATATTTTTTATGACAATGACCAGATATATATTCCAATGCTTTATATATGGCCATGATTTCAGAGGTAAAAACAGAACATGAAGAATGAAGTTTAAAACTGATAACAGACTGATTAATAGTGAACGCAGCTCCAACATAGTTTGCCCTTTTCGATCCGTCCGTGTAAACTTGTATAAAATTTGTGTATTTTTCTATATGGTTTTGAAAAAGTTGTTTGTATATAACATCAGAAGTGTCCGCTTTATTGAAATATTGGAATGGGTTTTGAAATTCAAAATAATGATTAAACCAAGGAGAGAATGAATACAGTTTTTTCTGAGTGACGTCAAGTGCAGAAATTTCGGATCCGTTCATTAAATCAAGCATTCTTAAGTGGAATGTAGGAATGAAGGATGTTTTTGCTAGATAGAGGCGTTTTAAATATGGACTGTGATGAATGGTATGCAATGGGTGATGAGGGGTTGAGGTAATTCTAAAATAATATTCCAGTGATAACAACTGTCGTCTTAAGTCCAGAGAAGGTTCAAAAGATTCTACGTACAAGCTGCTTACGGGTGAAGTCCGAAAGGCACCAGAACATAAACGTAAAGCTGTGTGGTGGATAGTGTTCAGGGTTTGAAGAGCAGATTTCCTTGCTGAACCATACACCACGCAGCCGTAATCTAATTTTGATCGTATTAATGCTCTATATATTTTTAAAAGACAATTCCGATCAGATCCACATGATAACTTAGATAAAACTCTTAATATGTTGAGGGCCTTTTCGCAACGTTTGCGTAGATTTAAAATATGCGGTTGAAAAGTCAACTTCTTGTCAAATATGATACCTAAAAAATTTTAAATTGTCCACAACATTAATTAAAATATCTTTGAAAAATATTTCAGGGTCAAGATGAAGATTTCGTTTTTTACAAAAATGAACACACGCGGTTTTTGAAGGTGAGAAATTAGCTCAGCTAAGTATAATTCGATATACTTCAGCACGAAAGCCCATTGCGAATTGTCGATTCGGCTCGGTGAGTATAGTTCAGCCAGCATCACCTCGGCTTGTTAACCCATTACGAATGGTCGGTTGGATTATGCTTAGTGAGCACAATTCAACTCGCTTCAGCTTGCTGTCAACCCATTACGAACGGCAGCTGAGAACAGTTCGACGTATATACAACATGCACAAAAATAGGTTTGATTTTCCAGCAGACGTTAAAAATCAAAGTTTTAACATTAGTTATGTAGTTTTTTTTTTCTATCTCCTAGACCGTTAAGAATAGAGTAAAAATTTCAACGGATTTGAAATCTGCGGAAAATTTCACGTTGGAGATTGATACCTAAAAATATGAATTTCTTTAAATGAATACAATTTTTTAAATTGAATATTTATATTTTCGCAAGAGATTGTGACGTCATGTCAACTTTCGCATTCAAAAACTAAACAGATTATATTTCCTGGTATCTTATGATTTCAGCGAAAGAAAGCAAAAACAAATTAAAAAAATATTTTGGCTGGCATTTTTTAGTTTTGTAAAATTGGAATTGTTAAAGATATATTTTAAGAAATTTCAACGGATTTTAAATCTGCGGAAAATTTGAAACCAGATAGGTTTTATACGTTGAACCTTATACGTTTGATTTTCTTTTAATAACTAATTATTCAGTTAAATATTTATATTTTCGAAAGATATTGTGACGTCAAGCCAAGTTCCCATATGATTTGCTTAGCAAACCGACACCACGGACAACTCTGTTATGTCTGTTATCCCATTTGCGAATCAAACCATAGTTCATAATATTCATAATTTGGTTTTTGAAGCAAACCAAATTGGAATTCGTAAGGAATTCATTCCAATTGGTTACGAATTTCCAATTGGTTACGAATTTCTATTTGGTTTGCGATGCAAACCAACACCACGGGCAACGCCATGATGGCTGTTATCGAATTTGACCGTATTTGACAATGACGAAGACATTGCGGCGTTGCTCGGTGGAGGTGGTTTACGAAGCAAACCATAGTTCATAATATTCATCATTTGGTTTGCGAAGCAAACCAAATTGGAATTCGCTGGGAATTCATTCCAATAGGCTACGAATTTCCGAAGCAAACCAACACCACGAGCAACGCCATGAAGGCTTCTATCCAATGGGCTACGAATTCCCATTTGGTTTGCGAAGGTTAGCAAGTTCCGGAAATTAGTGAGTAGGGATCACACCTGACCCCACGAAAAGAACTGTTACGGGCAACGCCGTGCTGGCTACGCAATGGCTATTGTATCATAAAACCCCATTTAGATAGTTCCTTGATGAAGGCATTAAAATATTTTAAGATTAAAATTTATCGTTTTATTTTATAAATTTCAAGAACATTAAATAATCCTATTTATTTGATTGAATTCCCTTATTAAATACATGAATAGATTTCAGAAAGTTATTTCATATGCCTCAAGAGAAGAAATATATTAACGTTTGAACCCAAGGGCAACGGAAATTTGTATTCATATGTTAGCATTTTGTCTTTCAAATGATTCCATTGCTGCATTGCGAAGTCGATTTAAAATCTGATTTTCTCAGTTTCAGAAAATGTGAACACTGATGGTTTGATCATCCCCTTGACTTTAGCAATTTCATCCTAAATGTCACATAGTATGTGTCTGTGTTTTATTTGGTGTATCTGCGTGTAGCTAATGCTAATTTTATTCTAAGAAAATTGCAATACATTGTTTTGTTGGTTTCCAATAGTTTATAAAGAACATTCACGGCTAGATAAAGTATTTTAATCCAAAAGCGATCAATTTTTATGCCTTGGGGCCAAAAAGAAACACAACATGACCTTTTTTGTTTATGTTGAAGTTCTCCTCAGAGAATATTACTCCTCTCATTTCATTTATGTCACGTAATCAGTATTTTATGAAGTATAAAAAAAAGCGCTGAAGCTTTCCGTTATATTTAAACTTATTCAAATTTATGCATGGACTTTATTAAGTTCTCTTTCGGACTCTCTTTACGACCATTTTTTTATATCTGGGATGGTTTGTTTTATCTTTATTACAGAGAAAAGTTATTTTGTTTAAAACTCGTTTAGGTGAAACTCATTTGCATGTTATGTCATTTATTGACAAAATATTTAAATTCCATAAACTCTGTTTCAGGGACGAGAGAGAAGTTCAGAGCTAGTAACAATCGAAAAACTGGCTACAATTCTGTTGAAAACGTCCATTGGAGAAGAGGGTTCTCGCCGATGATTGGACAGTTGTTATCCCGAAGTGTGAACATGGCTATTTGCAGGGGAAACGAACATAGTTTTATTATGCGTGAAGAGAGATAAGAAAGAATTGTTCTAAGAGCTGGAAAATGTTTAAAAGAATCTGTTGTGGAAAAGAATATGGGAAAACTGTTTTTATATGTTTTTTGATGTTTGCTTATATTTGTGTAATTCTCTGATAACGTGAACACTTTCATGTCTGAATCAGTGAATAAATTTGTGGTTGAAAAATTTATTCTTTTAATCGTATGAAACATAAAAGTTTTTTTAGAACCTGGCATTTCTATAAATAGTATTGTTCCTTGCTATGGTGGAAAAGTCATGAATATAAAACTTATAGATTCTTCTACTTAGTATAAAATTTAGAGAAATTTCGGAGACAAAATAGGGATTTAAATTGTGCTTTGATTTCCCTTCTTAGAACAAATTGCTATCAAGAAACGATTCATCAATGTTTAAGTAACACTTTTATAGCTAGATACTTTCAACAAGGTTGGTTGGTTTTTCAATGACGCAAGGGCCATATTTGTTCATGCTGTGCCCAACACAATACAGACAATGTCAAATGATCGACAGACACATACAAGGAAAGTTTTAATAACAGAATAGAAAAATACATGTTGGGAGAAAATCGGATCACTTTTTTGTCCCTCCCTCTTTAAGTGGTTTCGACGAGATATCTTAACCATCAAGACCGGACCAATATTTGTTAATGACGAGATATTCACTTCATCGATATATAAGGTAATTCCGGGACAAATGCCCCACTTAAGGAAAGGACGTTTTAAAATAAATTAGGAATTCACAATAAAAACAAAAATTTGTGGGAATACAAAATAGTTACTGCTTATCAATACTAAATAGTTGTTTGGTGCAAATTTTCTATAGAAAAAAATAAAACTGTGACAGCACTACATTTGGCCATCTCTTCCAAGTTCCAATTGAGATGCCTCACTGACATGAATGAGGTGCCCCACCTGTAAAAATCAGCTATTTTTAAAACATTAAAAGGTTTTAAATGTATATAACACATTAAAACTAAGTGATTTCAATAGTATAATACCTTAGCATTAATTTATAAAGTACTGAAATATTTAACAACCATAGACAAGATGTTAAAAGTTTTTAATAAAACGCATTTAAAATAAAACAAACAAAATGTAGTAAAACTTGTTAAAACTATTAAAAAAAATCACTTTGCTAAAAAGTTACAAAATTCTTAGTTTAAAAAGCATTAACAAATTATTATGCTATTAAAGTGTTACAAAATATGTCGAAAAGATTCAATTAAGAATTTTCTTTTTGTTCTCTCTAATTTTTTCTTTCCCGCAAATATTGCGCAAATCCCCGTACATTGTACATGATTCACGTAACCATTTAGTACACTTAACACTTTTGATCTAATCTACCAATTATTTTGCAGAATAATAGTTTTCCACACATATTCGAGGCAGTTGCAGGTAGAATCACTTCAGCTGTTTTGATATCTTGTTACGTTTATTGGCGATTTTAACTGTTTTTCTTGGATGTGTTCTTGGGATGTAAGTATCTTAGCCGACTATCCCTTTCTCTTTCAGGGTATTTCTTCCAGCCTGGGTACAGGCGAAATCTGATGTGATAATTTTATCGGGGTTGTTGTCTGTTGAGCACAAAAACCTGTTGATTGCGAATAATTTAGAAACTTTTCATCCGTCTTGTTCATTTCTTCATTGATGGCAAAGAAATAGTTCGGAATCACTGCTTGGTTTAGAGGAAAATTTTCTGTCTCCCGCAAACCATTGATAGCAGTGTCGACAGAAGCTGCCCTTTTCCACGCTCTACCAATCAATTCTAAAGCTTAGATTATTCCAATTGTTCTTCCTGTTTGATGAATAATCAATTTTCGTGCTTCAACTTTTAAAAAAATGTTTTAATGGCTTAAAAAAGACATGTCAAGAGGCTGGACAGTTTGTGTTTTATGGCTTGGCAGTCATACAATTATAATCTAATTTTTGTCAGAAAAGTCCAGTAAATCATAACAATTTACGTAGGATACGTGGCATCTCTCCCTGAAAATATATGTGGGGCATCTTTCCCAAATATATGTGGGACGTCTATCCTTTTGGTATGGGAGAGATGCCTCGGCAACTGTCCAAAGAACAAGACAGCGAAGATGGCGGTAAACTGTCTAAAGTCAGCTGATCAATTTCTGACTACAGGTTTTTATGCCTACATAAAAAAAAATCCATTCAAATTATCTAGTGCCAGCCTTACACTACAATACTAATCTTATAACGGAGTAATAAAAACATGGTACTTTCTTAAAATGCTGTTGTGATAGCAGAATACAAAATGTGATGTAACAGAACTTTCACAGCATACCAAACACCATCTAACTGAAACATTCATGGAACTAGTAGAGCCATCTAGCGTAAAGTTTCAAAATTACATCATGTGGGGCATCTCTACAGGTGTGGGGTGTCTGTCCCAGAAACATCTTAGACTATTTTTATATAGATGAGATCAAGAGCTGATTAATTCTTTGATGATAGGGTCATTCCACGTGAAATGAGAAAAATCAGGAAAAACATGTGGCCGTATGGTAATGGATTTTCATGAAATTTGGTGCAGGGGTTTAGTTTATGCACAAATAACGATATCTAAAACATTTAGGTTCAAAGTTAAATATTTTCGAAATTTGAGGCATTTTAAGGAACTAAATTGTGAGACAACTAGCTATAGCTATGGTTCGATTTTCGGACGCAAGAGTCATATTTTGCCAAGATACTACAAAGCTATGACTATCATTTTATGGATTTAGATATTACAATGCAGAGTAAAAGTTCTAGCAAACTAAGTCTCTTTATATCAGGGCACAACAAATCCCGGGAGCCAGATCGCCTAAAAAATTTCGTCTGGCGCCTAGATTCTCTGTTTCTATAAAAAGCGTTTATTTTTCATGAAAAAAAAAAAAAAATTTTAGGTCATAAAAGGTCAAAAATAAAGCAAAATGTGTAATGTAGAAAGGAAAGTGTTAATTTTTTATTGCCTCAGTAACACTATAAATAGCATATTATTTACTACGTGTGTGTAATGAGTTCTCGGTCATTCCACGTGAAATGAGCAAAAATCAGGAAAAACCTATGGCCGTATGGTAATGGATTTTCATCAAATTTGGTACAGGGGTTTAGTTTATGCATAAATAACAATAACCAAAAATTCAGGTAAAAAAATAAATATTTCCAAAGTTTGAGGCATTTTAAGAACTTGTAACTTTGAAGAGCAGTTGTGAGATCGCTTAATGTTGCATGTTTGAAGTTCTGTTTCTCAATAACTACTTAACGTATACCAAATTTTTTTTACATCTTTATAATCTATACAAAATTGTCTTTTTGTCATTTTGGCAACAACAATTTTAAACTTTCAAATTTTTTTAAAACTAAAATTTAGTTGCAAAAAATGGAAAATTGTCATTTTTGACAGAAACATTTCTATGGGCTAATGAAATTATACGACATACTTTAAATTCATGCCAGTTACAGTGCTAAGTATAATAATATTATTGATAGAGTTTGGAAGTCACATTTTAATTCTTTGATCTTCAAAATAGCTAACGAAAGTTACACAAAATGATAATTTTCTACTCTAAATAGGCATAAGAAAACGAATGAAGGACAGCTCTGATAAAACAAAACACTTCACAGGAATACAGTTTAATATGTTTGTTACTTGTAAAAACATTCGGAATTGTAATCCGATTCCTAAAGTGACAGTAATAAAATCGAAATCACAACATTTGCTTCAAAGTCTATGCATCTTACGAGAACTTCAATGATAACAGAGAAATTAAATACAGATAATGAAACCCTAAATCAACAAAGAAATGCTAAATCATTTTGAACTTAAAAGTGAATTATAAAAGCAGAAAAATCAGTGTCAAAACAATCTTAAAAATTTCAACTTAGTAACATAGATATTATGACTTTTTAATTAATTACCTTTACAAATTCACTATGTGGTAAAACTCCCATGGTAAATTTTGCATATTTTATAATTGGAAACGTGATTTTATTGTGCTGCCGAATTCTTTTTAAATTGTGACGTCCTTTGCTGGTGATTGTGATAAATATGAAACACGAATTTGTGGCATACAATTGGGAATAGTAATGTATCAATGATTAGTTACGCGTTCACGTAATGGCTTCGGTCATTGATGAAACACTTCTGGATTGCCATAGAATATTCTCTGGTGTTCGAAAGCTTTTGATTTAGCAAACCAAGCACATTTATAACTGTAATTCATTTAATAGTGTTTATTTATTCGGTTATCTGCCATTGAATGTAATAGCATATCTATCAAAGGCAGAAATGGATGTCTTACTGGCGTGTTCCAACCTTATTTGATTCATTATGCGATAAAATAAAACGATAATTTCCATCTAGTTAAAAATGTTCCTGGTACAAAAATAAACAAATTACAAGGATGGAAATTTCATGACAGATAACATACATCTTCACACATAATACTAAAAATTTGTAAGATTTTCGGAGTTGTCCTTCACAATAAAATTTGTATTTTAAAAAATAGAAAAATTGCTGCTTTCAATTTATTACTTTTTTAATATTTTTTTTCTGTACTAAGGAATAGAAACACTATCACAAAATTATACCAAACTTTAGATAGAAGAAGTGCTTTGTTAAGAATTATTTTTGATATTGTCATTCATTTTTAGAGGTACTAGAGCAATTCGAAATTTGTATCATATTGGAGAGATCACAATTTTAGTAGATCCCTCAAAACGAGATGAGCCGGTTATAAAACTATATTCTGACATTTCCTAAAAGAACTTTTTCTAAAGAATGTAATAATACAGTCAGTATCGGTTTTATGGTTAGATCAGCGGTCCAGAAAAATCAGACTATATAAGAGGGGTGACCATATATGCGGAACAATATTACACTGTTTAATTATAGCATGATTATATTCACCTATCAAAAAATTGTGCTCATAAACAAATAATTAAACTTTTAAGAACATTTTAAAAATTAATTCGCGAAGTAAAAACTACAGTAAGAAATATGCAATATTTTTTAATTGAAATTTATTAGCTTACATTACCATACGTACGTGCATCCATATTCAATGCACTTATCTCTTCTATTATAAAAGGAAGTGTTTGTTTTTCAGTTTTTCGTCATCAACAGTACAGAAGAATTTACGACACTTATATTTATGGCATTTGGCACACAGGTAGTCCACATTTTTTCCAATTTTTAGGTCGCGGCGAATTTTAAAATTCAATCTAGAACATTTTTAAATGAATTTAATTATTGTTTTCTTTGGAATGGCAACAGCAAAAAGTACTTTTTCGTTTCTGTTTTCATTTTGCACAGAGGAACAATTTGTCTGCAAACTAAAAAAAGTTAAAAATTTTCAACATAAATGAAAGTAATAATTCGTCATGTAGGATCCAAAAGAAACAAAATTTTCCTCTACTCTTTTCGTCTCAATTTCAACGTACTTTTCAAACCGATAGTTTAAACCAATAAACAAACAGATATCCACCTGTTGTGCTTGGGGAGGAAGAGAGTTGAGGGGGTGGATAATGCTGACGATGACTCAACTCAAAAGAGAAATTAACAGAAGGGGAGTGAAGTAAAGTCATAAATTCAGGTCCTCTCCGGTGTCGCAAAGACTGTTCTTCTGGTCATTCCCTGTGTTGCACCCCGCCTCAAGAAATGTTACAACAATTACTATTTTTCAAAAAATTAAACGCGATAACCTCATTGAAAAGATAAAAAACCTAACCACATAACCGATAACCAGGAAAATAAAATGGCTATTAAGTTAGACGGGACTTTAGAAAATTGACCATATAAACGGGGTGACCATATAGCCGGTACTGACTGTATAAAAATTTATAATTTTTGTGTCAATAATTTTATGAAATATATCGTCTCAAACAGGCTACTTTTAATGCTTTAAAATCTACATTTGTGTGACCTTGAACTTTAAAATTCAATAAAAGATAAAATATACATTTTGTACATCTAATATTTGGTAGTTCCTCCTTAATATATGTGATCTATTTAACAAATAATTCAGTGATGTGTCAGCCACAGCCGATTTGTTCATTTTGAGTGGAATGACCCAACAACGAGATATCTCGTCCATCAATATCTGGTCAATTTTGCTAATGACAAGAAACCTAGTGATATAACCACCAGGAGGGTTAAATAAGATTTTATTTGGTTTGTAAAACTCCATTTGACTTTTTGCTTCAAGAGGATTAGACTTAGACCCTTTATTAATTAAGGATACAAAAATATAATGAGTAAGCCATCTAATTACAACATAGAAACATGGAATTGGCAGTAACGTTCACTCACACACACACAAACACAAATATTGAAATTCTAACACCGATAACTCGATAACAACATTTTTTTTAGTGCCAAAGCAAATAAAATTTTGTGTGCTTTCATATTGTAAATTTTTATAAAATGATGCAATTATGATCCAAATTCCTTTGAGAGCATAAACTAATTACAAAAATGTATTCCTTGTGAATAAATTTTTCGCAAAATATAAAAATTTCGGAAAATATTTTCTTATCCATCAACTAGCAATATGCGTGTTTCTATATTATTTCGCTAGTTTCAACATTTTACAATTTAATTGCTTTAGCTTTTGATTATTTTTCATCTTTACTTAATAAGCCAAATTAATTCAGTTACATGAGGATTTTCAGTTAAAAATGATATGTTATAATCTTACTTTAAACTACTTCAATTTAATAAAAGCAAATTTGCAGTGCATGATCGTATTATTAGTGCCCTTTTATAAAATAATAATTATACATTTAAACCATAATTTTTAAAAATAGAAAACCTAGTTACAATGAACTCTTTTTATTTCTCGTGACATGCTTTTGTCAACAAATTTTGAATAAACTGCAACATTGGTTGTTTCATAACCTATTATATATCCGCCTTCTCTTTTTACCCAAAACTCAGAAAATATCTTTCCACAGTATGACTAATGATTTGATCATCCATCATGAGTATTTTTCTTGTATTATAGAAATCTGAAGGGGTGGTTAACTAAAGTGCCTGTACACATGATTTCAGAAAATAAATTTTATTAATAATAATAGATAATATGGCCAGTACATAAACGGATCAATTATAACTGAAACACTCATTGCTTACATCAGCAAAAAACATTTGCAGATCTTGAAGTACGAGATTTCATCATTAGAAGAAATATGACCACATCTCGTCACCAGAACAAATTTTCAGTACATTGAAGACAAGATATCTTGTCGAAAACACTTGGGTTATTATCAACTGCAATAGATTCTAACACTCAAGTTTTCGCCTAGCTTTTAAATCTGCTTAAAATTTCGAAAAATAATGAAAAAGAACGTTTGAAAAATTTCAGAACCAATTATTTAATGAGAATATTTTACATTTGTTGTTTCTTGCACTTCTTAAATAGTGTGTTATCTAATTATCTTTTTCTCTTGACTTACAAAATTTTAAGATATGCTGTGCGATATCTGTCACCGTTTATTCGACAGGAAATTGATCTTATCATATACCTTAGATTAATGATCATTAACCTGAAAAAGGGAAATCTGTAGAATTCCATCGATACACTTTATCGGTTCCTGAAACTAAAAGAAATGTCACTATCTCTATGTAATGAATAATTAATTTACTACTCAAATGTTTCTTAGTGTTAAAAGTATCTTGAAACAGAAATTTACGTCAAAGTATAAAAAATGCCTAAACTAGTGTGATAACGTATGAGTTATATACACATGTTAAAAAAGCGCTCTTGTGTTATAATGACATATAATCTTTTTAAATTACCATATAAATTAAAAGTATATAAATCCCACAGAAGGACCAAGTATATTTTCTTTCATTCTCCCGAATTTCTTGATTACATATCCTTGTTTATACATTACAAACTCATAAGTATTGTAAAGCTTAAAAGTTGAAGTGGTTATTAATGCTTTATTTTTGCCAATTTCCCAAACTCAAGATAAGTTTTAAAACTCATATACGAGTGCATGGTGGCAAAATCCCAAAACACTATTTATGTTATATAGTCGCTTCTAGATCAAATCCCACGGTACACCCTTGTTGTTGAACGAATTTATTTAAATATTTCTCTTCAGAAGCCTGTGAACCAAACCCTAAATTTGCTGATTGTGCACCTTTCATACGCTCTGCTTGCTATAGCGTATACACTTCTCCCTTCCCCCCCCCCTCTCTCTCCTGATTAAAGTTTCATGTACCTTGACGTCACACTTCTGGAAAGTCTACAATACATGTTCATAACATCGTTATACTATGTAGCAACAAATCAACTTCTTTAAGTCTAAAAAACGAGTGGCTGCTTCATTTTAATACGACATCCAAACATGATTATCAATCTAGTGATATATTCTGCATTTCCAGTAGTACATTGGTAATTTATGTTGAAGTAAATTGATGATCCTCATTACACAGATTATTGTATCTATTAATGATTCAAAACTTAAATTAAGTTCAAAATTAACTTGAATATTACAGTTTCAATGGGAACACTAGTCTGCGCTTTGATAGCCAATCGGCTCAAGTCAATTCGTAAGTCCGTACGATTTACATTTCTGAGATCTTACGAAAATGACTGCCTTCGTGTTCTGACTATTTCATTGGAAGGTAAGTATTTAATTGACATCGCACTGGAGCAACACAAAGGTATATTGGTGATGATTCGAGAACAAACCAGAAGGAAAGGATCCAATGACAACACCACAATATTTTGAACCACTGTCAGATGACGAAAACAGCTCAGAAAAATTATGATAAATGGTCCAATTGAAACACTCCGCGTGATCTTGTTTTACTCACCTTGCCAAATACTCCTTCCACAAACATCTACAATTATCAAGCAGTTTCTTACTTACTGTTCGTTTCCAATTAATCTCAATTTAAAAAAAAAACGCAATTTATCTAACATTTTCCTACAATAAGCTTTCATTAACATTTTCAACTATTTATTCCATCTTGTGTTCTTTGAGGAAACATTTTTGCAAATTACTTCCTGTTCAAAGTAGTAGTAAAGATTTTGCTAAATAGTCCAGTCAAAGTTACTCACAAATCTTCCCTTAGTATTTTAGCTATTTTATACAGATACTTCATATAGACGATTCTGCTTGATGACCATAAATAATGTTTTCAGGAACATAAAGCACTTGACTGGAACACAAAGGAAGATAAACTGTTCTATGTATCCATCTAGAAAACGCTTTGATCTATTGTTAAGTTTCTGATAACTGGTGCAGGTATAGGAAGGTTGCTATAATATAGCTTGTTCCATATTTAATTTATTTACAATTACAATTTGCCATTTAAAGAAGCTTGCGCATTTCTGAATTCTTCATGAAATGTAGTTTCTAATATTCGTGTAATATTGTGGTTCACCAGAGTGCCCTCCAAGCGAGGAAGCAAACGACAGAACATTGAAATACTAGCACAGTAGATTTTGTTCTTAAGTTCTAGTGTGGTTAAAAAGTATAGTTTGATGTGACTAAATAGTCGCTAAGTTTATTTTTGAAGTGGTTTCTACCTTCACAAAAATATTCCACCTTCAAAATTTAACAGCATTGAAATTCAATAAATGCTACCTCTAGGTTATTGTGGGTGACTGATGCTTGAATTATGATCAATGGGTTACACCATATGCGATCGTTGACAATCCTGTGGTGACTTTTGCAGCCGAGTATGAGAGCAGTCTGTTGAAATGAGACTGAGTAGCAACGAATAGTGAAGCTTTGACATGTAATCGGGGAAGTGTCTGTTACCTCAGGGTATTTGACTGCTGCTCAAAGAGATTGCCACCGTAGCAGCAATTCAACTGTTCATCCCATGATATGAACAGCTGACTTGCTGGAATAGTTCCACCTTCCATCTGCCTGCCAATTCTTACGAACGCCATCTGTAGTTATCAGAAACGTTATACGGCTTGTTTTTGATAGTTCGCGTGTTCGCATCACTACCAATTTAGCAAGACTAATGAAAAAGAGTACAACTTTGTCTACCAAAAGGTACTTCATGCTAGGTGTAGCGCCACTTTAGGGGGTCCCTCTGACCACAGCTTTCATGGTGGTTCATGAATTTATGACCGGATGGGGGTATCCCCTTCTCTTTGGGCGATAGCGGTGTCGGAAGAACGTGTGGGGTCTTCTCTCGAGAAAAGGAGAATCGTGAAAAACAGAAACGTGAGCGGACGCAGGACGACTCTGCTCCGATTGAATCCGCGGGACTGAAACCCTATTTTGTACAATCTCTATTAGCCTCGAAATAGTTTTAACTTATATGTATTCTTCTATAGTTAATTAAATGTGCTGTAATTTTAAATGTCGTTTTAATTATCTTCAAGCCACTCGCCACGTAAACTATACCCACGACGTTACATAGGCTACACTGCTATATACATAACATTTTTGTGAGTTCATGTTTATAGTGGTGATTACGTTCACCACTAGGCACACACATAAAAGTTTTTCTATACTCAACTATCTTTACCATTTTCAATAAATTATTCGATCTTGTTGAGTTTTTTAAAGAAAGTTTTATAAAATTTCATTCTATTCACACACAAAAAACTTCGAAAGATACTCGCAAGACTTCCATTAGAATCTAATCCATTCGAGATAGATACTTCATAAAGTCTATTCTACTTACCAATGACCATTGAAGATCTCAGGAACATAAAAGCGCCTGGAGCACAAAGGGAGAGTGATTGTTACTGTAATCCCTTAGAAGAAAATAACGCTTTGATCCCTGTTATATTACACATACACGTTTTGTTGCACTCAACAATCTCTAGAATTTCTAGCTATTTATAGTCTTGAATTCTTCGAGAGAAAGTTTCTTACACATTATTTCCTATTCAAATACGTTCTAGTGAAGATACTACCAAGACTTCCATTGTTATCTAAGCAATTCGAGATATATATTTCATGTAGCCGATTTCACTTACCTTGTCCTTCAACCACATCTGGTGATACACTATCAATGGTTGTGTCTCTTCATTAAAAAAAACTTATCAGATATTGGTGAAGAAGATACATTATCAAAACAAGAAAACTGACCTGATATTGATCTCATCATCTTACAAATATATCGGCAATATCTCGATTAAGAGATATCTCGTCTTTAGCCAAATTGATCAGATTTTGATGGACGAAATATCTCGTCGGTTTCTCTTGGAGAGTTAAAATTCGCATTAACATAAAAGGTTGGAAAATAAAGGAAGAGAAACATACATGTATCCCTTAGATGAAAACTCTTTGATCCTTTGCTAAGTTACACATATAAACGTTTTCCTGCACCTAACTATCTTCAGCATTTCCCGCTACTTATTCGAGCGTATTGAGTTCTTCGAGAGAAAATTTTTTTTTCTTTCCTATAGAAAGAAGTTCTAGCAAGGGTATTCAAACGACTTCGATTAGTACGTAAGCGATTCGAGATAGATACTTCCTATAGCCAACTTCGCTTGCCGATGACCATTAAAGATCTCAGGAACATAAAAGCGCCAGGAACACAAAGGAAGAGAGACTGTCGCAGATATCCCTCAGACGTAAACGCTTTGATCCCCTGCTAGGTACACTCATGCAGTTTTCCTACTCTCGGCTATCTTTAGCATTCCAACTATTTGTTCAGTCTTGATGATTTCTTTGAGAGAAAATTCCTTACAAATTACTTCTCATTCAAAAAATTATAACAAATATTCTCGCAGTGCTTCCATAAATATATAAGCGATTCGATATATGTATGTAGGATTTTAATTCGTGAGTACATTAGAGTCTGGCAAAACACTTGGCTACCCAAATCTGACTGATAGTTTTTCTTTACGCTTCGCGCGGATTACGATTCTGTTTTCCTGTTTTGAATATTCTGAATATTCTGTTTTTGAAGAAAAGACAGAAATAAGAGTTCGACGGCTGTGCGGAGATCGGATTGCTGTTGATAGTTTATTGACGCTGAGATTGTATTGATGATGATATTCTATTGGTGTTGATAACCGTATTGATGCAGATGGTTGATTTATGCTGAGATAGTATTGATGTAGCTTACGGAATTTAAATTGTTAGTAATGTTGTTTTGTGTAAACGAGAGCGTCCAGTTCTCGTAATTGAAAAGCAAAAACCTAACCCTAGACGACCGAGCAGGATGAACAATCCTACATATGATCCGTTTATAGCCAAATTGGTGTAAATCCATTAAACATTGTTACGAGATAAATATAGTTTTAGTAGAATATTAGTTAGACATATCCAATGATCTGCATAATCTTGTCCTGCCATCTGCATGGTTATTTGGGGAATTAGGAGCTACACCACCTTTCCTATAAGTAGTTTTCTGTATTCAGAATTTGTTACCAGCTTTAACGCCGATTTTTCAGAAATTGCAGTTACACCACTTTGGCTTTAACATGCTCATATATTTTATTTAGACTGTATCATTTACCGTTGATCATTAGCTATCCTAGTGGCATACTCTCGACGAGATATTTTGTCATTATCAAAATGGATCACATCTTGAAGGACGAGGTATCTCGTAACTGTAAGAAAGTTGACCAGATCTTTATTTCGTCATCATAGAAAAGTCGACAATATCTAGGTGACGAGATATATTGTCATTAGGAAACTTGGTCAGATTTTGATTGTGAGTTATAATGTCATTAGGAAACTTGGTCATATTTTGATTGCGAGATATCTCGTCATAAGCCAAATTGATCAGATGATGGACAGAATATCTGTTCGAAACCACTTGTAGGACTTAAATTCTCATTAACATAAAGAGCTTGGAAAATGAGGTAGAGAAATCTACATACATTTCTTAGATAAAAACGCTTTGATCCCTTGCTACGTTACACACATATAAACGTTTTCCTGCACTAAACGTTTATCAATTTCAACTACTTATTCGAGCTTGTTCAGTTCTTTGAGGGAAAGTTTGATGTTTCTTTCCTATTCAAATAAGTTCCAGAAAAGATACTCAAAAGACTTCGATTAGTATGAAAGCGATCCGAGATAGATACTTCCTCTAGCCGATGACCATTAAAGTTTAAAGTTCTAGGAACATAAAGCGCCTGGAACACAAAGGAAAAGAGACTGTCGTTGATATCCCTCAGGCTTAAACGCTTTGATCCCTTGCTAAGGTACACACAAACCTCTCAAAGACGATGGTGTGCCCCTGACACACCATAAAAATACTACGAACCCTTCTTGAAAGACACCATTCTTCGTTGAAAAGCAAACACAGATCAAACGAAAAGCGTGGAACGGATCGAATTCGCAATACTATCTCAGAATTCAAATCACTTCGGGAAAAAAACGATAAGATGAGGCATAGAGAATGGGAAGTTTACCTCCCTGAAGATGTCGGGCGGGTTAAAGTTCTTAATTCGAAGAATCTTGGGAGATCAATCTCCATTTTTGCATAAAAGAGTGATGAATGGTGTGGCAGTGATGGATGCAGAAACTTCCGATTCGGAAAAACTTTTCAAAGGGCATGGGAAAAGGATTATACCTTTTCATATCTTACTTTGCTGTTATTTTTTACACATTTAGTTCCGTATTAAACTATAGTTGCCAGAGAAAAATTAATGCGAACCATTTTGTTTCAAATAACTTTAACACCATTTTGTAATTAATAAATTTAACAATAACTAACTAACACCTATTTATAAAAAGCAATGCTGTATATTTTGCAGTAAGCATGGGATTAATGTAGTACAAATATCCCGCAAATAGTCATTATTCAGCTAAATAATCCTCCTGGTGGTTGTTTTATGCGATGTCTTGTCAGTAAAACGGATCATATCTTGATGGACGAGATATCTTGTCATCCAAAGAGAATTGTTCATATCTTGATCTCGTCAATCAAAAAAGCGGTAATACTTTAATGACGAGTATCTCGCCTCAAACTTAGTCGCAAAACATCGCAAACTTAGTCAGATCTTGATGTACTATATATCTCGTCGAAACTGCTCTTGTAGAGTGAAATAAAACACACAATTTCCGTTTCCCAATATTTAATTAATAACTTTTAGCAAGGCGTTCGAATGTCGAGGCGTGCTACTTTATCTACCAACAAGAACTTCAAAATGGAGTTAGGTTTCACTACTATAAATACAGGTTAAAAAAAACTTCCCTGTATACGAGCTCCTATAGACTTGTAATTTTTAATGACTGAATGAAATTTGAGATTACAAGAATTTTGAGAAACTTGAGAACTGAGAAATTTGAGAAACACACAATTTCCATTTACCAATATTTAATTAATAACTTTCAGCAAGGCGTTCGAATGTCGAAGCGTGCTACTTTCTCTACCAACAAGAACTTCAAAATGGAGTTAGGTTTTACTACTATATATATACAGGTTATAAAAAACTTCCCTGTATACGAGCTCCTATAGACTTGTAATTTTTAATGACTGAATGAAATTTGAGATTAAGATATTTCAATTCAAGCCTTTGAGAGTTACGCACGTAACAAGAATCGAGTTCTCAGTTGATTTATTTCAAACAGAATAGCAATATATATATATAAAGGCGAGTGGGTAAGAATTAAAAAATATGAATTAGAATGACAAAAGAAAACAGACAACAGGCAGGCATTTTAATCAATGTCACACTGGAACAACACAACGGGCTATTGAGGGATCAAACCAGAAGGGAACACCACGTAATTTTGAACCTCGGACAGATGACTAGGTCACGCCACTCTCTAAACTTCCACACTAAGCCAATGTGAGGACATTTGGAGATGTGGCATATTTAATGTGCACCAGTCCTCTTTGTACATGACAGGTTGGATTCGCACTCGAAACCCTCCGGTTGCTCATCCATTAATTTTTCAACCTGGCTGCCAAGGCCCAAAAAAGGCAACAAGAAACCACATTTTATTTTTGCAGCAAATGCTAGTACCAATTGGCGTTTTGTGATAGGTGCTTGTAATATATGCAAGTTAGATGCATTAGCGCAGCTGCTTGTAGCCTTCATTTCCCCTTTTGTCGTGCACACTATTCTTTGGAAGTGCGTACGTGTGGTCGTTCTTAGAATTAAAGGTTTAAAGGTACAATATCAACGTCATTTTCGGTTTTCACTGTGCGATAAAAAAAAGTATGTCTTACAACTGGAAATTTGTTAAGTGTACCTGCATCCGTAACCGCGCCGTGTTACTTTCATATCTCTATACCGCATAGCTTGAAATCTCTAAATCTCATGTTCCATTCCTCTTTCTTCAAAATTGCAGTTGGTAACAGAGATGTGAAACATAAGTATAGTAAGCATTGCTATTGAGAGGAGCTTCAAAAGGCGTGAACAACATGTCGACTAGTAATCACGTGACTGCTCTGTAAAAGATTCACTTGGTTCGCCGATTAGGTATTTTACTCCTTGTTTAGTGATGTAACATCTTATGCCACGGTGAATTCGCATTTCTATTGAGTAGCGACAAAAATTAATTCGGCAGTTTACAACTATCAGATGATCAATCATTGTACCAATTAGATAGTGACTCAATGAATGGGCGTTATACCTCATTCCGTGAACCAATGATATGAAGAGTGTTAGACTCCACCTAGCAGACAAAGACAGTTTAAGGGTTTACTACTAGTTACTATAAGTTTTGATCACATGATTCTGGCCACATAAAAAAGTTACCATTGCTCACTCTACTGTTATATTTCCTCTATGATCGGTAGGGGATAGTAGTAGATCTAGGGAAGGTGAAGTTACTTAATCCTCATCTTGATCTATGGGTTACAGGAACAGTGGAGCCGAGTACAGGCTGCAGGGAGTAAAGGTAAAGGAGGGAGAAACAGTCAAGGATCTTGGGGTGATAATTCACAGGGATTTTAAAATGGGTCATCAATGTTCAGCTGCGGGCAAAAAGGCTAATAGGTTACTGGGGTATATTAAAAAGACTGTAACTTCAAGGGATAAGAATATAATCTTGCCGTTATATAAGGGTTTAGTAAGACCACATCTAGAATATGCTGTACAATTCTGGGCTCCATATATGAGAAAGGACATAGAATCAATTGAAAGGGTTCAGCACAGAGCTACAGAAATAATAAAGGGGCTAGCAAATTTCGACTATAATGAACGTTTAAGTAAGCTAAACATGTATACACTGGAAAGAAGAAGAAGGAGGGGGGATTTGATTCAGCTTTTCAAGTTTGTAAAACAAGGGGACACAGAGGGCTTAAATTTCAATAGGGATAACAGAACAAGGGGTCATGGGTATAAATTGAATAAGACACATTTTAATCGGGATTTAAGGAAAAACTACTACTTTAATAGGGTAATAGACAGTTGGAACGCGTTGCCAGAAAATATAGTTAATTCAAAGGGAGTGTACGAATTTAAGACACAATTCGATAGTCAGTGGGAATTGGAGAATTCATGAACAAAGGACCAGCCTTGTTGGGCTTGAGCCTGTAGCTGGTCGTCAATATTTGTATTTGTATTTGTATTTGTATTGTAAGTTTAATTTCTTGGAGATGGGCTGAGTTAAATGGAGTATTGGTGGTGACCAATACTCTCTTTCCAGAATTTGGAGTAGCTTAATTCTACTGATGCTATCTTTAGTTGACTCATTGCCAACTGCTGGAAAGAGAATTTAATTTTTGTAATTGACAGATTATCATATCTGTAAATTAGTTCAATAAATACGCAACAAATTCTAAGTACAATTATGGACAATTCTACAATTATGGACAATTCTACAAATTTCAAGATGAGAAGTGAAATATACATTCACATTTTCAATCTTCTTTTGGACTTTTCTATAAAATGTAGTTTTGTGGTTCTTTCCCAGATGGCACTATATGCAATTTACGGTTACGCTACTTACTCCAGCCCATGCATTAAATTTGATTCATTTAGTATTTAACATTCTGAATGGTTTATACGAGGTATCGAGATCTTGAATGTGAAACTATATCTTAAAATGTAGTTTATTGCTATTTTATAACGTTAGGCGTTCATCAATTAACTATCATCTATCAGGAATTTTTTTAATGGTTTTTTGGAGTGCCAAAATCGTATTGAACGTGCTGAAATCGTATTCGAGAAACAAACCATCGACCTTCTAATGAAATAGACGGAGTATGTGCCCGCAGCTTTACACTATTTTTTCAAGTTGCTTGGTTTGAAGATCTGTCATGTGGTTGGGCGTAAAAGTAGGAATCTTAAATTACTGATTGGTTTAAGTGTTTATACACCGTGATGAAAAACACTAGTCAGCGATTTGACAGTCAATCGTATTCGTCAATTCGCAAGCCCACGTGATTTACCCTTCAGAAATCTTACAACAGTGATCCCAGGTGCATAATTATATTCAGTGTTCTGCAACACACCTCCAAGTAATTGCAATTGTTCTGCAGGCATTTTGTGCTAATTTTGAAACTGGAGTAAAATCAAACACAGACGTAAAACACAATTATATGCTACATTTGTATTACATATTTCTTTCTTTCTATTATAAAAAAAATTCGGTCTTCTTCAGTTTTATTCGCTTTGTGATTGGTAGATAGCGAGTCATGTGGTTCAACGGGCTAATGAATTTGGAGCACGCGCATACGATAAATACAGTTATATATTTTTATTAATTCATTCATGAAATTTGAGAGAACGCGTTAGGAAGTTTGCAATGTTTTCAGAAGAACCAGCAAATTCGGTAGCCGTTTCCATAGCAACAGTCGAATATTAAAATCTTAAAAAGCACAATTACAACACGGATCAGATAAAACATTTAAAATTATGATGAGATTTCCTCTGAATTTTAACAATACTAGGAGACCCTTCCCCTGCAATGCTCGCATCAATGAAGACATGTATGCTAACAGAAAGGATTGTTTACAAAATATGATATTCCAAAAAAATATTTTCAGATCTAAATGCTGTATTACAGAAGAAAAAAAAAAATATATATATATATATATATATATATATATATATATATATATCCAGCAGCGTTCAAATGTGGATGGATTGTGAAAGCAATCCCCATCCCCTCATTGTTGGAAAGAATAGTTCACTAAACGAACCAAAAAGATTGCGTAGCTATAATCGTACGATAGCGAGCAGGGGGCGGAGCCCCCTTGTATAATAAAACATCAAAATTAATTAACTTATTTATTTAAAACCAATGAATACTTTCAGAATTTGCAATTCTGTCGATAACTTATGAAGTTAAATATTTTGTCATTGACATAGAAGATGTGTTATTTATAAAGTGTTTGTGGCATTTTGAGTTTGTGATATCGCTTTGCTCTGCAGAACATCGTAACTTGTGATAGAAAACAAAATTGGCCAAAATTTTGATAAAAATAAGTAAAAATTGTTCTGCTAAGACTTTGTTCTGCGACGTACGTCACAGTTTTAAGCACTTTCTACTTCCGGGACAGTGCATAAAGTTGAACACATTGAAATGCGTCTTTCAGCAAAACCAGCTCCTGTATTTAGCTTGACAGACAAAGCCTCTCTCACAGTTGTACAGATTCGTTACAAATGCTATTAATTCTCCTAGTGGTTTTAACGAGATATCAGCGACCAAAATTGACCAATTTTGCTAATAGAGAGATAATTCGTCACCAAGATACTGTCAATTCATTTATGATGACGAGATCAAGATCTAGTCAGTTTTCTGCTTATGACGATACATCTTGTCCCCTTGGATCTGGTCAGTTTTGCTAATGACGCAGTATCTCGTCTAGATAACCAATAGGACGTTTAAGGATATCTTGTAAACCCTCCAAGTGGTTCGACGAGAAATCACGTCCAAGATCTAATAACTAGGGCAACTTTTTTGTTGCAGTAAAAATGGGAAAAGTTGCATTTATCATTCCCTAAAGTTGCATTAATGGAAATGAAATTGCATTTATTTTTGATACACTAAATTCTAAATTAAATTATTCGCAAAAAATTAAAAAATTAAAAATATATTGGCAATTAATTTTAGTCGTGTATAACAGTATTACAATACATTCTTAAATACAGAAGAATGTTGAATGGCCTATCCTTAGCCAGTAATTTCTTTAACGTTGAAAAAATCAGCTGCATTGATATAATTTGCTATATTTGATAGCAGAAGCACCAAATCCTTTCGCTCAACATTCAGAGATTTTAAGCTGTCATATCTACAAGGCGAACAACATATTTATGATCGAAACTCACCTCGCAAACTCTGCAGTCGATTACACAAGTTTCCTCAGCATTATCAAGAGTGCCAACCAATGTGTTAAAAGTACTTCTTGCCATTTCACTTTCGTCTGTTAGGACAAACAGCTTCTTTCCATTAACTTCTTGTTTGATCCGCAATACTTCGGCGTTCGCAAGATCAGACACACGTGATCGAGGAGTTGGTTTAGAGGACAAAAATTAAAATAGTAATTTCATATTAATTAATTTTAAGCTAAATTTTAAAAAGTTGCAGGTGGTTGCATTTATGCTGAAAGTTGCATTTATGTTGCGGTTACAATTCACTTACAATACACCCCATGTAGGAGGGATTTTGGTTTTAGTACTTTACATGCAGCGTATAACGTGTGAAAAAAAGTTGCATTTCTTGCAAAAAGTTGCCCTACTAATAATGTGATGCATTTTGCTGGTGACGCGAAATATATCGTTACCAAGATATTGCCGATTCTTTTATGAAGACGAGATTAAGTTCTATTCAGTTTTTTCTAATGACGATGTATCTCGCACAGCAATATCTGCTAACGGTGATATATCTCATCAAGACAATCACCAAGTAACGAACAATGTGATAAAAATGATATAAAATAGGAATGGTAATTTTTAATTTACGTCGTGCTAGAGCAACCAAACGGGCTATTGTCAACGGTCCTGTATCAATTCCCTAAGGGAAAGATCCGAGGACAATACCATGTAAATTTGAACCACGCTCAGATGACGAGGCAACATTTGAACTAGCACCCCATTTTCCAAACTTCCACACCAATTCAACGTGAGAATTTTCGGCCATGATAGATTTTAAGGTACACCATACGCATACAACCATCCATACACTGATCTGGATTCAAACCAGGAATCTTTCGATCAAGAGGCTTACATCTTAACCACCAGACCGGATGGTCAGCAAATAATAGGAATGAAAGACGTTATTGTTTAGATGAATATTTAGTAAATATATTTAAATGGTATTTCCTAAAACTAATAACATAAACAGCACATAATTCCAGTAAAAATTTATTTTATGCCTGATAAATATTAAATTTAAAATACTCTTAAAACTTAAAGCAAATGCTTCTCTTTTATGTGATTTCTAAATGGCCTTTTGTTAGTTTGCTACATTAAATTGACGACTTTATTCAAGTTAGTCATTCTTACTTTCCGAAAATCCTAATATATGTAATCATACATACATCGCTAAACCGTTACTTTTTAGAGTAGTTTGTTATATTTAAGGTTTTTCAAAGCAGTTATTCTAATTTGAACCCCCAGTCTTTAAATATTGAATTAGTTTCTTCGAATCGAATCAGTTGAGTTTTTAAGCGATTCTTTGAATTGTGTTCGACATTCTAGCATATTTCGAAAAAGTCTTTATTGTTTTTTAAGTAGAAGTGGTTTTCTTTCGATATATTAAGTCAGTAAACACATAAAAGGAAATGATCATTTGCTTTTCATGATTATTTTATTTCGTGCCATTGATTTTCATATCGCGTCTTTTATTCTTTTCGTTCGAATTGTATACATTTCATCATTGTTCTCACCAGCCATGTCTGTGCAGTGATATAAGTTACTGATATAATGATAAGTGCTATACATAAATAGTGTACGTACGAGCTAAAAGAACTTTAGATAGATGTATATTCAACCAGAAAACTAAAGTGAAAATGAAAGTTAAAACTAACCATGCGTTGCCATAAAAATTTGCGCACCAAGAAATAATTGTGGGATCGTAACAAAACTTGGCATGAAAGTACATGTCGGCCAGATATGCAAATGATTAGAAATTCAGCGTGATTGCTCATTGCGTAATGCCACTAGAGGGCGTTGAACTTCGTTCTCCTTGGAGTATAAAACAGGTAAGCAGAGCTTGTTTGAGTGTACTTAATCTTTTGCAAAGGAAACTCTGAGGTAGACATGACGTTACGCCGCCATCGAAGACAATATGAGCAACCGTCAGAGTTCCAGAGGGGAAGATCCTCGGGATGATGGAATCTGGGTGGTCAGCTCGGCGAGTAGCTCGTCAAGTAGGCCGTTCTGATTTTACTGTGAGGAAGTGTTGAGACCAGTGGACAGAAGAGACGTCATTTACACGGCGACCAGGCTCAGGACGCCCTTGACAGACCAGTCGTCAGGAAGACCGTCACATCATACGAAACACACGCGTAGAGCCAACTGCTTCATTGGCCGCTATCCAGACACAGGCAGCACCTTCACTACGGGCCCCTGTGTCTTCCCGAACCATCGCAAGGTGCCTGGCTGACACCCACCCACAGACGCCTCCGTTTGGAGTGGTGTTGCGCACGACGAGATTGGACTGCAAAGGAAAGGAACCAGGTCGTCTTCAGCTACGAATCTAGATTCAATTTGAGCAGTGCTTACAATCGTGTTCGTGTGTGGAGGCCCCGTAGTTAACGCCTCAATCCTGCCTTACAGCGACATACCACTCCCACAGCTGGTGTGATGGTATTATGTGCCATTGCTTACGATACACGGTCACCCCTAATATTGATCCATGGCGCAATGACAGCCCAGCGGTACATCCATGACATCCTTCAGCCACATGTGATGCCACTTATGGAAGGGCTCCCAGGAGCCATTTTCCCGCAAGACAATGCTCGGCCAACAACGCACAGCATCGATGTCACAAGACTACCTCCGCCACATTACCGCCCTTCCCTGGTCTGCTCGATCCCCAGATATGTCACCAATCGAGCTTATCTGGGATCATTTGGGACGGCAAGTTGGACACCCTACGAGTTTGGTCGAACTAGAGACGTGTTTACAGCAACTGTGGAACGAGATGTCTCAGGACATCATACGGAACTTGTAGGCCTCAATGCCCGCTCGTATCGCATCGTGCATTCGCGCTAGAAGGGGTCCAACAGAGTACTAAAACTTCCGTTCATTTGTAGTTTTTTCTGCAATAAATGATCCTTTTTCTTTGATTTTCTAATCACTTACTTATATTAAAGTAGTACTTACGTGTGTAAAATGTCGTTTCATTTTGACGACTTTTTCTTGGTGCGCAAATTTTTATGGCAATGAGTGTATATATATATATATAGTTTCAAGACAGTACATATACAGTTTCAAAACTAATTCGTACGGATATCTCAAAAGTAATACATACATAATTTTAAGACCACCGGCGTTAAGACTTTTAAGACTAATATATATGAGTTTCAAGACTCTTGCATAAGAGTGACAAGACTGATACGTTTAAGAGTTTCAAGACTAATGCGTATAGAGTATCAAGACTAATAAATATAGAGTTTCAAGACTTATACGTGTAAAGAAAATGAATTGAGAAAATAAATTGATATGGTCCCTGGTAACACGCATATAAATATACCATACATAAAAATATTCTAAGGAGAAGTTTTATGTAAGGACAAATATTCAGATAACGTTTGATTTTTGCGGTAATATGTATTTTCTGTTTCACTTTGGAAGTGACATAATTTGGCATATTATAGGTTACAATAAGGTAACAATAGGTAAGTTGCTTATAGTATAATTGATAAGTATAATAATTTTTTAAATTTTTTTTCCAATAGCTAAAAACATTTGCAATGCCATATTTCGTAAGTAGATACTTGCTTTTAACTGTCCCACTCATAGAATTTGGAATTGAAATAAATTAAACCAATGTCGCCAATTACGCCCACCGATAAGCATAGTCACTTATTTGGGTTATTCTATTGTTGCAATAGTACTGTAATTAAAAGATATAAAGATTTTTAAAGGGTTTTTACTTTAATTTCAGTCATTGTGAAGGTTAATCAAATTATTTCAGTTGAAAATATGTTTATAAGAAGAAAATAAAAAAGGCGTAAAATCATTGACGTTCCGCAGCAAAGAAAAGTTGAAAAAATATAATGTAACAGAATTCATTACTGAATCATTCTATTTACTGCCATTGTGATTACAAATATATATTCTGTATTACTGGAACTAGAATTGACAAAATCAATACTTTGCACTACTTAATACAATGTCTACTGGATCCTGAATTTTCGGATTGAATAATTTTAATTACTTAATTCAATATTTTCCCCAACTTGGATTAGAATTACCAGAATCTTTTTTTTAACTACTTAATTCAATATTATGTGCTTCTGGGAATGTAACTGAAATGAATTTTTTGCATTACTGGAACTAGCCTTTTCTTAATGTATATTTTTAACTACTTAATTCAATATTCTACACTGCTGGAATTTCTGAAAATAGTTTTTGGAATTTGATCCGGTGTGTTTACCAAGCTCCAATTCCCAGTAATGAAAATCACAAGCTCTTCATTTGGCCATGAGCGTAATTGCATATAAAATAACCATGAAGAAGACTGTCTTGTTTATTAGGGTGTATGAGTTCATACATCACCCCATAACTTTTGAATTAATTTGAAAATACTACCTACCTAAGGGAAATGCTCGATTTTGTGAAGAAATATCTTATGACATGAACACCCTACAGGCATTACGATGCAAATGACGGCTCACAAGAATTTTTCAACGCTAAAGTCTCCAAACAAAGAAAAACCTACTTAGCCAATAAAAAAACAGTTTTTTATAACAGATCAATTCATTTTTCTGCCATATACAACGTTCGGCACACGCAATGTAATGCCCTTCGTCCTTTAAAAAATTAATTAAGTCTTCGAGAATTACTTGGAGTAAACGTAAACTGGTAAAACAATAGGCTGTCATTCGATTTTGACACATTATTAGTATGTCAATATGAACGATTAAAAAAATGTTTGAGTAAAGGACGTGCGCAAAAACACCTAGTTTATATCATTAATGATTGGAGCTTAGTCTCGTTTCGTTTTTAGAAGATGCAATTATTTAGGATTTAAAAGATGTCATTAAATTTTTACTAGACGTAAGAAACGCTTGAATTTTTAGTAGTAAATATAAAATGACACGAAAACAGAAATTAAGCTCATAAAGGCAACTTCTTTGACATAAATAATTTTAGATATGCAATATGCAATAAAGAACCATAGAACTTGAAGGCAAATTATTTCGCATATCAGGTTTTATTCCCTCAAGTGATTTTGACGAGATATCTCGTCCATTAGAATCTAAGCAATTTTCCTAATATCTCATCAAGATATTGCTGATTTTTTATGATGACGAGATCAAGATCTGGTTAGTTTTCTTCTAATGGTAAGATATCTCGTCCATTAAGACCTTCTCAGCTTTTCTAATGACGTGGTACCTTGCCTAGACAACCATCAGAAAGGTATATATATATATATATATATATATATATATATATATATATATATATATATATATATATATATATGTAGGAATACTAGACAACGGTAGTTGTCTACTAGTCTGGAAAGAACTCATTATAAGAGCAACGAGACTGGTAGGAGTCAGTTGCATTGTAGTAGGAATGCAAGGCAAGACGGTCAGGAGCCATTCACATTCCGGTATTCAGTTACGAGAAAATTAATAGAACAGACACTTTTTCCCCCTGGACGCCATTGAGAGCTCACGTATTTTTTCCGAGCAGAGACGACTGCTGCAGATAATGACGGAACTGTTTTAAAATATAACTCAACTGTACATAATAACTGTGGATATTAATTCATTAAATGTCAATGTGCTGTAAGATTCGAAGTCTTTAATATAGACCTTACCAAACAGAACAACACGAATCTTACATATATATATATATATATATATATATATGCACTATCTATGACGTGAAACCTGTAGTTTTCTCTGAGCGACTTCTGACTAGTTTAGTGTTTTTTCCCAAAGGATCTCCTAATGAAGTTGTTGTTCCATGATAAAAATTGCTTTTCTTTTGAAAATAACTTTTTTTTCTTCAACAAATAAATATATTCCATGAGAATTATCTATTTATATTGTTACCTACTTTGGCACAAATTATAGGTAAGTAGTTGAATATATATCGCACTGGAATAACACAACGGGCAATTGGAGACGTTCCGGGATCAATACCGAAAGAAATGATCAGATGACTATACCTCGCAATTTTGAGCCTAGGTCCGATTACGAGGTCAACACCTGAGCTGGTATCCCCACTCTCCAAACTTTCACATCACGCCAACGTGAGGATATTATAGTCCCCGATAGATTAAATGGGGATCAATCCCCAAGAACATGACTGCTTTTGGTAGGATCTAGTTACGAACTCAGATCCGTCCTGTTTCTAAGCCGCGAATTTACCGACTGGGCTACTGGTCCACCTTATGGTAGTTTTCTGAAGAAACAGATCATATACATTTTGAGTACAGATGAATCGGATATTTTGCTGGCTTGGCGGGGATTGGTTTGTCGACGGAATGTGAAAACAATTTTCTTATCATTAGTCTCATTTAAAACATTGTTTCTTTCATGTAGTCCCTTCAATCGCGTATGTTGTGATCTCACAAAAGCCTGCAGAGCACAAAATTAAATATGGAAGGATGCATTTCCATTCGAGATACTCATTAACCCTCATGATGGTAGTGTCGACGATGTATTTCGTCATGGCGAGGTATCAAAAACTGGCCAGATTGTAATGAACGCTATATCGTCCTCAGGAAAGAACAGATCAGACCTCTCTCTATCTCTCTCTCTCTTTCTCTCTCTCTCTTTCTCTCTCTCTCTCTTAACTCATCACAAATGTATCACACAAAATCGGCTAGATCCTAATGGAGGTATACCTATCAGGATATTGCTGATCATGTGAAGATATATCATCAGGATATTTCTGATCCTGATGACGAGATATCTATCAGGTTACTGCTGATCCTGGTGATACCTCATCAATATATTGACAATCCTGATGAAATGACATAATATTGGTGATCCTGGTGAAGAGATATCTCATCAGGATATTGGCGATTCAGATGAAGAAATACCTATCAGGATATTGGCGATTCAGATGAAGAAATACCTATCAGGATATTGGCGATTCAGATGAAAAATACTCATCAGAATATTGCTGATCCTGGTGAAGAGATATCTCATCAGGATATTGGCGATTCAGATGAAGAAATACCTATCAGGATATTGGCGATTCAGATGAAAAAATACTCATCAGAATATTGCTGATTCTGGTGAAGAGATATCTCATCAGGATATTGGCGATTCAGATGAAGAAATACTCATCAGAATATTGCTGATCCTGGTGAAGAGATATCTCATCAGGATATTGGCGATTTAGATGAAGAAATACTCATCAGAATATTGCTGATCCTGGTGAAGAGATCTCATCAGGATATTGGGCGATCCTGATGACGAAATATCTCGTCAGTAGCAAAATTGGTCTAATCTTCATGGACGAAATATTTCGTCGAATACATTTGGAGAGTTAACAGGGACTCTTGTGTAAAGATACGAATATGTGTGCAAGTTAGAAAGCACTGACTCACAATCTTGGATCAACTCTAGATTGAAGCTGGAAGTCCATTGTCGTTAAGTGCACAAACTCAAATATTTCCATAAAAAATTCATTTTAAATTCTTAGAATTGGTTTCTGCATGGGATTATAGGGGCCTATAGGGAATGCGAGTCTACGTAGAGTATGCAAGTCTCATTTTTACGGAAGCAGACAGACATAGACTTTATCTGGAGCAGTTCTAGTGGTGGACAGGCAGTACATAACACATTATTACGTGTGTTGAAGAGTTTTCCCCATCTCCCCATGCTGAATCTAGACTGGAACTCTAACTTGTTTATTTGTGTAGGTTGCATATGTAGTATGTAAAACACAGTAATACAATTCTCTGAATCTCGTGACATACTCACCGATTTATCTAAAATTCGATATTGTTTTTTTAATATAATAATGGTAAGAAGTTTAAGCCATTTTAGCCCATTAAAAATGCTTATCCTTGAGTTCTGTGTTTTAACTAACCCCTGTTTTATAAATCCACATGATTTTACTAACTCTCTAATATTCGTTCCCTTAAACTCTTCACTACCAACTATATAAATATTATTTAAAAATCAGTTTTTTTCTGGTAAATATTATGAAATACTTCAAAGTTCTCAAGTAAATTCCTTTTTTAGATGGTGGTATCAAAGAGGCTAAACATTTTAGGAACACATATGCGTTCAATTATGCTGAAAGCCTAATAATTTTCAAAGGATACGACATTGCTTAAGAACTTGTGTTTTTGTAAATTGCTGTATTATTATCACTTTATAAGTGCAATAACATTATTAGAAGGTACATTTATTGCTACAAAATAAATGTTGTGCATACTATACCACTATTACTTTAAAATAACATAATATTTTTTTGGAAATACGAAACAAAAATGTTTTTAATACAATTTTTATTGTGTGGTATTTCATGAAACAGTTATTTTTCATGATGTAAGGGATTGATGATCCCTCTTTTGAACAGAATACAAATTGATTTTATCTGTAATTTCTTTGATTTTCACATCCAAATACTCGAAGAAAGCATTTATTGGTGTGAGCCGCGGTGGCTCAGTCAGTAGAGCGTCGGGCTCGCATCAGAAGGGTTGTGGGTTCTGTCCTTGGCGGAGCCTGCAATTCTGATGATTGCGAGATCGGCGCTTCGACCTGGATAAAGACCGTCGTGTTCACTAATGGTGACTGGGGCACGTTAAAAAGGTCGTGTGTCACAAAGTCCCCCATGTTCCCATACCAAATCAATACCTCTGGGGGTACCTGATCAGGGGGTTATCGGCCTCTGATTGGGATCTAAATTACGATATGTGTGAGTGAATGGATGTATGAAAGGGGGCCTTCCTGTAAATCGGATGTGATGGTAAATCCAATGGGGCTCAATAACATGGAAGGCGCATCCCCTCGCCTCTTTCCGTCTTCGACGGGGCTGGCACTCCTCTGGTCTGCCAGTGAAGGCATAAGAAACAACAACAACAATTTATTGGTGTAGGTGGCTCAGGTAGATCTGCAGAAAAACTTTTTTGTATCATTCTCAAATTATTAAGATAAAATCGAGTTTATTATCACTTCTTAATTAAAATATTTTTAAAGAATTTAGATTTCTTTGTAAAAAAGCATTTTGGTACAGATCAAAAAGTAAAACTTAAGTTAGACAAGTTTTGAGGGAGTAGAACTTGTCGATTCCTTTTCTGAATCAGAAATAATTGCATATTCTTCTTCAAAGCCACTTTCATAATGAGAATCTTGTGAGAGTTCTGGCCACCCATCATCACTTTCATCAGGTCCATCAGACAAATCACTTTCTTGCAAGAGAGCTTAAAAATTTCTTCTTCAGTCAAAATTTCCTATGAAAAACTGCACTTAGTATTGCTAAGACACATTAATATGTATTTAAGATACTTTTGCCTAAAAATCGAATCAATGTCATTAAAATAAAATTTTTAGATAATAGAATAATGTCACACTTTTAATTTAAAAATGATAAAAAATATCATGAAACACTGTAAACGGTTCAAAACAGACTGCGCGTTAAATTTGTGAAAAGGCAAAACGTACAAGATAATAACACCAATTTTAACATCTTAGTACTCACGTCCACATACGTGGACCTATATAAGTATCATTCTCGAATGCACAAAATAAAGATTTTAATCATAAAAATTATTTCATCACATATTTTAAGAAATCTATCATATAAATCAACTAAAACACATTAACTAAATAATTTAAAAATCATTAAAAACAAATTAAATTAACTTACTTTTACGAACACGTTGAGTCGAAGCCCTTTATTCTAAATTGCTTTTGAATAATAAACATTCCACAGTAACTACCGATTTATACAGACATCTGTTGGTGTCAGTCGGAAGCTTAGACATCCACGCAAGAGTACATAAATTTTTAACTACCAATTTTTTCAGAAAGATTTTTTTAAGGCAAAAAAGTTGAGGTCCACGCAAGTGGACCTAGGAAGCGAAGAGGTAAAAGAACTTTCCTGTTTACTCTTATACTCTTTACTCGCTTGGTAGTCATAAAAAGAAGCGTTGAATGTTCAACAAGTGTTGAAACGAATCAAATATGAAAAGGGTTCTGTTTTGCCAAGTTTTTGGCTTATAATTATAGAGGATATTTTAAAAATTCCACACGACCTGTTCAAAATTGTAAGTACTTTATCACACCCTCATATTAATTAACGCATCGATCATCTAATGATAAGAGAGCACATAGGAGAAGTTACACGTTATTTCTGCCGATCATTCGGTTTGAGGATCTCCGAATGGAAGTCGCGTGGTATTGGAAGTACGAATCCCAGTGCAGGGCTAAGTGGAAAGCGTGATGAAAAACACTAGTTTGCGCTTCGATAGCCAAAAGGGATTGAATCTTCGATAGCCCAAATCGATTCCCAAGCAAACGTGACCTACACTTCTCAGATTTTAGACTGCGATGTGGCATTCATTTTCGTCTATTTCATTAGAAGGTCGATGCATTAACACTCTTTGCGTTACGATATTTCTTAGTAGTTATTGCTTTTACCCTACAACACATATATTGATTAAACAGTCACATCTGTTGAAAACTGCAGATTGTAGAACTTATATCTGCATGTGAGGTAATAGAAACAGTTACCTCTCCAGAAACTAGTGATGTGAGAGAATAGAAGGAATTAACTCCAGAAAATAATTTTCATTTTAACGGGACTTATTTCTTACTTTATTTTAACCCGTCACAAGATTTTCGAGCAGTCTAGTTTTACTATTATCCCATAGCTAAATAGCTAAATATGACCATCGTTTGAACAAATCTTTGAAAACAGTCTTATAGTGCTCGACAATTCTAAACCTGGTTTGAAGTAATGAAGGAAAACTGCAGTTTGCATAATGTAAAAATAATGTTTCCATAATGTTTGGATAATGTGTGCGCAGACCCGTTAAAAGGTTAAAAAATCTCAATAACGTACCGAAACTTTTAGAAAGTTTGTTATTAAACATTTTATATCACTCTAGATCCGAAATTTCCTGACCCAAGTCTTGAACACTTCGGTAAACATGAGCCGTACATGTTTACACTCTGCTTAGAGCTGTCAAAAATACCCAAACTCTCTCCCCAATAAATGTGTCAAACGACCTGTTCCTGAAATTCAATTTCCTCAAATGCCAAGCCTACTCCCTGCATTAAAGGCACAAAAACAAAAAAGATTAAAAAAAAAAAGATGCACGCGACTTTTTTTTTATATTATTTTTTACTCCTTAAGAGCTCCTTTCTATGCCGTTCGACGGAGAGTACGTCAATTATTCTGGCTAAATAAGCTTTTCGGAAAAGACAGCGACTTGCATTTGAGTTCAGCAAGGCATAGGGAAGTCATTAAGCAGAAAGCTACTTTCAGACATTAACGAAGAGAGGAAATTTTATTCCCTGCTCGTGTGGTCTGTATGGCTCTGCTTTGAGCAAAAGAACGGTTGTTAACAAACCCCTCTGGGATGAAGATTTTTAAACTGGGCTGTATAGTTTTTTAAATGGATGCAAGAAAAAGTTTCATTTTCTTTGTAGCATTGAATATGAAAAGTTGAAACGCAGAACTACATTTTTTAAAGTCATGTTTTCTGTGTGTTTCATTTTCTAAAAATATACTTTAATTTCTACTCGTGTAGCTTCCACAAAAAATGTATTGATGATTAAGTTCCGTAACTATTTCTAATACACTAATCTAATTTCTAAATTTTTGCGGATCGCTGTGGCTTGTATTGAATATGAAGAGTTGAACGCCGAAACTGCATTTTTTAAAGTCCTCTTTTCTATGTGTTTGAATTTTAAAAAAATATACGTCAATTTCTGCTCTTGTAATTACCACAAAAATGTATTGGATGATTAAGTTTCGTAACTATTTCGAATCTATTAATAAATTTTCCATATGTCTTGCGGGTCGCGGTGGCTTGTATTGAATAAGAATTTAACGCAGAAACTGCATTTTTTAAAGTCCTCTATTCTGTGAGTTTTATTTTCTAATATATTTAAATTTCTACTCTTATAACTACCATCAAAATATGTTGGATGATAAAATGCCCTAACTAGTATTTTGAATACAATAATCTGATTTCAAAAATGTTTCTGGGTCTCCCTGACTCACTAGGCCCGCTTGCTAGCAACCTACCAGGGTAGGCGAGGTGTAGGCGGTGCAAGTTCAATTCTTCCATTGTGTGTTTTCCTCCCGTCTATGTCAGTAAAACTTTCTATGACTGTATGTCCAATACTATACAATTTCTGTCGTGGGTTTGGTGCAACTTGAACATGAATGGAGCTGCGCACAAAACCCAAATTCCCGGCCATGCTAGGGTTGAATTAATAATATGTTGATTGAAAAGTCATCATGTTAGCATCATTTAAGTGTACGGAAAAAAGTTTAATAACATCTTAACTTCTCCATCACTTCTACAATTTACTTCGGACGCAATATTCATACATGTTATATCCAACCATATTTAATAACCATAATTTTTTTTTCTAAAGTGGCTACTACATAAGTTTATTTTGAGTTTTCGACTTGCTACGAATATTCCTGTGCATTCATTTTCAGTAAAAATGACGAATTTTCGGCGGATAGTCTTGCCTTTAGTTTTTCTATGAATATGTTTTACTTGTGCCATTCTTGCACCTAGTATTAGATATATTCGAATTTCATTATCAGTATGAGAAGATGGTAAGTTAAATTGTTACAGCATTTGTGATTAACTTAGTTTGAAGCAAACGCAATTTTTCTTGAAAATTCCATTCAGCGGTAGGTGGAATAACGGAACTTCTGTTAGATTATAAAGCAGAGTAGGAGCTTCTCTGTTCTCTATACAAATCTACACCGTTTGACCAATCCACACATCTGGTACACTTAAATTTTAGAACCCTGTGGATATGATAGGTTACAAATTAACCTGCGTTCTATTTGTGCAAGGGGACTAAATATTTACGGCATTCGTGACTAATTTAGTTTGAAGCAAACACACTTTGCACAGAAAATTCCATTCAGTAGCATGTGGAATAACAGAGCTTTTGTTAGAAATAAAAGTCATCAGAGTAAACACATTAAACTCAATAGACTACAATTTTTTTTTAAAACAGAAGTTTTATTTTACAGCTCTTTTACAAAAACAAAATCACTGCTTTCAACGAACGATTCACGTGTATCTAAGTTGCATAAGAAAAGTTTCAATAAATAGAGAAATCAACCTCGGCTTTCTGTCTCTTAAAACATAAATTTTCAAATTAATTCGTGTGATATTATTTCAAGATCAACAAAGTCTTGTTCAAAATTCCCTTTTCTCCAACAGACATGCAATTTTTTACTTTTTAATTTAATAAATTTGGTTTTTAAATATAAAGCAAGTATATATTTAGAATGATAGATGGTAGTTACTTGACTATGTGGAGTACAGCTTTCAATAACACCCGTGACACATGAACAAAAAATTAAATTTCATTTATTTTAATCTTCTTTCAATGAAACGCTATATCAAAATTTTGAAATATATTTGAATTACAACGTTTGACTACCCGTTTTAATTTAACGTAACCCATCTTATTTTAAAGTTATCAAAAACTTTACTTGTTATTTTAAAATAACAAAGTACACACTTTAAAAATATTTTATTTATTTTTAATATCTACACACTATTACGTATTCAACCAAAGATTTGAAGAAAGTTGGTGGTAATATACATATACCACCACGAAAGTACCAATGTCTAGTGATATTTTGCAGGAAATAAATAAATAAAATCCAACTCCTAAATAATAATTCTGGAATAAGTAATATACAGGAACACATAATGCAAACAGAAACAAATTTCCAATCCTTAAAAAAGACAGAATTCTGGAAAAAATCTGTTCCAGCGTGTCGAATTTCGACTTCCTGTGTATATTCTGAAGTAAAAAAAGAATTATAACGAAAGATTATCTAGTTTCTGTTGATATATACTCTATATTAAAATAATCGACACACCAAGAAGGTATTATACGATTAAGATACAAATTACTGCATGTAAAGAACATACATAGGAAAAACAAGCTATTAAAATTTCAGAACAATTAAATGATTTATTTCAGAGTTTGACCGTTACAAAAGGAGGAAGTCAATAAGGCGTTGGTCTATCTCTGGTCTGGATGCAAGCTGTCACCCGGCGTGGCATAGACTTAAAAGTTCCCGTCTCCAACTGTTAGGCTAAAGAATCAACATTCGGGTATGGTTGCAATTACTTTCCCATAATATCCCAAATGTGCTCTACCGGAGAGAGATCTGGAGCCCTAGCTGGCCGAGGAAGTGTTGGGAAAGCTTGAAGACAGTTCATAGCAACACGTGCTGTGTGCGGCCGGGCTTTATCTTGTTGAAAAATAAGTTCGGGGTGGCGCAAAAAGAACGGTAAGACAAAGGTGGTAGAATGCCGTCTTCGCACCGCTGTGCTGTAAGTGTGCCAGAAAAGACAACCAAAGGGACCGGCTATCAAAGGAGATGGCACTCCAGACCGTAACGGCCTATTGTGGACATGTGTGAAGTGCGATAGTAATGACATATCCCCACGCTGGACTTGTCTACGGACTTGTCTACGGGTATCGTCAGGGCACAGTTGAAAATGAGTCTCGTCACTAAAGACTATATGTCTCAGTCAGGGCCGTTCCTAGTTGATCTAGCCTGGCACTACTTTAATTCTGCACCTTGTTGGTGTGTCAATTTTTTTTATAGAGTGTATAAATTTCGGCTCATCTTAGCACTAAAATACAAGTTGTTGTTGTTGTTGTCGTGCGGGCCATATATGGCCCAATTGGGGGTGGCATTGCCCCGGAGCGTTGGACTTCTTCATACATGACACATCCGCTTTACAGGAAGGTCCCTTTCACACATCCATTCACTCACACATATCGTAATTTAGATCTCAATCAGAGGCCGATAACTCCCTGATCAGGTACCCTCAGAGGTATTGATTTGGTATGGGAACATGGGGACTTTGAGACCACGACCTATTTAAGGTGCCCCAGCCACCATTAGCGAACACGACGGTCTTAAGCCAGGTCTAAGCGCCGATCTTGCAACCATCCGAATTGCAGGCTCCGCTGAGTACAAGTAACAACAATACAAGTACAAAATACAAGTAACAACAATAATCAAACTTTTTCACTTTTGCTAGTTAAACCTCCAAGTGGTTTGGACGGTGTGTCTCATCCGTCAAAATCTGACTAATTTTTCCAATGCCGAAATTTCTCGCATTCAAGATGTTGCCAATTTTCTTATGATGACAATATCAAAATTTGGTCTAATTCGAGGCAGATAATTGGTCAGTTTTGTTCTAATGACGTGATTTCGTCTTCCAAGATCTGGTCACACAGGAGAACCTCTAGCGTTTTATAAAATAAGACTAGGACAAATGGCTCGTCATACCAAGCGACCTATGCACAAAAATTTATTTATTTTGCTCAAACTTCAATTATATATTTTTTTAAACTTGACAGTGCATGATCACTGGCTGGGTTTAAACCTCTTTCCGCCACTATCAGTCAACTTTTGTTGATCACTGGCTGTGTATAAACCTTTTTACACCACTATCATTCAGTCGCTCAGAAGCCAGTGGTATTAAATAAAGTGTTTGATACTTTCTTATTTTTTTTGTTGTAAATTTTAATGTAATAAATTATAAAATTTGTAGTTACTAAAGAATTTAGTTGCATTACTTCGTTTTTTGCATTGCTTCGTCAGAAGGCCTCCTTTTTCTTATAGCCTCTGAATATGTTCTATAATATCAGAAGCCGTTTTGAATAAGTTCACTTCTTTTCAATATTTTTTTATAAAAAATGTCAAATAGAAACTAAATTCTTCTTTTCTTTCGATATGTGTTCGTAACACTGAGGCAGTTTTCGTAAACAATTCTTTCAAAAAGTGTAATAAAAAAATAATCCGTCATATGACCTATGTTTCACCAATTCTGAAATTGCATTTACGAACGAACTTACTTAATTTATAAAATGCAGAACATAAATTTCTTATGGTTTTATTTGCACATCTTGTACATATATTGTTTTGTTGCAGAGTCTTCTCCTTGAAAAAAGACTTTATATACTTTTCTGATCAAATTAATAAACCAAACATTTTGAAAACCAATGTATTAAAAAACATTAATTTTCTCAATTTTTTTTTATTCGACTTAACTGCATTGGCTTTTGATCCACTCATTTGACATATTGCCTTGCTTCCACATGGTGTTTTTTTTTTAGCTATATTGGTAAAACAATGCTATTGGAAAATTTCATTTTTGATCAACACTGCTAAAACATGGAGCTGTGTACCGCAATCATCTTATACTCAATGTTATTTCTATGACGATTTCGAATATATGATTTTTGATATTTAGCATCTCGTTTCCCTCGTGACATCACACAACCAATCATATCAATTTCAAACCCCGCCTAGTCTTGACGTCATACAACCAATCAAAACTTTAATAGCCACGGAAACACAGAAGAATCTAGCATTTTACATAACAGCATAAGGTTTTGATCTATTGTCGTAAGACTTCTCATAATTCATGACCTGTGTATTTAAAATGGTAAGGCTTTTTTTGTAATTAATATAGCGATATAGAACTTTTTGCTGATTTTTATGATGCATTTAATAACTTTGTTCTGAAAATATAGATGTAGAATAGTTGATTGTTACGACATCTATAAAAATCAAGCATGAGTTTTTACTGTTTTTCATAGTGTCTGTCATATTATATTTGTAAAAAATAAATTACAGTAGTAACATTTGTAAGAAGTAAGTAATTGTGAGAAACACTGTACGAACAATGAAGAAAAGCGTATTTGAATTAATTAAAATTTGCAGTAGGAATTGTAAATTATTGAAATATTTTGAAGTAATTGAATTTTTGAATTATTGCTAATGCCAAAATGATTTTTTTTGTGATGCATAGTTCATGTATAGTGAAAAAAAAATACTCTAAAACATTTGGTTTAAAATAAAAATAATTAAATATAATTGTTCAGTAGGTACTGTATCCCCGTACAATAATCAATAAGATAATTTTTAAGTAAACCAAGTGGTACTGTATAAACCTTTCAAATACACATATAAATTTTTTAGCTTTATTTCAGATAAAATTTCAATTCTACGAATTCAATACCAAAGATAACTGTAAGGAAAAGTTAAAACTCACAAATAATACAATAAAGTGATCTTCCGAAGTTTTGTTTGCCTCATTTGTGCAGACTTTACCCAGAATGTCATGTTGGTAAATGTTTGCCGAACCAAGTGGATACGTTCACTACATTCTCAGTTAAGGACAGAAAAAGACGTCGAGCTTCAAAAATCATATTTGCCTTCAGAGTTTTGACAAGGCCTTCGTATTCCCTAAAGTTAAGATACGAAAACAAATATGCCATCTCCAAGGGCTGCAAAAATTGGACCTACTCTCTTAAACAGCTTCGGGGAGTAGAAGCAGCGGAAAGAGAAAAATCAAAGGGAATTTATTTTTCAAGAAAGGTATCGAGATTTTTTCTCGAACTTCGATAGAAGCTAATGGGGATTTCAACCTTCTTGCAACTATTATGTGCACTGTGTGCCGTAACTTTTCTTGCATTTAAGTTACGTACAAATATATTTATTTATACAATAAAATTACAGAAAAGCTGAGAACTTTGAGGCCTTGGATGATAAAATCTTTACATTAGGGAGTAAGGAAAAAAGTAGTTGTAGTAATCTTTCTCGGAAGCAGACTAAGTACATAAGGACATCGTACCATCCACTCTCGACTATAACTAACTCTGTTCTGAACTAAACTAAAAAAACTACAATCCCCTTTATGTATATAGCGGCCGTTACTTAAGGCCACGCGCTAGTAGATTTGTCAGTACTTTATGTTAATTGAATTTTGATTTCATCTTGACGTGAAATCACCTATTTATAATGGAGCGTATGTGATGGGTATAACACAGGTAGGTTAATGTGTTCAATACAACATTTTAGACATTTAATGTGAGATTTAAGAGAAGTGTTGTGTTTTTGAACCCCACAAAACACTCAATACCTAAATAACCTCATATTTCTATGGAAAATTCGTGGATTTTTTTTCAAAGACGTAGGAACGATTCTATTTCTATTTCCTTATAATAGAATCCTTCTTTGAAACGATTTTATTTCCCCTTTCTTTGAAGTAGAATCCTTCGAGACCAGTCTATTGGCCTATTCTGAAGAATAGAATTAATTTTCGGAAAGACTATTACTCATTTCCTTGGAATGCTATCTCTTGAAAAGATTATACTGCTCCTTTCCTTAGAATACAATCCCTTAGGAAGATTATATACAAGAAGATCAAAATTGGTTAGAAATCCTGCAGGGAAGGCTGCAGATTGCAAGGTCAAATTATGTGTGTGAGGCCTACAAAAGGTTAATCAATATTAAGGAATAGAACATTTAATCATATAATCTTATATACATATACCGTCACTTGAATGGTTTTTGAGTTAAAGGAAAAAGCAGATTCCAATTCAAAGGCTGCTTCGTATATAATTATATTTTTCACAGCCGATAGAGTCTACGAAGTCGAAACACTGCCTACATCTTGAATTAAATTCTGTATGTTCTAAATTTTGTTACGATTACCTTTCTTTCACCACATTGGTTACGAATACAGATAGTTGTTTGTTTGGATAAAAGAGAAACACAGTCAAACATAACAGAAGATTTGGAAAAGCATGAAAAACAATTAATAACAAACATATTTATAAAAAAATAGGGTACCGTTTGATGTTTTAGTATTGACTACAAGAACTCCTACAAAGTTTTATGATGCCACAACACAATACACAATCAAATGTTTAAAGTGTAATGAAAAAATAGTGTGGATAAGCTGTTGTCTGCAATTAAAATATAATTGCATTTTATAACAAGAAACTTCTAGAAAGTTAGTTCAATGGTGCCGTAACCAAAAATATACACGATCGAATGTTTGAAGTGTAATGAAAAAATAGTGTGGATAAACTCTGTGCTCAGATAGCAAAAGTTTATTGGTCACTTGTCCCAAAAAATTGAGTAAGTCCCATCCTGGAGTCTGATTTGTTAATGTTTAGAAAGTGGCAAAATGTCGCACGTCTTTTTCTTTCAGTTTATGAAAAAACAAAGGGGAAAAATTGTAATAAGTCAAAAACCACAGAACCACATGTTGAATCTTGAAATGTAAAATTGCTATCACGAAAAATTAAAAAAAGTGACTTATTACATTTTACCATCTGAGCACAGAACTGTCGTCTGTAATCAGAGTATCATATAATTTGCACTTTAGAACCTGTAACACTTTCTCTTTTATCATCTGTACAGTTTATTAAGTGGAATTACTCCCTCCTGTAAGTGGGTTCCTAGACGATCAATATTATTATCAGTGTTATTGTCAATGAGGCTCATTGAAGCAATCAATTGATCGTGTAGGAGGCAATTGACGCGATTGTCAATCGATAGAAATTTTGAAATTGATGGAAATTTTGATTGATGGACTTTGACAATTGTCAATCAGCTTTTTATTCTCTAATCCAAGTTGATCTATTTGCGATCGTTAACGATCGAGTAAAAATGTCAATGGTTTTGAAATCTGCGGAAATTTTTACATAAATAGATAAGGTACAAAGTCCCAAATCCGGAATCCTCCGGACCTCTGCCATTCAGGATTATTTGCATTAATCCTCCCCCTCCGCGGGAATTTTGATTTTGCAATAGTAAAATAGCAGATACATAAATAGGAAGAATTAAAAAAAAAACTTTTAAGACAATGCAACAAATTTTACTTGCAAATCTTCGAATTTTTCTGTGTTATATTTACTCTGAACATATCGATTATTTTGTGGTGTTTCAACAAGTAGGTCCAGGTTAAACTCCTTGTTCCTTAAAAATTGTCGGAAAGATGTAAAAAAGTGATAAAAAAACGCCGGTTAGCAAACCGTACGGATTTTGGACAATTTCGGATTTCGAACGTCCGGATTTGGGACTTTGTACTTTACCTTATATGTAAATTTCTGTTTTAATAAATAAGTTTTCAATTCAAACTTTTATATTTTCGCTATACGAATTTAAGTAATACGAATATGTCGAAGTACAACTTTGCATATAAATATACATAAATTTTATTTAATTGTGACCAAGAATTAACAAAAATACTAGTTTAGAAGAAAAAAGCTTAATAAAATTGCAATTCTCTTTATACATATTAATACAAAATATTTAAAAAATTAATGAGTTACTAAAAAAGTTATTTCGATGTCGATGGTTTCATAAAATTTAACAGATTCGTCTGACGACAGACACAATGCCTTCTTTTTTTTAAACAGAATTTCTTTGTTGAAAGCAAATAATTTTTTCATTCCTTGCTTTTTGTCTATAAAGCGTTCTTCGTTGGATTCCATGTTTTCTAATTTTTTTAAACCCCTTTCAACTAGCTGAGACCTTTTGTGATCTGCCCGGGCCGCGCAGATGGTCTTCGATAGCCGTCCTTTTGTTTATAGTGCAGGTGATTTTTAATTGATTCCGTGAAAATCTGTCGACACAAAGGGATCTGGGATTCAAATCTCTAGTATAATAAAACGTATAAATAGTTTTTTTTGTAAAATAAACTCAAGCTAATTGTAAATTAGGCAAGCCCCACGAGAAATGATTGTGTCTGGGAACGTGAGTTTGTGAAGCTTTTAATTACTTTGTATCGTGTTATGGAAAATTAAGTGAATATGTAAAAAAAAAATTATTACTTTGCAAAAATTTGTTAATGTGTTAAAACAAAATAAATCAGATTATACTGAGGAAAAATAAAAACAGAAAATTAATATTACTCGTATGATTCAGTAACTCGCAGAAGGTGTAGTAAATGTTAGTGAATAAAGCGGCTTCTCAGTTTATACCACTCTTTGGATCAGCGTCTTTTCCTATTTTCTTTCTTTTGATTGCAGACAACTAAAATCAAGGCAATAAAGCCCAAACCTGAATTTGAAACCATTTTAAAACTAAAGAATGAAGCACGTCACGCTCCTTTGAAAAACATTGACCGAATGAGACTGACAGGCTGATTGAAGCTATTTTGAAACACCTAACAATCGAAATCTTCAATCACATTGACAATAATATTGATCGTTTAGTGAGCCCTTAAGGAACTGCGTCTCGCTGGGATGGTTACTCAAATGTAGCTTTATTTTTTGTACGATTCATTTGTCACAGTATCCGTGGTTTTTCGTCAAAGTCATTGAGCCATCATCCGTAATTTGGTCTTGTGAGTCGAAATCCAAGCAAACTTTCATACGAAGTACATGTGAACTGTGTCCTTAGACTTCCTCTTAGAGTAGGATCAAAATATTCTACTTCAGACAGAACTTTAAACAATCTTCGTAGAACTCAGAATTGGTCAAAGTACCTCTTCATGATATTTTTATACAGACCTACTTTACTCACTGGGCCTGTACACTTGAGAGCGTGTTCACAAAATTTTATTCAGTGGAATTCAAAGACCTTGGCTGGAAATTGATAATCATAGTAAAGCATTAAACTTTTAACATCATTTGCAAAAACGTATGGGTAAGAGTTTTCAGTGATACTTTCAACGTCAATTTTGAAAAAACTATCTACACAAAGAAAAATTATTTAATTCTAACGTTTTCGAAAGAGTAAAAATGTTTCTTTTCCATTCATCAACTACCTTATGATCTTGTAAAGATGTTTCCTGGTGTGTGTGTAAGCTATTAACAAACGGAATGTAAAATATATTCATTTTATTATATGCAATTAAGAGCGTGGATACTCAAAAATTATATCCACATACGTATATCATATAATTTAAGATTTCCTTCGTAAATTAGCCCCTGGCGACTGAAATCTTCAACTAGTTGAAATGAAACTTGAGATTTGGAGATTTCAACGTATGCGCCCAGGAGTTATGTAAATAATAATTATCGAGTTCTCGCTATTACGGGTACAGTTAACATATTTCGAAAATTTTGAATAGCAACACCCACTCGCAATGTGATCGGCACAGTGAAGAACCAAAAGGGCGTTAAAATGTTACCTTGAGCTTTAAACATGTCTACTCAAAACTCGATAAAGATTAGTGAGACAATGATTGCAATATTCCTTTTAATGCAATATTCCTATATTCAATACAATAATTTGCAATATTCCTTATTGCAAATTGCAATAAGGTAGGATACAAGAAAAAAATAGTTCCAAATTTTAGCAATAGATGGCGCTTTAAGCGTCATAACATAAATGAGTTCGGCTGCAAGTGATATTTGAATTGCAATACGACGACAGTGGCGTGAGTTGTACGTTAAACCAACTGTACTGTTCAATGTGAATGACTGTATAGGTTTTTTACTGAAAAATTGACTTCCAAGTCATTCAACAGTTGTGGCACTGTTTGTGGAATACCCATCCACCGCCACAAAGTCGTCGTACCACATCGGATGGATGGGGGAAATCGGTTTTTAATTGTCCTGAGGCCAAAAACTGCATTTAAAGCAACAATAAAATCTGTCATCAAGACATGTTCAATATGCTGTCCACTGTTTTCAGCCACAAGTTGAAACCGAGAGACAGCGTGCTCCAAAACTGATCGGAGTGTCTCAGGATCCACGTTGTGAATGTGTTGCGCAATGCATGCCTGCAATTCAGCTAAGTATGCAATCGGACCACTGAACGCAACATTTTTTAGATAACCCCCCAGCCAGAAGTCACTAGGATTAAGATCAGGTTATCTGGACGGCCCTGCTGTTGGAAAAAGACAGCTGATAATTCTATCATTTCAGAAATGCCTCTGTAGCAGCTGCTTCACTGGCTTTGCAATGGGTCATCTTTCATAAAAATGATGTTACCCACACATGCACGCTGTTGAAGTGTAATAATGACGTGGTTGCGCAAAAGACTCGCATAGCATTTACCATTGACGGTACATGTAACAGGTAGAGTGCCTATGTAATAAGAGTGGCGACATACGGGAAACATTTTCTGATTGGCTTAGATACCTTTTCTACCCCCCGAGGCGGTCTTTTCCTAGCTCCCGTAGACTTAACATGGGAACTTTTTGTGTTTTCGTAAAAAAACGTGTGTACATTAAATTTCAAAGAAAATATAGCTTATTCATGTTCCATTTCGTGTTCTAGAATGTTTATTTATTATTATTTTAGTGTTTCGTCAGTATAAATTTGAAGACTTTTTAAGTAAATAGCTTTTTTTGAACAACATGGTGTTTCTCGCAATCTAAGTTAGCACGTTGTACAATCCATCTCATCAATTACGCATGCAATTGAGCGTTTATATGATTCATGTATACCGAATGTATCCATATTATAACAATAATTTGCTTTGTGTTCTCCTTGAAATTATATATTAATTCGCCCAGCAACCTTCTTTGAGACGATTCTGGTAGAAAATGGCTGCCGCGCATGCGCATTGGGCCAAATTTGGTCCCTTGTCGCCACTCTTATTATATAGGCACTCCAGTAACAGGACCCGCGCGACCCATCTCCTCGAAAAAAAATGGTTCTGCGATAAACGATGGCATTAACCCGCACCACACAGTTACCTTTGCAGAATGAAGAGGTACTGGTTCATGTGCGAACGGATTTTCCGTTGCCAATATTCTGCAATTCTGAGTATTGACATGTCCTCGGAGATGTTAAAGGGCTTCGTCTGTCCACAAAATATTCAATTCAATAGCAATTCATTGTCCGCTTCCATGCGAGCAAGAAACTCTAGAGCAAAAGGTTTTTTTACTGGCAGGTTAGCAGGAAGGAACTCTTGAACATGGGTAATTTTGTATGGATAGCAATGCAGGATGTTTCGTATAATTTTATGCACCGTGCTCACAGGTAAAGTTCGTGCGATTCCCCGTGTACTGCACGTTTGAACACAACAGCTCGTGTCTTCCGGGACTGTTGTGGACACATCTACTACTGACGTCGAAGCAATTTTTTTCCTCCCTCTGCCAGATTTCACTTCATAAGAACATGCCTCTTCCAATTTCTTAATCATTTTCTCCAGACCCTTCTCCGACCTTTTTTCATACCCTTTACTGTCCGGAACTTCTTAAGATTTTCTGGCGCACAGTCACCATTCTTGTAAAAGAGCTTCACAAGCAGAGAGCGTTCCTTCATTGAGATAGTCATGACGAGCTTTTCTGACGCAATACCACGCGTGTCGTGCGCATGACACGTCTTTTATTTTTCATATTATGACGCTTATAGCGCCATCTATTTCTAAAATTTAGAACTATTGTTTTTTTCTTAGGCACACCATTTCCGCTTCTTCGAGAATATTCAGTTCACATTTCAGGTCATTCTGAGGAGTGGTTCTTTTTTTACAGCTTTTTTAAAGTTGAACTTTAATTATGAAAAAATCACCTTGTATATCTCTACTATAATAAAAAAAAGTGTTTGTCTGGTTTTTTTTTTCGTGGCTCCAAAATCCTGACGATTCTATGGCACTTACAGTATTGAGATTTAGCACACTGGTAGTCCAAATTTTCTGTAATTTTTTGGTAGCGGAGAATTTTAAAATTCAATCTAGAAAATTTTTAAACGAATTTAATAGATTTATTCTCTACCTGCTTCTTCTAACGCGTTTCGTCCGGACGGAAGAAGAAACCCCCTAAAATGAGCTTTTTCTCCCCCACGTGATTTTTTATTATATTTTCCGCAAGAGATTGTGAGGTCACCTGAACTTTCTCTTTCCAAAAAAAAAAAAAAAGATTGCATATTCTGCCCTTCGCGTTAAAAAGAAAGAAACAAATTACATTTACTGTCCTCTTTTCGGCCGAATGAGAGCAAGAAATAAAGAACATGTTGACGAAGATTGGTAAGTTTTGTTCGTAAAATCGGAATTGCTAAGGATAGATTGAAAATTTCTACTGATTTGAAATCAGCGGAAATTTTCACTTTAGATTGATACCTGAAATTATGATTTACTTTAAATAAATAATTTTTAAATGAATTTAATAGATTTATCTCCATTGGTTTTTCAAAGCGTTACTACTAGAGAGAGAAGAAACGCCGGAAATGACCTTGCCACTAAAGCCGTTGGCCGTTCCTCCGACAGAACGAGGAAGAAATAATTTTTTTCGTTTACGCTTTGATTTTGCCCGAGGAAGGATTTACAGTCACAGTTCTTTTTTCTATCTCCTAAAGCGTTAAAGATAGAGTAAAAATTTCAACGGATTTTAAATATACGTAAAATTTCAATTTTGATTAATACCTAAAAATATGATTTTCTTGAAATAAATAATTTTTAAATTGAATTTATCTTCAACTGATTTGAAATCTGCGGAAAACTTTACTCCAGATTAATACCTTACATCACAGCGTTGCCCGTGGTGTTTGATTGCGAATCAAATCAACACCACGAGCACGGGCAACGCCGGGCTAGCCACGCAGTGGCTAGTATATTTATATATATATTTATAAAACATTCAAAACTTTTCAAATATGCAAAGAACCAAACAGCCGGGTTGCAATCAAACAGAAAAAGAAAGTCAATACTAACCATGCAATGTATAACTAAGCATGTTTTCCTCTTATTCTTTTTATGTTATTTTGTTTTGTGTGTTTGCTATTTTAATTGTGTTTGAATGAGAATACGTATGAGCAAATGTTTAGCGTATTGCTTGCTTCACATACGTAGAAATACCATTTTATGTTATCTGGTTTAGGCTCCTCCCTGATGACGCCCTTGATCCACCAACACTTTCATTTCCGAAAATTTCAAAAAAAATTATTTTTAATTTTTTTTTACTTTTGAATTGGTGACTATTTGTAACATATTTTTGTATCAGAGGCTAGTCACTTCCGACAATTTTTGACGAGAAAAGCCACCGGGAGTATTAATGCCCTCGTTCAAGTCAGATACACTACCAGGATTCTTCTTCTGTACTTTTGATTTCAACTATCCATAGTGCCAGAAATCCATCGGTGCAGGGCTAGTAGACTGTTATATACACGGAAATGGAAAATAGTTAAGAGATAATTCTGTTGCCGAAGCAAGCGTTCGAATGAGCGTTTTAACACACGTATGTCAACATGAGGAAATGACGTAATTCCTTAACATTGCTGCGTAACAAATATTTTGAGTTTTCTCTGTATTTGTTTGAGGCTTCTCTTGAGAAATAAACACAAGTTGACCCCGTAGTCACGGATCAATCTGTATTTATTTCTTAGGCTAAGCCTCATACAATAGTTAAAAAAACTACTCAAAACTTCAAACGTTTCCGTTTTTTCTCCTTTACTCCTTTCACTTCGTTTTCTTAAATCTTTAAACTTGTTACATAATTTGCACGAAATTATACTTTTAATTCCCAGTGCTGGAACAAACTCAGACGAAAAAGTTCTTTACAACAAATCCTTTTTGTGAGTCTACAAAAATATTTTTTCTGTTCATCAAACATTTGAAGTATTTTCTTAAGGGGTTTTTTCAGCGCTCATAATAACTGCAACAAAAATTTTGAAAACTGAGTGTATTTGTATTACTTGATTTTGGTCTTCCACAGTTGAGAAGGTTTTCTAATGGTCTTAAATTAGGTCAATAAATGTATTTTTGCTTAAGTAAGAAATCTATTTGATTATTTATCTTGCTATTAACTAATGTATTTTTAATTCCTTTCAATGGGAAATCGAATGGAAATATTTAAATTTTTTACCAACTTTTTTCCTGTTTTTTTCCTGCTCCTAAAATGTAAAAACAAAAGAGATTAAAAAGATAGAAATTGAAAAAAAAGTAGCTTGTTTTTTGGAAATGGCAACAAGGAAAAAGTAACAGTACTGTAATTAATATATATCCATTATATAATAATTGTATACTATAATTAATACATGTTAATTATATATAATATAATTGCATACCGTAATTAATATATATTTATTTCATTCAATTCAAAAATAAATTGTTTTAATAAGATCTTTATTTTAATTTAGTACAAGTTTGGAAATTGCACTGGTTTAGTAATTTCTGAAGTTGCTTGCATTTAGAAATTTAATTATTCTCTCTTATGTTTTATTTTTTTTTAAATATTGTAATTTAAAAAAACATCCAAGTTTTTACATTTACAGAAATAAAAGTATTATTTCAAGGGAACAATTTACACACAATTTTCACTTGATTTAATTGAAGGAAATTTCGATACATTTTCAAACTATCGTCTAATGAATGATTAAAATTCTCTCAGCCTCGCTATATAAATAAAGATGAAGTGTTTGTGCATATTGAATATTTTCTCCTCATATCAAGTTATTTATCAGTTTTACGTCATTCTAATCAGTGGTTTCTGAATTTGGTAACTGTACTTATGCACCCGCTCTACGTAAAAACGGCTGGATGTAGTATTTTCAAAAAACTTTGCATACTGTGAGTACTTCCATTCATTTACTGACAGAATTAATCAACTTAGAATAAATATATTTATCCCTTACGCGTACGGTCTTTTATATTACACGTACGGATAATTTCTTGAGGACGTTCTGATTAAATTTAACCCCAGCCAGAACAATAGCTATTTCTTCAATAGCTCTCAATAGGTCTAGCCAAAGACCGCCATGTACGCCGGGGCTGGTGCACTTTAAACCTGTCATGGCATAATATATCCTCAGGTTGAAGTGGTGTGCAAGTTTGGAGAGGTAGGTAGCTGAGGTATTGACCTCACCATCTGACCTTGGTTCAAAATTACGTGGTATCTTAGGGATTGATCCCGAATCGTCGGCAATAGCCCGTTGTGTTGCTACATTTCCAAGTTCATTAACTACCTATTACCCGCAAATGTCTAATAGGGTTTGCCCGTTGCTCTAGCGACCTGTAAGTTGTGGGCAGTGCAACTACGATTCCTCCATGAATGCACGTATCTCTTCTGTGTTAGTAAAACTTTTCTTGCGCGTCCTAACTTGATTTAGTAGGCCTCGTCGTAGGTTCAGCGTGGACAAATATGGTTTTTACACCATTCAACCCAAAACCAACTAACAGCTAACTATAAATTATTTACTTAATCACTTGCACAAACATTACTTACACGCCACAATCAACTGCACCATCGTTTCATGCACAAAAATCAAAAGTTTTGATTAAACGGACTGCTGGCCACGCGGAATAATAAAAGTCGATTTCGACTTTTCCAAAGGTGGTCCCGCTCCTGATCTAGTTAACATATTCAGACACCGTGAGAGAGTCTCCCGGTTCACTTCTGAAAAGAAACTCGGGACAGAAACTCAATTAGAAACTCTGGAGGTTGGGTGAAAAGAAATTGAAAGAGATGGGGCAGAAATTGGAAGGGATTGGTTACGTGAATGACAAGCCACAAAATGGAAAAAACATCACTAAACGAGAAGAGACTTTTTCGCCATTTTTTTCTCAAAATTAAGAAAGCAGCTAGAGGTGCTGAATACTTAAGGAACAAGGATGATTCGGTTTCCTTCTACAGACTACAATTTCCTTCACAATTTACTTTCTAAATTCTTTTTAAGCAGAACAGTGAAACTATTAATGCAATTTAAATAGACTAATATTGATGTGTACGCATGACAAAATAACCTATCCAATATGACCGTGGTAGCCCAATCGGAAGAGTAACTAATTTGCGACCGGAGGGTTATGAGTGGGAGAGTGCATGTTTGGTGCGTGCATGGAAGATGGTGCATGTTTAATCTGCCGTAGCCTCTAATGTCTCCATGTAGGCGTGGCGTGGAAGTTTGGTGGGTCACATATAAGGTGTTAACTCGTCATCTGATGGTGGTTCAAAATTCCGATGTATTGTCCGAATATTTCTCTTAGGGATTGAACCCGAACTTCGCCAATATCCCGTTATTTTGCTCCAGTGTGACGTTAATATGAGCTACATACTAGGGATGCGACATTGACAGTAAAACATCGATGTTTTGAAACATCGTTGTTCAAAATTGAAACATCGATGTTGATAATACATCGACCCAAAAACATCGAAGTTTTTAAACATCGATGTTTTTAAACATCGATATTTTTAAAATTCAGTGTATTTAAACTTTTTTCCCCATTTCTTAAACTTGGTTTAGCAACTAGTGATGCTAGCTCGACAGCAAAACATCGATGTTTTTAAAATTCAGTGTATTTAAACTCCACCACCCCATTTCTTAAAACTGGTTTAGCAACTAGTCATGCAACATCGACAGCAAAACCTCGATGTTTTTAAAATTCAGTGAATTTAAAATTTTCACCCCATCTCTTAAAACTGGTTTAGTAACTACTGATGCTACATCGACAGCAAAACATTGATGTTTTTAAAATTCAGTGTATTTAAACTCCCCCCCCCATTTCTTAAAACTAGTTTAGCAACTAGTGATGCGACATCGGCTCCAATGCATCGATGTTTTTATAAGACATCGATGTCGCATCCCTACTTTTCAGGCCCTTCACTCTTGGCCACTTTGGTCTGTAAGTATGTTCAATTTGCTGATTATAAAAATTATGCTACTTTGTTAATTTTAAAATTTTTATAACAATACTTTTTCATTTAAAAATAAAACATCGACAACGTAAAAACATCGACAACTATAAACATCGATGTACAAAAACATCGACTACAATACATCGATGTTAAAAACATCGATGTTTTTTAAAAAACATCGATGTTTTGAAAACATCGACATCGATGTCGCATCCCAACTACATACCTATCAGAAACTAAAATTCTAACTTTACGCGATCTTATATTTTATTTCCTTTCAAGACATGAACAGTTTTCGAATACTTGAAAAATAATGTAAAAAGAATAAAAAATAGTTAATTTTGAAAATTTTAGTTATGGAAATCATTTTTAAACAAAACATTTTACCATAATTACAACTACTCCAGTTGTTGTTTCGTAGCAAACAAATCTTTATTTTAAGCAAAAACTCAGTGATAAAATTTTTAAATTTTGCTACTCGATACCTGGTATTGCCTTAATCAATGTTTTATGTTGAATTCCATTGACTTACCATTACTGTGTTTATTCATCTGAGTAAAAGCAACGAAATTAGTTCGCTGTTGAGTATTTCTAAATATTACGAGTATGTATTATATTCGTGAATAAATATTTGCTTTTCTCCGTATTTTGTTGTTTCCTACTTCTGAGAAAATTGGAAATACTCCTACTGAGAAAATTGGAAATACTCCTACTTCTGAGAAAATTGGAAATTAGTATCCGATATGTTTGCTCATATCTATCGGTTTTCGAAATTCGGATGGTATGTAGTATCCGATACGTTACAACTTTCGAGCGATGTATTGCCAATTGTGGTAACCTTCCCGTTTTCGCGCTTTTCTTAGTTTTAAGGCAACCCTAGATATTTTCTCCTGACGATAATAAACGGGTCTCATGATTGGTTAAGGAAGAAAATACGCTTTTCCACTTTTATTTTTAATGTAGAACGGAATTAAAATTTAGACAGTCTTTGAAATTGTTGGGTGCATATGAATTTTGCTCTTGATTTATAAAATCGACTTGTTTTATTAATTTTCAAAATTTTTAGGATAAGTTTGGAAAGCAGATTGTAAGTTACAATTTTTTAAATTTGTCACTTTATTTAAATTGCAATTAAAATTTCGAAAACAAATTTGGATTAAATTTGATTTTTGAAATTGCAGATTGGAATTTAGAATTTTTTTCCCCTTTTGGTTGCTTATTTCCCCTTAGTTGATTTGATATAGCAGTGGATAGTGTTATTGAACGTTAGAAAATGTTTTTTTTTTTTTTGCAAACATGTAGTAGCTTGATTGGGAAGAAGGTGAAATGTCTTTCATGTGAGAATGATATGATTTTAACATTGAGAAAGGATGCTGGTGATAGGTAGGAGTGGAAATGCAGAAAGATAGGACAAAAGTTTGGCAAAAGAAAGTATAACAGGAGTAAGAAATTGGAGGGTAAATGGGTGTTTGGAGGACTTGAACGAGGGACGGATAAATGTTTTATGGTTGAGGTGAAAAATAGGAACCAGAAAGTTTTGGCTGAGGTAATTCAGAGCTGAATTTTGCAAGGAACTACAAAAATTTCTGACTGTTGGAAGTTATATGCTGGTATCAATACCCAAAGGACAAAGAGTTCAAGGGTTATCGATTCGAGCATATGACTGTTAACCATTGTCAGAATTTCAAGGACCCGGCTATGAGGGTAAGTTTGATTTTTGTTTAGTTTTTGGTTATATTACAAACACTGGACTATGCTTGGGTGGGCACCCAATACGGTGACTTATACGCATGGAAGCCAACGGTGAAAGGTCCTCGCCGGCCCCGGAGGGGCGGCGAGGTAGCCGGCAGGCGGGGATCGCGCGTTATACGCTGTGACTTATCTACAAACAAATTTCTCCCGGTATACTGGTTTAAACGCATTGAAACCTTAAGCGCAATACGCTTTGACTTCTCTAAAAAACAATTTCCTCTTGTAAAGTCGTTACAATAAAAATATTTGTCTTGCTTTTCCATATATGGCTCTATAACCTGGAATATCCCCATTGAGTTGCTCACATAATGCTAATTGCTAGAAAAATTGTGAAAAAATACTTTTTCACACTTATGGATAGCAGAAGAATTTTTAGATTTTTTTTTCTCATCAAAAACCTTTGTGTGTGGATTATGATCACAGAAAAGAACTACCTTATTAAAAAAATATTTCTTGTTTTGAATTTTCTATGCATTGCAAAGTTTCTAATTCAAAATTGATAAAAATCCGGATGTTTTAAAAAAATCACGTTTTTTTTTTTATTATTATTATTTTTAACAATTATAAATTATTATTTTTTATTTAAATTTTTTTTTTTTAAAGTGACAAAACTAGGATGAAATTGACGCAAAATTGCGTACATGTTCGGAGAAAACCAGACTGAAATATTAGAAATTTTTCAAGTGAAATTTATATTGCTTTTTTCTTAATTTTTAAACAAATTATTATTATTATTTATGCACTGTATGCAAAGGTTCACGTTGTATATGGCGGCCATCTTGGAATTGCTTACATCGGCGGCCATCTTGATTTGGCGTAAACAATCGCTTTGGCGGCCTAACGTATCGGATGCTACCACTCCACCCGAAATTCTATTTTTTAGTGACCAAAATTTTATTTCTGTGAAGCTTCTAGTACTGTACTTATGTGTTGTAAATAAGTTATTTAGATGGTAGATTTTAACCAACGATTGTTTTTGTACCCAATATCGCTAAAGACGCGAATTCATTTCTTGAAGGTAGGTATGTATTTCGACCAACTTCTCTCAAAAGTCCTTGGTGTGTGAGCAACATGTTGACTAGTAGTCACATGACAGCTCTATAGAACATTGACTTGGTTAGCGTATTTGGTATCTAAGTCCTGGTGCAAACATCAGGTTTTTCAACGTGCGGCGCCACTGCGGCACCGAAGCACACATAACCGTGAATGCACACATAACCGTAAATGCACACATAACCGTGAATGCACACATAACCGTGAATGCACACATAACCGTGAATGCACAACATAACCGTGAAATGACGCACGAACTCATTTCGCGCCATTTGAGATAAATATTCTGTCGAAGAAAATGTGTTTATTTCGCTTACTTGGTGTACAAAAAAGTATATTTTGAAACAAAATAGACGTTACTGGATACAACCATTTATTAATAATTATTTATATCCATTTGTTTATGAAAACGAGGTACTTCAGAACGGAGACTCATGGGCGGCGACCTTGCGGCGCCGTGGGGAACTGCGGTACAAATTGCACGCAAGTTGGACGTGCGTCGCCCCAGCGGCGCTGGACGCATGTGTGCACTCTTCCATTGGATCTTGTGTATCTCAGACCGCACTTGCGTTGCGACAGCGCCGCCGTAAGTTGAAAAACCGGATGTGTGCACCGGGCCTTATTGCCTCGTTTCGAGATAGAACATCTTATTGCCTCGTTTCGTGATAGAACATCTTATGACAGAGTAGGTATATGAATCCGCATTTCTAGAGTAGAGGCAAAAGAGCTGAAATTACCAAACTAAACAACATATTCGTATATACTAATACCAGATGAGCAATTAGTGAGTCAATCAGAATATAATTCAACCAAGGTACGTCTTTTACCGTCTCGTGGATCAATGAGATGATGAATGTTAGGTTCCAAGTAGTCTAAAGGTCATGTGACTACTAATTATAATAGCATGATCGTTGGCACATAAAAAAAGTTACTATTCCTCACTTCTTGTATATATCCTCTATGTTTAGTATGAAATACCAACAGGAAACTCATTCTACCACAAAACACTAGCGCCATAGTTTAGTTATACATAAAATGCCTCCCAAGCAGAAGACATTTAGTTTTGAAACAAGGTTTTCGTAACTTCATATGCTAATAAATAAAAATTTCAAAAAAAGCACTTGCTTCAATAGAAATTAATCATAAAACTGTATAAAATTTATTTGTCGTCCTTTTGAATGAAGGTGAAATTCGGAAAAATAGCATCCCAAACGCAATTTGCTACAATTCAAAATATGGAATGGAAAACTGATTTTGAGATTATTCGCCTGGTATGTCATTTCAATCCAAGTTACGCCGTGCAATATTCTGCAAGGCATAAATATTATCGCTTCTTGCAATTTCTTTTCCTGACATCTATCTCATGGTTTAATATTTATTTATAGTGCGCATAGAATTTCTTGTTAAAGTATTTAAATATTTTATTTAACTTGAACCGTGTAAAGGATAAAAAGTTATCTATGTTTTAAAAACTTGGTCCTTTATTTAGTAGGATGGTATATCACTTTGTTTCTTCTGTAATTATTAATTTCGTATCCCGTATTTTTAATTAGAGACATACTTATGTAACCAAACCTGTAAAATAGACTTTCTAACATTATTTTTGAACCTAGAGGAAAATTGTACCATCATTTTTATCATAAACAAATAAATGAAATGCTTTAGAAACAGCAAACATACATCTACACATTTTGCAGAAAAAAGAGAAATCATGACTTCATCTCAAAATAAGAATATTATGTATCTTCAGGCTAGAGAAATAAAAATATTTAGTTTAAAACATTGAACAAACAAATGCTTAAGAAAATAACGCATAAATTAATATCAAATTTCGTATTAAGGGCAGCCGAGCACATTTGCTGTTTACAAAGACAGAATTCTATTTAAATTTCTTGTTCGTTTTCAAAAATTCCGATTCTAGATTCATTACGGTAGAATCATGAAACAAATGGAATGAAACTTCGTACCAAAACTTCGTATTCGTATCACTGCTTTGAATATTTCATTTCTTTTCTACTTTTATACCTTACCCATTTCATTTTTGAATTGAAAGGTTGATACCATTCATTATATTATTAACCATATAGATTGCTTAACACTCTGGTTTCAGGGACGTCTCGTAAGCATTTACTATCACAACGCAGATTGGCTGGTTTTAATCATGCTGGATAAACACTTTAACCAATCGATTTTAACCCACATTAGGATCTATGCTTTTCCCATGACCGCGTAACAGATTCCCACATCTAGAGACAGGAAGAAATAGCATGTAATGGCTCTTGCATATTCCATTTATTTCATCATAAGGTTCATGTTCTTGATCCACTACATAATAAGGAGGATTTACGTCGCTGTGTCTAAAAAATTGGAGGGGTTAAAATAACCACAATAAGAGACTATGTGATAATGGAATTGTTGACATTGGTCATAGCATTGATTATAAAGCCTGGATTTATCAGGGGAGGGAGCAGGTAAGAGGAGGTAATTGGAATTTCTCAGGTAACGGGGAGAGATTCTGTGAACACAGGGAGTGCATTACCTTTAATGCACATGCTTATCAATGAGCCAAAAGCCACCTATCGACACCCAATAGCATCGTGCCTGGGACATGAGACAAAATCTGCTACACCTCAGTGGCCAAATACCATAGACCAAATTTAGTGATTACGACTCTCCTAAAAACTCGCCATCAATTAACCTTTGACACACCACGACACATATCCGTCTCAATGACATTCCTTCTGAGGAGCTATTTACATGTAGTATGCACTTTTGTAGGATGGAGTGCTTCAGTCAACACTGTTTAGAGTTCAATTGAACTTAAATTGTTATACAAGATATTTTTCTTACTGTTATTGAGGATTTTAGTAATATGCATGATTTTGCAATAAAAGAAAATGAGTTTTTACCTTTTCACAACACCTGTGCGCCTCTGAGGAATATCTTGTAAAATGCAATAAAGTGCTATTAGAACAAAGAAATAAAATTGAACATAATGATTCTGAATTCAGTGAAAACATTATTTTGCTCTTATCTACTAATGAAAAGATGAGAAAGTGGCTAAATTCTATTCAGAATACATCAAAAGAAGCTTAAAAATATTAGCTGGTCATTCCTGTCTACAAAATTTTTAACCAATTCTAAAGAACTATAGTCAATTTTTCCAAGTAAAATTTATTAGCCTTTCCAGAAGATCTTTAAAAATAAGCGGATATAGTAGCAACAAAAAACCCATATATATATATATATATATATATATATATATATATATATATATATATATAGATAGATAGATAGATAGATAGATATACGATCAGAACAAAACTAGAAAAAATAGAATTGCAATACATTGCGAATATAATGGCATATCAAGTTCTAAAAGGAAAAACCCCTTCAAGCTTGCATAACAAAATATGCCAAATGAAAAATAATTCAGCTTGCTGCCAATAAAAATTTCGGAAAAGAATCGAAAAGTTTTGTGTGTCTCACAGCAAATAATCCAGTCAATAGATACATTGTACCTTGCAAAGGATAGGGTAAAAGTATTTTTTGGACTTGTATATATTGGTAGGGCCAACATAAAAAAAAACAAGCTATCCAACACGGCCGACCCCGGGAGAACTTTTAGCGGCCAATAAACCGCGAAAGTTTACTACTTTTTGGTGGTTTTTTTTTGTTTTTTTTTCGATATATCTCAAAAAGGGTTGAATTTAGCAATACTTTTCTTGTATAAAATTTAAAGAGGATTAAATTTCCTACAAGTTTCATAACTACAACTTTTTTGTTGCACGAATAGCAAGAGCGTTACAGCTTCTTGAAAGTCGGCATTCTTTCTCAACAACATTTGAAGTTACTGGTTGTGAGCGTTCTGTACTTGCAAATATGATTAATACATGTGATCAAGCCATTATACTCACAGTCTGAGCCAATGCTACGTCTCTGAAGGATATTGTTGCAAAATATTAGACGGACTTTGTGCGCTCTCGAATGTAAGACACCCACTGCAAAATTATGGCTTCGATACTTTCGTATGATAACACTCCTTAAACAGCTTATCGAAGCTGAGAGTACAGGCAACTGGAAGCTTCATCTTGGCACCGTTCAAAAATCACTACCATTTTTCCAATCAGCTGTACATTTGTTATACGCTAAAAGTGCGCACATCTACCTCCAGGGCATGTTGAAACAAGAACAATTAATGGACCCAACCAAATTTCACGATTTTACCACCAAAGGGAAGTGCTATTCGTACTATAAAAAAGATGTAATTTGAAAATTGTAGGAAATTTAATCCTCTTTAAATTTTATGTTAGAAAAGTATCGCTAAATTCAACTATTTCTGAGATACATCGGGAAAAAAACCCAAAAAGAAGTCAATTTTCATGATTCTCTCGGGGTCGGCCATGTTGGATAACGGTTTTTTCATATTGGTACTAATATGTACAAATTTTTAAAAAATCTACACCACCTTTCGCAAGGCAAATCTTTTTTTCGTACCTGTTGACGGGTCTAAAAGTATACTTTTTAAGAATGACTGTTACCAGTTGAAAGTATCACGATATTCCACAATCCGACCACAATCTATTTCCCTCAATTCAACATTTAGTTACTTTAAGGTCATAATCCTTCTAGATATATTTACTCTTGTGCAATCCAAAGTCGAAATCAATATATACAAACACATGTTTTCAATTTTTTATACTCATTATAAATTTTAGTGGCTATAAAGAGCTCTAATGTATTTATAGATTGGTATTCTTTAGTTTGAAGTCACCAAAGAAATTACTCGTTGAATATCGAATGTCGGGAAATTAAAATGAAATATTTCCTTTGAGAATGAAGCCTTTAGAAATAATGAATACCAAGGTTTTGTTAATACTTTAAATCGCAATTACCAATAAATAATTGCTTGTAAGACAAAGCCGTGCATGTAGAAAGGTAACTATATCCAATTAGGAAGAACCAATTTAAAAATGTCGTTAGAAATTTACTGAGTACTTAATTTCTCCCTGTTAGTATTTGAAATAGGATTTAAAACGCATATTTGTATTTTGTTTATAGCTTATATTTTCAATTAAATTGATAACGGGGTTACGTATATTTCTACTTTTCTGATTCAACATAAAACTCCTATCCATTAAAACGTGTATTTTCTAATGCGTCCCATGTGTTCTAAATTTTATTTGGCTTCTAATGCATTTAATTCATGCGTTAGCAAAACAATCATGATATGTATCATGGTCTTTTTCAAACGGTTGTGTTAAGTACAATCCGCTTACACTTAAAAACATATATATCAGGAAGAGTTTAGTTTGAAACATTTCTACACTTCTATAAATTTGAAACATTTTTACAATATATCTCTCGTGCCATATATTATTCCTGTAAAAAATGTTTTTTTATAATGACTTTTCTAAACATTACCGTGTACAGTGTTGGTCATATAACAAACATCAATTTTAACAATGTTTTACGCCATCACGCATCGTATGAAGAAACTAGCGATGCATAACAATGCCGATGTCTTTTTTAGTGCCTAACAATTTTGTACATTTCCTTGTCGTTTATTTTCTTTGCTCTGTTGCTAGATTTGTTACTTATCAAAGGTATCAACGGTATCACAATCAATAGTGCCATTAAAATTCATCTTGAAATTTCATTCATTATTATTTAAATTTATAAATACTCATGGAAACCTAAGCATTTATACATTCATCCATAACATTGCTCATGAAACGTTATAAGTCATTTATATTCATTTATTCTAACAATGGAACTATGGTCACTTGATGGTTGAGATAAATGTTGGTATAGTTCGAAAATTACAGGAATAAACTAAGAGTGTTTAATTCAGAGAGTTCCAAAAACAACTTTATACTTCGCTTACTCTCCAAAGCTTTATTAATTTGCTGAAGGCATGGCTTATCCTGCAATGACTATCGTGCAAAGCTTCAAAGAAGAATACAAATCTTGTATACTTAAATGTTTTTTCATAAAAAAAATTTAATAAACAATTTTGATTTATCATTAATGGTGTTTTTAAATGAAATAATTTATGATAAAAGTAATTCAAACATGCTCACTTCCTAGGTCAGATTAAATTTAAAACGATGCAGAAAGGTTTTTATGGTGTGTAACTCAGATAAACAGAAAAGGGTGATATAGTTGATATTCTTTTAGCTCATTCTAAAAAGTCAAATCAATTGTTTAATGCTATTTTTTTATAAATAGTAAATTATTTCTTTTATAAAAACTGCTGTTCAGAATAGCATTTAATTGCATATTACTGTTTCCACACATAAAAGAAATTAGCTTTTTACAGTTGAGTTTAAGACAAAAAATAAAAGAAAAATTTATTTCTCATTTTCTTAAGAAGTTTCATAACAAATAAGTAATTGTTTTTTCCAATCCATAAAAAAATCAATGAAAGTCATAGCATATCCAATTCTTTCAAATTCCTCAGTACCAAGAAAACTTGATTTTTTATGCTTGTTCCAGGAAGTAAAAGTAATTTAAAAAAGAAATTATGTTGAAACTTAGACAAAAAGTATTTTTTAAATTGTTTCCATTCGTGACTATCTAGAAAAAAGAATCCGCTGAAGCAAGAATTTCTAATTTTCACAAGTTTAATTAAACGCTAGTTTGTGTTCTTTTTCAAGTGATATCCTTCCAAATGAACTTTTTTTTTATCCCATTAGCATGTTTACTTCTAATTAATCATTGGTAGTCATTCAAAGTTTCCATTACAAATGTTGTTTAGAAATAGTTCACTGGGAAAGAAATTCGTGTTTTAAATTAAAAGCAAATCACGGTACATTAACTGAGATTTTACCAACAAAAATCGTTTGCTTTTTATGCTGTTATTCGTTTGCTATTTATGCTGTTAGTGCGTTAATTCTTCTTACTTTGATACTGACCACCGGTCAAAAATGCATTTTGAAAATCAGATAACTCGTCACTATTAAAATTAATCAAATGTTAATAATGAGGGTTGGGGGGTGAAACACAACCTCATAGGGAACGAACTGGCCTCTGATACCAATGCATGTCTCACAACTTGCAGACATGCTTTTCACAAGGCTGTGTAAGAGTTCCTGTAATTCTTACACTAGAGCATATTTTCGTTCTAATGCAGACTCGGGTGTTGTACAGGCAATAGTGCGAGGCGTCTGAGAACATATCGAGCATTCTTTATTGGATTAATATCAGGGACCTTATTTGATGCGAATTCAGTATTATCCCTAATTGTAGATAATATTTGGATATGGAATCGACTTGGGTCGATTGTCTATAGATGCTCAGACTAATGTTTTTTATCCCGGTGGGGGATTACTTCAACCAATCGATAATTTAGGAGCCGTGCTTTTTCGCACAGCCACGAGACATATCTTCAATCCGAGCGACTGGAGTAAACATAAAGCTATGCGCACTTACTCAGTCTATTTCATTAGAAGGTCGATGTACAAAGGTATAGGGTTCAATTCGCGGAATACATTTTTAAACATTGTTATCTCAGTATCATTTGATACCAACTGTATAATCCTTACAATATTGCAAACTGTTACTTTTAAATCTGCTTTAAGTATGTCGAAGTTTTATAAGAAAAGCAGACATAAGATCAAATAAATTGTGATTGTGCTTTACAAAGAAAATAAATTTTCTTAACTCTGCCTAATTATCTTTTTTGTAAAAGAAGGAAAATTTTAAAATCGAAAGTACTATAAATAACCTGTTGAAGCTTCCTTTAACAATTTTTACAAAGAAGCAATTATACTGATCTTCTTAAGTATATTTTGCCGTTAAACTATTTTCTAAGCTTTTTGAAAAAGTATTCGGCATTTTGGTGCATAAATTTTGAAAGAAATTGCACTGCATGAATAAAATTCTTCAGTTTACATTTCTTTAAAGTTTTCAAACTCTTGGAGATATAAGATATACATAAGAAACATAAAAAACGCTACTGAATAAAAGTGCTGCTTTCTACACTTTTTTGGAGCAAATTTTGAACATTACGTGAAATTCCGGATGGTGGTATGCGTTAAAAAAGAGAACATAGGCTCTTAGGTTCTAAAAAATTGCTTCTCCTTTACCCCTTGTAAGCTTTGCTACTGATTTTCCATAATTCAGATTCCCAAAGTTTAAAATCCCATAACTGACTGGATTTCCTTTCTCAAGTTATGGAAACTTCATTTTGTATTTTCAGATTTCGCAATAAATTACTCTTTGCATGGCAGATAACCATTTTGTTATAAGGGTTTACAACACTATTACCACTTTGTTATAGGGTTATAGTGTTAGGACTGTGATTGAAAGAGTAGCATATTAGAAACCGGAGGATTTCGATTTCGACACTCGATCCAATCAAAGATCGTCGTGTACGTTGCGGCCGGTGCATGTTGAATCTGTCATGGACTCGACGAATGTCCTTACATTGACATGGGGAGAAAAAGTTTTGAGAGAGGGTGCAGATTAGTTGTTAGTTGTTAGCCTCGTCATCTGACCGTGAATCAAAATTACGAGTTGTTGTCCTCGTATCTTTCGCTTTGGGGTTGATTCCAGAACATCTCCAATATCCTGTAGTTGTACTCCAGTGTGACATTAGTTGTAAGTGTTTTAAGTTGCCCATCTGACAGGCAGGGACAGCAGAATTGTTAAGATTGATGTAGCCTATAAAGAGCAACTTTGGCTTGTAAACCTTATTTTAACTAAGCATAAGTTCATACCTATTTAATATTAAGCCATAAAACCTCAACATCCATTAATCATAACCATTCATTTAACTATCCGAAAATCAATTATTTTATACGCCAAATCTATTCACATTCATCATATAGTATTAAACTTAACTTCTTTGATATAAATCTTCTCGTTATAAATATATGCTTCTATAATCACAGGCTATTCATTCAAGCTCGCTGCCATTGTGAGACTTTTTTAGAAAGGATACTACCATCTGATTCTTAAAAATTGTTATTTAAAGGTCACTTCGTGGCTTGAGAAAGATATAGTATTGCTTACTCCACATAGGAATGAATGTTATGTTGAATGATAGACTATAAAAGCCCTTAGGATTGAAGAGGAAGAAGTTTAAATATATCTTAGATGAAAGTGCTTTGACAAATTTTTCAGGTGCATAGAAACGTTTTCTACTTCAAAACACTCTATGGAGTTGGTGTGTCTACCACAGAAGTGCTCGAAGCACTTCTAACAGACGTCATTCTTTGTTGAAACGAAAATACAGGTCACATACACACACAGATGAGATTAGTTTTGAAAGAAGCACTTTGTTCGCGGTACACAAAACGATTTCCAGTTTCGAATTTAACCATCTTGTTGGTTGTCTCAACTAGGTTTCTTGCCATTTAGAAAACTGAGCATATCTTGATTTCGTCATTATTAAAAAGCCAGCAATATCTATATGATCATTAGGGCAACTTTTTTGTTGCAGTAAAAATGGGAAAAGTTGAATTTATCATTCTCTAAAGTTGCATTTATGGTAACAAAGTTGCATTTATTTTTAGTACACTAAATTCTAAAATAAATTTTTCGTAAAAAATTAAAAATTTCAAAATATATTGACACTTTTAGTCGTGAACAACAGTATTATAATACATACTGAAATACAGAAGAACGTTGAATGTCCGATCCTTGACCAGTAATTTCTTTAACATTGAAAACCTGCGCCAGCCGCAGTCATATAATGTGCTGTATCGGATAGTAGAAGCTCAAAATCCTTTCGCTCAATACTTAGAGATTTTAAAACGTCGTCTACAAGACGAAAAACATGTTACTGATCGACACTCACCTCACAAACTCTGCAGTCGATTACGCAAGTTTCCGCTGGATTATCAAGAGTGCCAACCAGTGTGTTAAAGTACTTCTTATCATTTATTTCACTTTCGTCTTAGGACGAACACCTAATTACCTTGAACTTGTTTCATCCGCAATACTTCGGCGATCGCAAGATTAGACACACGTGATCGAAGGGTTGATTCAGAGAGCAAAAAATGAAATAGTTATTTGATATTAATGAATTTTAAGCTATATTTTTAAAAAGCTGCAGGTAGTTGCATTTATACAAAAAGTTGCATTCATGTTGCGGTTTTAACTCACTTACTATACACCCCATGTAGGAGGAATTTTGATTTTAGTACTTTACATGCAGCGTAGAACGCGTGACAAAAAGTTGCATTCGTTGCAAAAAGTTGCCCTAATGATCATTAAAAGGAAATTGAAATAAACTCGATAACAAAAAAATCGACGCACCAAGAAGGAGTTGTCCGATGGAGACAAAAATTGGGTGTTGACCCGCCTGTAGCCTGGATGCAAGCTGCCACACGGCGTGGCATAGACCGATAAAGCTCTCGAATGGTCTCCGGCGGTATTTCTTGCCAAATTTGCTCCAATTGTCGGACTACGTCATCAACATTCCCTACCGGATGCAATCGCCTTCCTATTATATACCAGACATGCTCGATGGGAGAGAGATCTGGTGATCTGGATGGCCAAGGAAGTGTTTGACAAGCTTGAAGACAGTTCATAGCAACACGTGCCGTATGTGGTCTGGCATTGTCTTGCTGTAAAATAAGCCCAGAGTACTGCGAAAGGAACGGTAGCAAAACAGGTCTCAGAATGTCGTCAACTTACCGCTGTGCAGTAAGTGTACCTCTAATGACGACCAAAGGGGTCCGGCTATCAAGGGAAATGGCACCCCTACCATAACTCCTTGGTGAGGGCCCGTGTGACGTGCAATAGTGAAAGCAGGATCAGCACGCTGCCCCGGGCGTCTCCAGTCGCGTCTTCGATAATCGTCAGGACACAGTTGGAAGTAGGATTCGTTGCTAAAGACTATACGTCCCCAGTCAGCATCATTCCAGTAAGATCGAGCCAAGCACCACTGTAATCTGGTTCGACAGTGTGCAGGCGTGAGTGGCAGGTGGCGTAACGGTCGGTACGAGCGTAGATTTTGCTATCTCAGCCGTCTGTAAATGGTCATGGTGGACACTCGTGTGTGAGTCGCAATACTGATGGTTGATAGCGATGAATCAGGCGCTGTGACAACTGATCTGACAATCACTCTGTCCTCGCGATCTGTCGTGGCCCTACGTCGACCGTTGCCATCATGACGCTGAAATCTGCCATTGTCCACCCACTCTTGCCAGCATCTTCTAATCGCCGCATCGCTTCGACTCACATGACGAGCGATTCTCCGATTTGCCCAACCTGCCTCTTTCAATCCAATGATACGTCCTCTTTCAAACTCTGAAAGTTGCTCGTAATTAGCTCGAATCCTGCGGCAAGGCATTTTTTCAGTCGTTGAAAGGTATCCTAAATCGCAATGCAGCAGAAATTTTTAACAACAGTTCAAGAACAACTCCTTATATACATCTGCTGGATGCGCAGTTCCGATGCGCTAGAGATCGCACTATTCTTTCATTGCTCACCAAATTTTAATCATTTGCATATTTGGTCAAAATATTTTTGCATACGAAATTTCAAACCAATCGGAGGATTCCTTCTTGGTGCGTCGATTTTTTTTGTTATAGAGTGTATCATTTGAGCAGAGTCGCTGTCGTAAGATCTCTGAAAAGTAAATCCCAAACCGGCTTAACTGATTGGCTATGGAAGCGCAGACTAGTGTTTTTGACCACGGTGGATAATCACTTTAACCAATGAATAATTTAGGATTCCTGTTTTTACCCGAGACCACGTGACAAGTCTTCAAACCAAGCAACTGGAAGAAATAACATGAAGTTGTGGACTCATGCTCCTATATCATTTTAAGATCGATATTGATGCCAGGATGACGTAATTAAAAAATAGGTTACATCTTGATGGGCGATATATTTCGTCTCAAACCACCTGTAAGGTTAAATCACTTTGTTGACCTTTCATACTCTTGTATTTTGCATTGCTGAACAAATATGAATTTTTTCATAGTCATTGGAAATAAATATACTTATCATCCCGTTTCATAAGGCAGGCCTCGAAATAGATTTTTTAATACAGGTGCACCTTGTGTACATAAGTTTTTAAATTAGGTGCACAAATTATATTTTAGGTACACATTTAAAAAAATGAAATGTAAGAGTATTAATGTAATGTAAACTACTTTATTAGTTGGGTATGTTTATATAGGTTAGTAATAGATAGTAAGTAAAAGTATTTAAAAATCGAAACTCTCCCTTCTCCGGCATACGGCTGTCGCTACAATCGCTTCAACAGAGCCATCTGGAAAATGTTTCGATCATCGGAAAGTTCTGGTAGCAGTGACACAAGTAAACCTTCATCCTGTTTAAGCCCGTTACATCCCAGCGATTTTGTTTTCGCATAGTGTGTAATTAGGAATTTTAAGTACGTTTTTATAGAGCGAGAGAGGTCGATACTAATATTTTGTTCAAACATCAAAATAACATAAAACACGTCCCCCCCCCCGTTCCCTTTTTTTAAACGTTATGTGCATGGCGTGCACCTAGCGGGAAAAAAATTAGGTGCACAATTTTATTATAGTGTGCACAGTGCGCCTGTGCACCTGGGTATTTCGAGTCGTGTCATGAGTTAACAATCAGTTGTTTGAGTTGATTGAATTTACCACACAACGGCTTATTGACAATGGTCCAACACCAATCCCGGAGGGTAAGATCCGTAAATTAAAACCTCGTAATTTTGAAATTCGATCAGATGATGAGATCGATATCTGAGCTGGCACCAATCTCCAAACTTCCAAGCCAACGTGGACACATTAGAGACCATGACAGATTTAACGTGCACCAACCCCACGTACACAACGGTCTTTGGCTGGATCTCGAGTTTTGAACTCTCATCCAAACGGTTGCTGTTCTACGACTCTACAGAAATAATAGAAAATCATAGACGTTGTGTGTGTGTGTGTATAGGCAAATAAGAAAAATCTTAGCAAACACCTTAATTTTTCATTTTCTAGAAAAAGTGACAAATTGCTTAGCAGTGCGAAATTTGGAACTTTTTGAATTCCTGGAAGTACGAAAAAGAAGATTGCGTGATTTAATGCATTTCATTGCTGTTATTTTCGTATATACATTCTATTCATATTTTGTGTTGAAACGAAAAAGAAAGAACATAATTTGTAGGTTTGATTTTACAAATGCTTAGAAATAATTTCTTAAGGTATTTCAAATACTTCATTCCTAAAGAAATTCAAAACATTTTACAATCTTAAGGGCATTTATAAAGTACAAATAGCAAAAACTACTTCGAAACATGTTTTACTTTTCTTTTTGAAGATCATTTTACTTTATACTTTCAGGCTCAGGACAGAGGTTTGTAGAACAAATAAGGACTTGCAATAAGGAAATAAAAATAAAACAATATTTATCTTTCATAATATATTTCCATTTGAACTACTGATACATTTGGAAGTCTGCTTCAAGATAATTTTCCCGAATACTTTCCAAAGGCATATTTTATCTATATAAATAAGAATGGAGTGTTTGTTTGTACATTCAATATTTTCGACGCATTTCAAGTTTTCTATCCGTTTTGGACCCTTCTGATGCCGAATCCGCCTTTTTCTCGTTTGGTGTCTGTCTGTCTGTCTGTCTGTCTGTCTGTCTGTATGTTGTGCCCTATACACGTCCACGCGGTTTAAGATATTTTCATGGAAATTTGCATACAGAGAGTACTTATCTTGATTTAGTGAGTGGAATTGGTTGCGAAAGTCTGTCTGTCCGTCTTTCTGTTCTATGCTCGATTTTGTGTTTGTGTGTTTGTGTAGACATCACATGAATTTTATTACAGATATTTGATTGCATTGTATTTTATTTTATACACTATCTAATAATTTAGTGAATGCAATATCAAACATTTCTTTATTGTTATATTTAGACGAGTTTCATGCTAAAACACCTGAGTAAGTATACTTAAATCAACCATAATTTGGTAGTTTTGGAAAAATTGGAATGTCTATTGAATATTACGATTAATTCGATTGCTTTACCAGTACTGCTGAAAAAGTAATTATTCTACAAAAAATTATTTCTTTTATGGAATTTCATTTCTGATACGTCATTTATTTCGAGTCTTATTTTTATTCTTTGCGCAATGAAAACGATTTCCGAAAATTTGGGACAGACGATATTTTTCAATGAAACGAGAATGAACACGATCGCGCGAGCAGTGATATTTTTTTCTGGTTCTTTCGCTCTGAATTAATTTCACATTTCTAAATTTTGTACACTTTTAGTTGTAAGTTGTGGCAACTGTGCGAGATCAAGAGATAAAATTGAATCACAAATTAATATCTTTGGAACAATTTTTGGCGACATCTTTTATTTTGTTTTACTTCGCTGTTTCCTGTTTTAAATATTTATTATTTTAATAAATGTGTTTTCCTTCTCATCACACGCAACAGCACCACAAATTATTAGACTTAAAAATGTTAGGTAAGTCAGTATAAATTTTCAGTAAATTTTAAGTATAGTTATGCAATTATTTAAAGAATAATGCCGTTATTTAAAGAATAATGCCGTTATTTATAGAATAATGCCGTTATTTAAAGAATAATGCCGTTATTTAAAGAATAATGTCGTTATTGAAATAATAATAATGTTTAAAAATCCAAACTAGAACTTTTTCCAACATTAAAAAATTCGTTGTAGTAATGACAGGAGAAGATTGCAAAATTTCACAATGTCGCATACCGGAGGCAAGAGTGCCACAGGTAAAAAAATATTGTTTTGATGACTATGAGTGCGAGAGCACTCGCCGTAAATCGTAATTTTAATTAATTGAGTTGCACATGAAAACAACTTAAGAAAGGGAATTCCAAATCTTCCTATAAATCGTCTTTTATAGTAGTAACCTTAGTATCACCTTTCGTCTTTTTGAGCTTTGTCATACAGCAATTGTGCGATGTATGTGAAATGTATTACATGAATGGATATGCATGTGTAGGATTTGTGTCCAAAGAAAGTTGTAGAAAATATAAAGATGGCGAAAGGTGTTAAAATAAATTTTTACTCTACAAAAAACGTAAGTCATTATATATTTTGATTATCTCTTCAATCTAGAGTAAACGAATTCAAACCGAGTAAGGTCGGGTATTTTGCTAGTAAGTTAATAAAACAGATTCTCAGTAAGGTTTTTATGAATCAAATATTATATAGTCATTCAATGCTGATACAGTAAATACCTAATTTTGGTGTAGTTTCTAGTGCCTGATATCCTCGATATAGCTTCACACATGCAAACATAAATTTCCCCCTTTAAAAATTATCGTTTTTTAAATGAAATAACATCTTCTCAAACGATTCTAGCCTTTTTGTATGAGAAACAAAGAGGTTTGAATAGAATTGTAAATATAACTTTTTGGACCAGCGAATTCTAGAATTCGCTGGTTCAAAAAGAAAAACAATGTACACGACATTCTTCAATAAAAAACTTTTCGTTAGAAATTAATGCTTTCTAAATTGATTAGCTTCTAACGACTACCCTATTTAATGTAATCAGAAAATACATCAATTGTAATTTTTAACATTAAAACGATGGTTAAAATATAGATACTTTTGTGAAATGGGAATCATTTCAATTGCATTAAGCCCGTATAATTCTAGCATAGAACATATTGATGTAGTTACGCTTTTGTGACCATATATTTATTACAAAGCTTAGAAAATCTAAATTTTAGCACTTTAATTATTGATACATTAAATTTGGTTCAAAAGATTATTTTCTTTTTAGTTTGTTATTCTAACAATTGAATATTTTATACATTAGAAACCCTTATACATGTGCAAGCATTTACAAATGAATGCAAATTCACTGATTATAAAAGGCTAAGTTTTTGAAGATGAAAATTCATTGTTAAAAGTTTTGACGTTCTGCCAATATTTAACTCAAAAAATAAGTTTTTATTGATTTTCATTCAATTGTTTTTCAATAGGGTGTATGCTTTTGTATTGACTAATCGATGTACTTATCACACATGCTGTCTGAAGGTGAATACCGAAGCGTACCCTTTAGCCCCTCACACTGTAGTATACCGAATGCGCATGCGCACTCCGTTTCTGAGAAGAAACGTATCCGTACGCATGCATATTTATACTAATTCAGAGTAGCAAGACTGATGTTGGACCAATGCATGGGAATCTGGGTGATGATAAATGGGTTAGAGCTTTAAGGAAATTATTCCCAATCAGATGAATAGGTATGTCCACACTCGTGCGCTTTCATTTTCAACTTGCCTTTCAACGTTCAGTTCAACATGCTTGAACGCTTGCCATGTTGCATGCGCTTAGAGGTGCACTCGTGCCTAACTTCAGTTGTGTTTCCAAGATGGATGAAGATGATGCTATTCTGTTAGGAGGACTCAGTGCGGCATATTTAGTGATTAGGCAAGTAGGAACAGCTACACTCTACGTTTATGAGGGATGGCAACGGCCTTGGCGATTTTTCCGGCGAATTTCTAAAGTCGCCAAGGGAAGAATTATTTTCTAACTCTTTTTCTGTCACAAATTTTTTTCTTTTTACAACACACTTTTTAAACACATTTCAGAACGTTTTAAAAAGTATATTTTTTAAAAACTTTCACAAAAAGTAGTAAGCTTAAGCACATATCAAAACACATTTGTGAACCAGCAGAGGAACTAAGCTACGAATGTTGGGTAAGAATACCCTGAAACTTATCAATTACACTAAATACAATGGGCATATTGAAAAAGAAAAAGATTTACAAAAGAAAAAAAGCAAGAAATAATACAACCTGATAACGTCAGAATTCTTTCGTAAAAAAATTATTAAATCGAAAATGGTCAAAAAAACAAAACTCTTAATCTTTTCGTGAAAACTATTATAATAAAATAAAAATTCCACAACTGTCAAAGTACAAATAAATGGACCAATGGTATCACAAAACGATTTAAAAGGACCAATGCAATCAAAGGATATTTTAAAAACAAAATAACCAATGGGAGGAAAGAAAAATATTTCAAGCGAATCAATGAAATCAAACGACTTTAACGGATTTTGAAAGAACTTTCTAGAATATTCAAAATGAAACCTGAAATTTTCCGTTTGTCGAGGTTGCCATGAAAACCACAACAACCGTAATGAAAGATAATTTTTCGGTACTCGCTACTAGAAGTGCGCCAAAAAATCGCCTAGCCGTTGCCATCACTCATAAACGTAGAGTGTAGCTGTACCGGCAAGTAAATAAACGTAGGAAATCAAGGTGAGCGATTTGGATGAAAAAATACTTCAAAACTCGTAATTACCAGTGATTAATTTACGCTAAAGCTTATTATTATTAAAATTTAATGATTGGAATATTTTCTGTTATTCTTTCAACCAATAGATGCGGTTATTTAATCCTTATGTGTGTTGTGAAACCAATAAAAATAAATTCAAAATACAGTGTATAAAGTGGTTACAAAACAGTTGTAAATAATCGTCGTTACCGATTAGCTGGATTTAAAAATTTTACTGCTGAAATCAGAAAATAAAATCTAATTGCGCATTTTGTTATAAATATTTGAGTTAAATATGAATAATAATATATTCATATAATCTATGCTTATGAACTTAGATTACTTTTATAGTTTGCATATAATTATATTAATAATTAAAGGATAAATAAGTGTTTAAATGAGAAGTGCATTTATCATATTTCTCCTTGCTAGTTTAAAAATAAATTTGTTTCATATTGATCCTTATAACATCTTAAGAACATGCAACTTAACTAAGAAAACTTTAATGGATGCAACACAATGTTAATATTACACTGGTATAATAAAAAGCTTAGTTTGATAGTTTTTAATTCATTTATTTTAAATATGTTTAATTAATGCCTATACACACAGTCAGATTTTCACTCTTGATATTCTTTCTTTAAGTCTGTTTATGAAAATAAAATACATCAAAAAAGATTTTAACTCATGTAGTGTTTCAACAAACAATAACTTGAACAGAAATATTTTAAATGCAATCATAATTAAGTTTTTAGGTCTTGTGTTGTTATTTCGCTAGGGAAATTTAATACATGCTCTTAACGAGTTTTGAATAAATGACGTTTTGAATTATTTTTTAATTTAATTTAAAATTTATTATTACGTTACTAATTTATTTATTAATCATGACGTGTGTTTAATTTTTTTGTATAACATTTGCAGTGTATGTTCCATAAACACTCATAAGACCTGTAGTCTATAAATTCAAGAGTTTGTTTGTTATTCATAATAGCACTAAAAGAAACCAAACACAACAACTTCTGTGCACCAAAACACTACAAATTGAAAGTTGAAACGCCATAGAAATCCAAGGCTGTTGGAACTTCTTGCACTACTCTGGGCGCTATGAAATACTGCTACTTCTGTCTCATCTCGGGCATACCTTGACGCATGGATCTCTAGCGTCGATGCATGAGGAGAGTCATGCGCTTAGCACAAGCAAAAAAGCACGAGGGTGGACATAACTAATGAGACTCAACTCCTAGTCTGTCATGTTCAAGACCCCTGTTAACAACAGGCCCGGAACTTGACCAAGCTCTAAATCAGAGACAAAATAATGAGTTGAGCCCTTACATTTGCTAGGAACAACAACATATTGTCAATGAAGGCCCTATCGCAAAGCCATACAGATACCACAAATATTTTCCCAGGCTCTCATTGCCAGTATCCTTAGCTCTCAGGGCTATTGTAGCCCAGTTGGAAGAGTAACGTATTAGCAATCAGAGGCTAAGGCCTGGTGCACATATCCTTCTTCAACATGCGGCGTCGCTGCCGCAACGCAAGTGCGGTCTGAGATACAGTAGATCCAATGTAGTAGTGCACACATGCTTCCGGCGCCGCTGCTGCGACGCACGTCCAACTTGCGTGCAATTTGTACCGCAGTTCCCCACGGCGCCGCAGCTTCTCCGTTCTGAAGTAACTTGTTTTCATATATAAATTTAAAAAAGTAATAATTAATAAATGGTTGTATCCAGTAACGTCTATTTTGTTACAAAATATACTTTTTTTACACCAAGTAAGCTAAATAAACACGTTTTCTTCGATAGAATTATCATCGCAAATGGCGCGAAATGGGTGCGTCATTTTACACTTATATGTGCATAGTTGGGCTTCGATGCCGCAACGGCGCCGTACGTTAAAAAACCAATGTGTGCACCGGGCCTAAATCAGAGACAAAATAATGAGTTGAGCTTCTACTTTTGCTAGGAACAACAACATATTGTCAATTAAGGCCCAATCGCAAGGCCATACCACAAGTACTTTCCAAGCCTCTCTTCACCATTATCCTCAGCTCTCAGGGGCTGTTGTAGTCCAGTTGGAAGAGTAACGGATTAGAAATCACAGGCTTAGAAGTTAGAAACTTGATCCAACACAAAGACACGTACATTAAATCTATTGTGTCCTCGAATGTCCTCACATTGGCATGGTGTGGAAGTCAGGAGAGTGGGGTCGAATTGTTGTTGCACTGAAGCAATACAACGAGCTATTGGTGCCCAATCCCGAAGGAAAGATCCGAGGAGAATACCTCGTAATTTTAAACCATGGTCAAAAATGACCAGGTCCCCCCCTGCCACTCCACTCTCCAAACTTCCCTACCAGTCCAAAGTAGGGACATTTGAGGCCACAACAAGTATAACGTGCACAATCCCTTTATCCAACGGTTTTTGAATGAATCTATTTGGAACTCGGATCATATTGCTAATACACTATTCTTCCAACCTGGATACCACGGCCCCAACTCGTTGGGTGATATACCAGTTAAATATCTATATACAGGGTGGTCCCGAATTCATGGTACAAACTTTAATGGTAGGTACAGGACATTGTAACAATGATTTATTGTATAGGAATGTATAGTCGCAAGTGACGCGGTGAGGCGAAAACAGGGGAAATAACGGCCGAAAGGAAAAACAAAGATTTTATTGAAAGCGTTGTTGACAAGTGTCATGTTTACAGTAATTGTTCAAAATTGCGTCCACCAGTATCGATACATGCTTGACAGCGTCGGTGGAGCGATTGGCGTACACGTTCAAAGATGTCTGGTATTTCACGCACACCTGCAGCAGCTACAGATAAGCGAGCGACGAGATCCTCATCTGAGTCAACTGGAGTCTCATAAACAAGATGCTTTAGATGTCCCCATAAAAAGTAATCGAGGCTCGATAAATCGGGAGATCGGGGTGGCCAAGGGACTGGTCCACCACGCCCAATCCATCGAGTACCAAACGTGGCATTCAGGTAATTCCGTACATCAATGCTGAAGTGTGCTGGCGCCCCATCGTGCTGAAACCACATGCGGTTACGAATGGCGATCGGAACATCATGCAGCAGTTGTGGTAACACTTCTTTCAGAAAAATAAGATAGCTTCCGCCAGTGAGCCGCGTGGGTAGTAAGTATGGGCCAATCAAAAAGTCGTTCACAATACCAGCCCACACATTAATACTGAAACGTTGTTGAAACGCATGTCGACGCGTTGCATGTGGATTATCGGTTGCCCACACATGGGAATTGTGCGCATTAAAGACACCCTCGCGTGAAAATGTCGCTTTATCTGTAAATAGCACATAATCTACGAAATCCGGCTGCAACGCACATTGCTGCATCACCCACAGGCAGAAGTTCACGCGGCGAGGATAATCTGCCGGATTCAATGCTTGTACTTTCTGAAAATGGAAGGGGTGTAAGCGATTTTCGTTTAACACTCTGCATACAGTCTGATGACTCACACCTACGTCACGCGCAACAGTTCTTGTGCTTGACTCGGGTCTATCAGCCACAATGTTCAAGATGCTTTCTTCCAGCCTTGGAGTGCGTACAGCTCTTACTCGACCAGCGCCATGTCTGTTGACGTCGAACGCACCTGTTTCACAAAGTTGACGATGTAACCGTTGAAAAATTCTATGATCCGGCATTCGTCGATCAGGATACTCCGCGCGATACATTCGTAACGCAGCTCTGCCGTTACCATTTGCACGGCCGTACATGTAATGCATGTCTGCTTTTTCTGCATACGTAAAGTCACCCATCGTCTACGGCAGCACAATTGTGAATGGCGCTTTTCCCTACTGCGATGCATCATGTTCAACAGCGGCTAGACATCTACTGCCCTCTACCGGCAATGATACCAACCGATCACTCCATTTCTCTTTCCTTTTATTTCCCCTGTTTACGCCTCACCGCGTCACTTGCGACTATACATTCCTATACAATAAATCATTGTTACAATGTCCTGTACCTACCATTAAAGTTTGTACCATGAATTCGGGACCACCCTGTATATAATTCTCTTACGTGGCACGCAAAAAAGACGTTATTTGTTATCGCGTTTTGGCAACATTGTACGATTGTTTGTTTATCACAAAGCCTCTCGCTTCAATTGAATTTATAGCGTCATCGGATGAAATTTTGGTGGAGTGGTCGTTCACGGTAAGACGTTTGTCGCCAAATCGAGATGGCGGCCGAATTCCGTAACAGCAGATAGGGTTGCCATAACAAAAACGGCAGATGTGAAGAAAATCCGCAAAAGGTGAAGGTTACCATATTTGGCTACAAATCGCCTTCTAACCGTGAACGACCACTCCACCGAAATTTTATTCAAAGAAAATGAATTTTCGTCGAGCTGTTGCAGTTAATAACAGAAATCAAAGAAGGCGGAGGATGTTTTAAAAGGCGGAGGGCCATTTAAAAAAAGGTCCTTTTCAGGGCCAACAATTATAGTTCAACAAGACGCTTGCACTACAACTTTTGACAACAAACTCAATGAAAATGCGTGTGTGGCTCGAGTGCAGGAGTAAATGTATACACAAACAACATGTTGTGTATTCAATTTCCAAATCAGCGCTCACATTTCGAGTCAAAATTTGCTCAAAGTTTTCATTTGAAATCGGATTCCAGAGGTACTGTAAATATCTTTTCTGAAAAACAGCAAAAAATTTAGATTTGAAAAATATATTTTTGGAATATCATTTTGTAAACAATCCCTTCTGCTAGGACACATGTCTTCATTGATGCGAGCGAAGCGAGCATATGTTCGCGCAGCGAACCAATGAGGATTGCGAAGTAATCCTCCGAGGGTTGGCGAGCGTTAGAGAGCAGGGGGCAGGCCCCCTAGTAATATATATTCACTCATATTATTGGAATATATTAATAGATCATATGTTTTGATATTGACCTTTACCTGGTTGATTCTCTATCGATTTTCATTCCATCGTTCATTTTTCTTCACCTGAAAAATTATACGAGATTTTATCCAATTTTTGTATATTCTATGAAAACAATTTAATTGTTCCGTCATTTTTTACAGATGTTTTTCATACATGTCGGAAGCGATTAAGGAAATCCTCAAAGTACACTACCTTTGGAATATCGAATTAGATATCCCTGGGGTAGAGAGCTTGTCGGTTCTCTTTCAACTCGAATAAACGAAGCATTAAGAATCAGACAATGGGATGCGATAAACTCCCGGAGGAATATCAGCCTCTATTCAAAAAGAGATCTTTTTTGGTTGAAGAAATCAAACGAGAGGTCCCAAAAAATGCAAGTAAACTCCAGATTTGGATACACTTGAATTTAACACACAGGTTATTTTCGGTGCCGCAGCAGCCCGGTTGAAAGATTAACAGATTAGCAATCCGATGGTTGCAAGTTCGAAACTTGATCCAATTAAAGACGTTCGTGTACGTTGGGCTGGTGCACGATCAATCCATCGTGACTTCAAATGTCTTCACGTTCGCGTGGTGTGGAATTTTGGAGAGTATGGTGCCAGCACAAGTGTTGTCCTCTTTATCTGACATGGTTGAAGGATTGACGAGGCGTTTGTACTTGGATATTCCTATACGAGATTCATCCCGGACGCTATTTTCCAAACCCTCATAGATACTATAACTGGGGGCGGGGCTAACCATAAAGGCCAATGTGACTGAAATCAACCAAATATAAAATGATGTCTTCTTTTAAAGAGCTACTTTACGTGAAGCAACGAGGGCCTAGTGGCTAAAGTCACCTACCTTCAGTTTGGCGTAGGCAGCGGAGGATGACTTCCCGAGTTCAAACACAGCTGGCTGGAAAATTTTTCGATCCTCCAAATTATTTTTAAAAAATTCCAATTTAATTCCTTTTGATTCTAAATTGCTTTTCCTAATTTTTAATACCCTTTTTATATTTTTCCAAGCTTCCGTTGATTTTACATAAATTATCTAAGAACCACTCCTGAACTCACTACTAGCTGATATTTTTCCGCCCCTCTGCCGTCCACTTTGCTTTAGGATGATGGTGTCATATCCACCCCTGGTTTAGGACCATTCTGATGTAACAAAAAGCATACATAAAACACTAACTTATATAATTATTAACTTATATAATAAAAGGATACAATTTTCGGCTCCCACCTCTACCCACCCATAGCCATGGATCCGAAAAGAAAAGAAGAAAACAGAAAAATTATTTAACATGTTTCATTTATTACACTGCAAACAGGATCAGACAGAATTTCAGTTGTCTTTAGCGTAGTGAAGTAGATTCCTATCCAGCGCTCGCGATCATTGGCCGTTACGGTTAGCCCCGCCCCTAGTTGTAGTACCTATGAGGGTTTGGAAAATCGCATCCCGGACAGACGTCAATCGCAATAGTTGCCAATGTAATACTCTATTGCAGTTAATTGCCTACCTATCTACCAGGTTTTTTTTATTTTTACTTTCTTCAATGATTACATTACTCTTGGCTGCTTTTTTTTTCTTCCTGTAAATTAGTATATGTAGGTCGCACTTACAAACCCAATGAAAGTATGTGGAACTATCCTCCCGACAATTGTTAAATTACTTACTTAATAGTATCAGCAAAGTGCTGTTTGGGCTCATCAGTAAGTATATTTGTCCTTAAAGCAAAGGTTTACAAGAATTACCTTGGATTTGGAACAGGTACGTGTATGAAATTCCACAACTGTCCTGTTCAAATTTCAAAGGTAGGGTAGGGTAGGGAAAATTTTTAGTTAAGGAGTTATTTGAAAAGAAGATTCGTGTGGAAACTAGAATGTCTCTCTCATACTTTCAAAACCCAATAAAAACACGAAAAATCCGTCCTAATATGTAGTTCAAACGCATTAGGTACATATTTATCAAATATTAACTCAATGAAAATAAAACAATTAAATAATTATAAAATGTATGGCAAGGTATCGTACCTTGGTATTTTTCCTGAGGCTATAATGTAGCTGCAGTTTTTTTTCCCATCAACTATTTACCTTCATAACTTTTGGAAGAATTTGCCATTTTTTATTTATTTTTATATACCACGAACACTAACTGTTTAATAAATTGTTTTGTTAATCTATTCAAATGTCCCAAGGTTCAACATGGCGTTCTACCTTAGGATATATGTTATTTTACCTTAGGATACATGTTGTTGTACCTTGGGATACTATTGTTGTACCTTGGGATACTATTGTTGTACCTTGGGATAATGTACTTGTACCTTGGAATACATGTTGTACCTTGGAATATATGTTAATTTTAGATCGTTTGAAGTAGACTACAAAATAAATCTCCACGCATACTAAATTCCGTATTTATAAGCAATTACACACCGTTTCAACATTTTATCGCTTGGCAACACTTGGCAGATTTTTCAGGGAATCAGTTAAAAATCACCTGCACTCAAAACCAATGGGACGGCTGTCGAAGACCATCTGCATGACCCGGGCAGATAGATGAAAGGGGCTTAAAATGTTTAGAAAACATAGACTCCGACGAAAAACGCGTTATAGATATAAAGTAAGGAATAAAAAAATATACTATTAGCTACGAAGGAAAATTCCGTGTAAAAAAAAAAGAAGGCATTGTGTCGTCCGACGAATTTGTTAGATTTTATGAAGCCATCGACATAGAAATAACTTTTTTACATTACACATTAATTTTTTTAATATTTTGTTTTTTAATATGTATAAAAAGAACTGCTATTTTATTAAATATTTTTCTTCTAAACTAGTGTTTTTGTTAGTCCTTAGTCTTAATTAAACGAAATTTATATGCAAATCCATATGCCTCGACCAACATGAATTTGACTTACGCGATTTTCCGTCTGTCCCACCTATCGCTTAACTTCAGGGTATTAGTGTATTTGTAAACCCAGACTGTTGCATCGAAGTACAAAATAAAGCGAGCGTAAGCGAGCAGGGGGCGGAGCCCCCTAGTGTTATAAAATACAGATCATCCTGAACTCAAAATTTATTTATGAATTTAAAATGTCCACTGTTGTTAACAACAATAGGTGCTGATATTTTTTAACAACATCTTTTTGCATGTATAAAATTTTGTCCGGTTGATGTGGCCACTTGTAAATATGCCAGATTTAAACATAACCGAAACTTCAACACTATCTGGACCAGCAACACAAGTGATTTCACCTGGATAATTAATTATATCGTATGTCACCACTACCTATTCAACCACTTGTAGGCACAAATTTTTCTCTGCCGTTGGTAACTTTGTGACAACTTTTGGTTGACACTTTGCATGTTCAAAGAAATTATATTTTCCATTGTCGTCTTATTTAATGACATGAAAAGTTGAAACACCAGGAATTGTCTTGACATTACAATAAATGACTTTTGTGATAAAATATTTTGTATATTTTCTTCAGATATATGCATAATTGTAGTTGTTTTAATGAGCTTTTGTGTAACATGGACAAAATCTACGGCTCCTTGAACAACTGTCTCACTTTCTTTTTTTTTTTTGCTCATAACGACTTGACGTACAAGCCGTTTAAGATTTCCTACAATATCATCAATGATACCTTTCCCGTGTGAAGTAGCAAAGTACTTCCATCCAAAGGACTTTTTATATTTTTGCGATAGAATCTGCAAAACGTTCACCATATACTTATTATGAAATTCATATGATAGTCCATCGCTCCATATAATTTCCTCCTTTATAGATAAGATATCATTTTCATAAAGCTTATCATATAGCACTGTAAGCATGGAATATATTGTATCCTTGTCTTTATTTAGAACATTAGTGCTTAAAAGATATGTATTACAGCATCCATTGACAAATGTTGTAGCTGTAAAAAGAGTTACACTAGATCTTGACCAGAGGGCACTTTAGAACTCATTTTGATATTCGCATGAAAAAGACATAGCAAAGTCGACTTGCAAGACACATACCCCATTCGCTTGCTTGTCACATTGAAATGCATCAGCTTGTATGAGTTTAACATTCACATATTGTACTACTTTTGACCAAGTTTTTTGAGAGATTATCATGCAATTCAGCTGCACATCCTTCTTTCAGAACTAATTTTAGTCTTCCATCATGATCTCTTCCACACTCTTTCCACATTACTGTTTCCTCGGGATCTGTAGGTAATTTTAAGAGCTTCCCATCAGAACATATGCTACAATGGTTCTACCAACAAGGGGTAGTGTTGAGTGTAGTGTCACAAAACTGATTTTCCCAAAAGTTGCCTTCATAAATTAGTTGTAGCATAAAATGTTCGTGTATTTTGTATCGGCACTGATCTGCTGGTGTATTCTTAAAAAGCAACACATTTGCTGGTCTCAAAAAACAGAACTTTGAAAATCCTAATGCAAAATTTGGATTTTTTGCCTGAAATATGGCAAATGTTTCTCTTAAGTACATTGTCATGTAATATTTAGTCAGTACAGTTCCCCCCCCCCCATTTTTTAAGTTTTGTTTTACGTAAGTTAAAGTTTTGTGTGCAGCTTGACTAAAGGACTGTTTCGAGCGATACGCGGATGGTAAAGGTAAATTTATGGTACTGCTGGGTGGCTGCATAGTCACTGCAGGTAAACATCGTATTTTTTTGCATTCTTTTTCTATCACGTTCGTACAACCTGTATTTTTCCTTTTCAGCATCTGACATGTTAGTCTTTTTCTTCTTTTTAAGATCACTTAACCTTTCATTTTCTTCATGCTGAATATTTGGATTTTCCAACAAATTCTTCTCCCTCATTCTTTTCATTCTTGCTGCACTTAGATATTTTTTGTTTGCCTTTCCTGAAAGATTAAAAAAGGCACTAAAATTAATAAATATTTCAAAATAGTTGCAACTATTGTACTAATGCAAACTTAATAAGTTTGGAAGGTAGAGTGCAATTGATAAAGCAAGTAACTCCCTTGTCATGTTATGGGTTTATATTAAATTAATATAAAACCAAAGTAATAACGAATAAATATATTGTGTTTGATTTAAGCGACTTAATGTAAATCTAATATCAAGGCACTAATTTTTTTTTTAAGAAAAAACACTGAAAACTGCAATGCATTGAAATTACTAATTACTTATAACAAAGGTAACCAAATTATGTGCGCTCAGTCGTCATCCCAGTGACAAAAACCTTCAACTAGCAACCAAATTTTTTTTCATACAAATTTATAGAAATCCTTTTTTTACTCTAAAAATATGAGCTAGTGCTTGAAAATATTCTCTACCCTCATTTACATCAATTAAAAAACAAGCAATGTTGGTGTCCCACACGTGACATGTCACGTGCGGGACAGTGTGTTTTTATCAGTCCATTTTGAAAGTAACTTATGTACAGTTACAATAGAACACAAAATAAAAGAAGCCTTATTATCTCCTTTACAAATAATATTTAAATGTCATAGAAATTATTTTTTCTTCACGAATTTAAAAATATCATCTTTTGTGTCACGTGCGGGACACTATAAACAAAGGTATTTTATTGGGTTGGTATGGGTCTTATATAAATGTAAAGGAATTTATAAATGCATAAATTTATACTATAAATTATGATTTACCTTTGTAGTAAAATTTGTTAACTTCTATTGGTTTTCTGTCTTCTAAAATGATTACTAGAAGTTTAACCTAAAATTCAAAACCTGTGACTATGGATGGCAGTCATTTTCAAAGTGCTGTGTTGCCATTTCAGTAAAAAGAAGTTTCGATTTTTTAAAAGAAAAATACAATTTAAACTATTAGCTATCAATAAATAGTAACAAAAATAGTTAAAACTAATTTTGAAATTTTGTGCTCTGGTTGACCTTTTTGTGGAATGGCCCATTAGAAAACTTTTATGTCTGTAAAAATCAGTAAATTTACAAGTTTTTCCGGGATCACAAAAACTCAAATATGTTGTTCAAAGGCATTAGGTAAATATTTATTTGAGACTTTATTCCTAAATGTTCTTTGGATAATAAAATATTCTGAAAAATTAATTTGAAAATTTTATTGCTGGTTCTAAAAATAACTCCAGGCTGGACATAGGAACAAATGGACTGAAATTCTGCTCACAGTCGACATAGTAAACGTATCCCCTAGTTCCGTATTGAAGAGAAATAACATACATTCTTCAACATTCTTAAGTATTTAATTTCCAGTTTCCATCTTCTATAAGTTTTTATCCTTATCTATTATCTAAATGAAATATAGTCAGATACACATGATTTTTTTTTAATATAGCCATATAGACATGAGCCTTTTTTTTCTATCTTATGCATCATTATTTATTCACTCTGTCTTAAACTAATCTCTCTTTATTTTTAAAAAGTTACTGCCGCCGCAGGATTGAAAACAAGCTTTTTACGCACGATTCTCAGACGGTTTCCCGACAAAGTACGCATCTGAAAATTACAAAATTCATATGGTTTGTTCAAATTTTGGAATTTTTAGATCGTAACATCCGATACAAACCTAAACTGTTATACACTATATACCAATAAGTATGTGGACACCTGTGATAGAAAAGAAAAACAAAATTTATTCATATTCAATAGTTAGTAGAACCTCCACGAGAGGCAATTACAGCCTCAACCCTCTGAGGCATGCTTTGCACAAGGCCTTGTATGACGGCTTGTGATATTTTATTCCACTCGGCTTGGAGAAGACATGTAAATTTCTTCACCGATTTTGGACGGTTGTTGCACCCCTTAAATCGGTCATCCGACTCGTCCCAAAGATTCTCGATAGGGTTAAGATCTGGGCTCTGGGCAGACCAGTCCATTCGGTTAACCCAATTGTCATCATACCAATCCATGGTGGACCTCGTACCATGACAGCTGGCATTGTCGTCCTGAAATTAACATGGGTCCAACCCGTAAAACTGCCACAACGTAGGAAGTACTCTGTCATAGAAAATAGTGCAGTAGGCTTTGGCGTTGGGCTTACCATAAATTTGGACCAAGGGTCCCAGCCCATTTCAGGAGAAACACCCCCAGACCATTATTCCAACTCCGCCGAACTTTACTGTGGGTACAAAGCATTCATGCAGGAGGATTTCTCCAGACAGACGATAGACCCAGAACCTGCCATCCGAACCGTAGAGGGTGAACCTTGATTCGTCGCTCCATAGAACCCGTTTCCACTTATCTACGGTCAAGTTTCGACGTGCTTTGCACCACATTAACCTTGCAGCGCGGTTGCACTTTGTGATCAAAGGCTTATGGGCTGCAACACGACCATGAAACCCAAGCAGATGTGCTTCGTTACGGATGGAATTAATCGAATGCCTGTTGAAACTCCTGGAGTATGTGGGCCATCGGTTGGGTGCGGTTCTTCCGAATTTCTCTGGACAGCACAAGTCGGTTTCTATCTCCTAGTTTCATGGGTCTGCCGACTCGGGACACATTCCGACAATCACCGCTCACCTTCCACTTCGGAATCACATAGGCCACTGTTGATTTTGGGTAACTCAGCTCGCTAGATATGTCCCTTAAGGATCTGCCATTTCTGTGATACCCGACGATTACACCTTTCTCGAAATCAGATAACTGCACTTCGTGGCATCTTCCATGCGACTCATGCCAATGTTGTTATCTACACGATATTTAACGGAGGAGGGCGTGACGTATATCAGGACCGCAGATATCGTCATTTGCATGGGTGTCCAAATACTTATTGGTATATGGTGTATCTACACCTTAACACTTTTAGTTTTAAAATTTGAAAATACTACTTGAAAGCTTAGCTCTTTGTTATGGTATAATTATTTTTTTAAATTGGTTTATAAATCAATTCGATGCGATGAAAAGCATAATTTAAAAATTTCTTTACAGCATATGTTTTTTTTCGCGGAGATGAAAAAGTTACATTTCTAACTAAAATAAAATACGACATAAAATTTTTATTGCCGTAGTTGTAGCAACGATTATTTTATTGGCAGTTGAAATTCGGTGTGACGTCATGGCCCGGAAAGTCTAATCAGGTAAAACGAATTATTATGTGCTAGATTCAAGTACCGGAAAATATACCTTTCCAACCCGTATCCTGTTGGATAATGGTGGGACTGATTCCTGAAATAATAAATTCGTTTCCCTTTCAGGAAAGGAATGAAAAGACATGCCCGTGTCAAGTCGGGTGTTCGTGGGACTGATTCCTTAAATAATTTCTTTTTTTTTCTCTTTCAGGGAAGGAATGATTGAACATGCCCGTGTCATGTTGGGTGGTGACGGGAAGGATTTCTTAGAATTAGAACTTGCGCTGTAAGCAAGCCTTTATTTCATGTGTTGGTTTGCGGAGTCAAAATACATTCACAACTGACATTCACTCCTTACGAAAGAAGCGTTCCTTTGCTAAGAAAAAATGGGATTGCGTAGCAATCAGATTGATTGATTACCAAATGGGATTGTGTACCAATCACCGGGGAATGGCTTGAGTTAGGAGCAGGGACGGAGCCATCTAGTGATAGTAAAAATTGCACTGTATAAATATCTAAAAACATTTTTTTATTTCAAAGATGAAAGAAGGCTTTTGTCTGTAGTAATAAAAATACATTACTTTAAGGGCTTCCAGATTTCACCTGGCTGTTGTAAAATTTAGTCTTACAATTAAAGTCGTTACCAAAATTATAAATCTTCCATAAATATAGCTTATTTTCTTAGATTCTAATTGTTTTGATAACATGTATATTTTAAACCTTATTATTATCGATGCCTAACTTTACATACATATATATTTTATTGTTAATATTGACAGCAGAAAAGCCACAGTTATATAAAGCCATTCATACTCAGTAGAAGTACATCATTGATTCACAAATGTAATCTGAAACCAAATGCTTTAAATGTCATTTAACCTTCAATTGTCATAACTATACTACTTCTCTGTGGTCATAACCACCTACGATTTGTAAATTAAAATAAATTATCTCTCATATATCTAATACTTTCCAGTAATAACCGATACTGGCACTCTTTAAAAATAACATTTATCCATTTTTTCTGGGATATGTTAATATATTTTTATAAGCTACGCTATTATGTGTAACCTCAGAGACTAATGTACTAGCTGGTGTCAAATGAACTATCATGTTCCAATAAAGTCATGTATTTACTACAAACAACCACTAACCACGTATAACAAATTTTACCGAATCAGTATTTTTTATATCAAACATCAATTTTTTTTCAAAACATCAATGTATTTACTATCGATTTATTGGAGAAATAACATGAAGCTGTATGCACTTAGTCGGTCTATTTCATAAAAAGCTCGATGTCTATTGCAAGACCACGCATACGAAAGTACACCGTAAGAAATAACATGAAGCTGTATGCACTTAGTCGGTCTATTTCATAAAAAGCTCGATGTCTATTGCAAGACCACGCATACGAAAGTACACCGTGATCTTTATATAGCTCTCACGCAAATTGAAAATGATAAACTAGTGACAATATCTATCGAATTCAGTCACTGTTCAATTCTAGGAGTGGAGTGTTTTTGTTAACTGAGCCACCACTTTTCAAAAATTACTTACAATACAATAGGCATACACGAGTAACAATTAGGGATGCGACATCGATGTTTTATTAAAAAAAACGTCGATGTGTTATTATTAGCGACATCGATTTCGATGTTTTCAAAACATCAATGTATTTTCTATCGATTTATTGGAGAAATAACATGAAGCTCTATGCACTTAGTCGGTGTATTTCATAAAAAGCTCGATATCTATTGCAAGACTACGCATACGAAAGTACACCGTGATCTTTATATAGCTCTCACGCAAATTGAAAATGATAAACTTGTGACAATATCTATCGAATTCAGTCACTGTTCAATTCTAGGAGTGGAGTGTTTTTGTTAACTGATCCACCACTTTTCAAAAATTACTTACAATACAATAGGCATACACGAGTAACAATTAGGGATACGACATCGATGTTTTATAAAAAAAACGTCGATGTGTTATTATTAGCGACATCGATGTCGATGTTTTCAAAACATCAATGTATTTACTATCGATTTATTGGAGAAATAACATGAAGCTGTATGCACTTAGTCGGTCTATTTCATAAAAAGCTCATGTCTATTGCAAGACCACGCATACGAAAGTACACCGTGAAAGTACACCGTAAGAAATAACATGAAGCTGTATGCACTTAGTCGGTCTATTTCATAAAAAGCTCGATGTCTATTGCAAGACCACGCATACGAAAGTACACCGTGATCTTTATATAGCTCTCACGCAAATTGAAAATGATAAACTAGTGACAATATCTATCGAATTCAGTCACTGTTCAATTCTAGAAGTGGAGTGTTTTTGTTAACTGAGCCACCACTTTTCAAAAATTACTTACAATACAATAGGCATACACGAGTAACAATTAGGGATGCGACATCGATGTTTTATGAAAAAACCTCGATGTGTTATTATTAGCGACATCGATGTCGATGTTTTCAAAACACCAATGTATTTACTATTGATTTATTGGAGCCGATGTTTGTTTAACATCGATGTTTTTACGTTGTCGATGTTTTATTTTTGAATGAAAAAAAGCACTATAATAAAAGTTAAGAAACATATCCTTGCAACTAAGTATTTGTCACTGATGGCGACAACTGTCCCATCAGAAAAAGTTTTTTCTCTAACTGGTGGAATAGTTAGTGAAAAAAGATGTCAGCTTAAGGTGGAGAAGGTTAACGCAACTTCTTTTTTTACAAACTGTAAATAACAAATATAGGGGCGGGTAATAATTTTAGGCCCCAAATATCTTTTATTTACAGCAAATAAAAAATTAGTTTGTTGTGTTTTATCTCCATAAGTTGATAAATAATTAATAATAACTAATAATTATTATTGTTATGTACCTACCTAATTATACTTATAGTTAGTAGTATGTGTGTCAAATTGTTGTATATATTATTATCTTTTATATTATTCAATTTGAAAATAATATTGACCTTCCGGCGAACATTAATGTTTGAGGTTGCTAAACCAGTTTTAGGAATAGGGGGGAAAAGTTTAAATACACTGATGTTTAAAAACATCGATGGCTTTTGTGCGATGTATTATCAACATCGACGTTTTAATTTAAAACATCGATGTTTTGCTATCGATGTCGCATCCCTGGTAGCAATGTGAACCAACTCCCACAAGAAGAACTTGGAAAACAAAGTTGCACGTCTTTGACACGTCTTACCAAAGAGTAATTCTTTATAACAAAACACACTGAAAATAAAACTTATTTTTAGTTCAATCCTCACACCAAATATATATTTATGATAGAGCGAGTCCTTCTATCAATTAATCATTTATCAAATACGCTTCTTTCGAGCTTTTAAGAACAATGAATTACAGCGGAAGATATCTGAGAGTTTTCAACACTGTTTCCGTTCATTCTTTGAAGGATTTAGTAAATGCTATCGCAATACATTTCTCCCACATCTTTCCTTTTCTTTCCTAATTTATTGCAGGGAGGAAATCTCACACCGTTTCTTTTCGAAAGTGTGGGTAAAAAGTGGAGCACTAATTCATATTGATGTGTCACAGATGCGCCGCCATTCATTGCAAAGGAAACTGTCAAGCGTTTCTTAAAATACCTTCATCTTTAAGAATCGCAACAGGAAGGTTTATTAAATTCTTTTCGGACTGACATTCCTTTATCCAATCAAAAGTACCAGGTTTTTTTATTGAATGAGAAATTGGATCTGCGAAATGAAATGATAGCGCGGAATGCAGTAACAGAGTATCTTATAAAAATAACTATTCCTTAATCAATTCGAAAGAAAAATATATTTCCAAGAGATGAAAAGAAGTAACCGAACTGTGACATACTTTTGAACATGCTTATTCCTTTTATCGTCGCATAATATGTTATTCTAAAAGAAGCAGGGAAATCTCATAAAAATACTAAAGACGTATCTAGGGATACAAGTAGGTGGTCTGAACTTCTTTATTACCTCCAGATCCGACCAATGAGAATGAATTAGGTTGTAAGGATCTGATGCAAAACATTCATACACCCACACATATATATCTGTATATATACACTACCCTACAATTATGGACCGGACACCAGCGGATTTGTGTAAAATCCAACCACTTGTTTGGGGGTGTTTTTCGTGGTATGGCCAGGGACCTTTGCAAGTTGTTCCTAATAAATTGAATGATGATGAACATTTTGGATCAGGTTCTTCCTACGGTCTGGCAATTTTATGGAATGGACGAATGTTACTTCCAGGTCGACAAAACGCTCCATGTCATGTTACAGCCTCTGTCAAGCAGTGATATCAAGATATGGATTAAAACATATTCCCTATCCTGCTAAGAATTTCGACCTGAACTCCATAGAACATGTACGGGGCGAGTTAGAGCGACGCTTACGGACCAGGGAACCACGAACGAAATCCACAGCTGAGCTGGTGACATTCTTGCAGCAGGAATGGACACAAATACCCATAGTTATGTATCAAAACCTTATTAAATGTATGACCAGAAGGGTTGCTAGTGTAATTGCTCCACTTGGGGGACCGCCCCTCTATTAAAGCATGTATTATTTATCAATGTAAAAATCATTATTGGAGTGTATTATATATATATACAGGGTGATATGTAAAGTCCTTTAATGCCCTTTAATTTTAAAACCGCGGCTCGTAGAGTCAAGGTTGTAACGTGTACATACTAGAGATGCGACATCGATGTCGATGTTTTCAAAACATCGATGTATTTAAAAACGATGTATTGGAGCCGATGTTTTTACGTTGTCGATGTTTTATTTTTAAATGAAAAAGTACCGTTATAAAAATAAAAAAAATAACCAAGTAGCATAATTTTTATAATCATTAAAATTGAACACACTTTTAGACCAAAGTGGCCAAGGGTGAAGGGTCTGAAAGTAGGGATGCGATATCGATGTCAATGTTTTCAAAACATCGATGTTTCATAAAAACATTGCTGTATTTACCATCGATTTATTGGAACCTATGTTTGTTTAACATCGATGTTTTTACGTTGTCGATGCTTTATTTTTGAATGAAAAAAGCACCATAGTAAAAATTAAGAAAAACAGCCGTGCAACTAAGTAATTGTCAGTGATGGCGACATCTGTTCCATCAGAAAGAGTTTCTTCTCTAACCAGTGAAATAGTAGTCGGCTTAAGGGGGAGAAAGTTAACAAACTTCTTTTTTTACAAGCTGTAAATAACAAATATATTGGGGTCGAAAATAATTATTGGTCCCAATATATTTTATTTACAGTAAATAAAAAATAAGTTTGCATTGTCCCCCCCCCATAAGTTGATAAATAATTAATTATATGTAACAATTATTGTTATGTACCTACTTAATTATACTTATAGTGAGTAGTACCTATGTGAAATTGTTGTAAATATCATTTTCTTTTATAGTATCCATTACCCCCGGCGAACATTAATGTCTGAGGTTGCTAAACCAGTTTTAAGAAATGGGGAAAAATATTTAAATACACTAAATGTTAAAAAAAATGTATGTTTTTTGGGCGATATATTATCAACATCGATGTTTTAATTTTGAACATCGATGTTTTAAAACTTGTTTTGCTGTCGATGTCGCATCCCTAGTACCTACAGTAAAGTGACCATGATGAATTTATTGAGACAGCTTACAGAGCTCATAGCGGTGAAATAAGGAAATTCAAAAAAATAACTCGAAAACTAAAGGAGATTGGTCAAAAAGTTCAGTTAGAAAAATGTACGCAATACGATAATAAAGACACAGAAAAAAAGTTTCATGGAGTTATGTGTAATACTGGCGGATATATTCGCTATTGAAATTTGAACTTTTCCATGCCTTGAAAAGGGGGCCGTTCTGAAATTGAAAAGCGTGTTCTGGGGTGTTATCATTCAGTGTTTCTGAGTTAAGTAACGACGAATTTTAATTCAAACAACAAAGAGAGAGAAAAAAGATAAATAAAAAAACATCTGAAAAACGTACTCTGGAAAATAATTAAAACTGACTATCCGAAATCACAATTTTCGCGCAACAACTAAAATACACGATTAAAAAAACCTCTCAGCTATACTACCAGAACGAAGATTTATTTTTTAATAATTTTATCCGTCTAAACTTTGAGTTAGATGCGAATACGTCAGAAACAAATGCACGTTATTCAGTGTAGCACATTGGAAAAGTAAAAGACACAGATGTGCAACAGCTGAAAATTTATTGCTAAACAAAAACATTGCGAGTGGTATCAAAAAGGTCACCATCGGCTACAATGCACAATTGTATTCGATCAAGTACGCCGGCATGCACATTCCTTATCATCTGTGGTGTGACAGTAGCGTAGCTATCGATCAAACTTGTCCAGCATCAGATCCAGCAAACTTGTCAAAGAAATTTCATACACCCGATCTTTGATATCACCCCAGAGGAAGAAATCGAGTGGGGTAAGATCTGGTGATCATGGATACCATTCAACACAGCCACCGTAGCCGATTACTTGTTAGCCAAATCTGTTCTTATGAAACTGTCGCACTGTGTGGTGTTTGTGCGGCGAGGCGCCATCAAGGAGAACATAGCTGTTGGAACCACAGAGAACACAAGAACGCCAGAGGAATATCATCTATAAAGTCAGGTAACACATCTTGTAACAACTGGAGGTATTTCAGTCCATTTAGTGAACCGTCATAGAATACGGGTCCTATTAGACGATCCTTCCAAATTCCGCACTACACATTCGTGGGCCACTGCACCTCCTGTCTGACGGACACTAAGCCAGTCTGGTTGCTGATTTGTCTAGTACTGCTGTAGGAATGGGATAACGGGTACGCCAGTATGTCTACTGCTGGTATTCTACTAGACATACGTGGTCTGCCCAAACGAGATCGATTTCGAGTGCTGCCTGTGTCTCTGAGATGTCAAATAACGTTTCCAATGGTTGCCGAAGTTGGATGTGGACCATTTGGAAGTCGAATGGCATACGTCCGTGCAGCTTGGACTGCATTGAGTTGGCATTCGCCATAGAGAAGCACCCTCTCACAATACTTACTATTAGTGAAATGTCTCCATTTCCTCACAGCGTACTAAGAACACCAGCACGCGCGGTTGTCATCTGATACATAAAGGATGACGACACAATCCTTTATGTACGACACAATCCTTTATGTACGACACAATCCTTTATGTACGACACAATGTGGATTAGTATACATACGAAACCGCAGTAAATGTCCATGGTTTTGCACAAGATCGTGTGCATGGTAGAAACTTTGGTTCCTGTATTAATCTACAAATTTCATATCCAATTTTATAAGAACGTTTAATTCACGCTTTCATGTGATTAGTCTACAAATGAATTTTAAGTTTTACTGTTGATGTGAATCTACCAATCATCCACTGAACGACACACATTTGTTTCTGATATTTTATCGTCCGAGTAAAGTTTATCATGGAAGGGGGAAATTAGTTTTCTTCCTATTGGAGCTACACAACGGGCTATTGGCAATGGTGCAGGATCAATCATGATAGAAAGATCTGAGGACAAACTGCGTATATTGGAACCACGGTCAGATGGCGCAATAACGCCTGACATGGCAACCCAATCTCCACAATTCCAGATTACACCAACGAGAGACCACGACGGATTTTGCGTGCACCAAACCCCTTTTTTACTCGTCGGTATTTGGATGGCACAGACGACTCACAACCTTATGGTTGGCAGTCCGTCACTATACCATGTCCGTTTCGTGGCTGTATGGCCCAGAGGTTTTCATTCGTGCATTTTAGTTGTTGCATGAAAATTATGATTTCGGATAGTCAGTTTTAATTATTTTCCAGAGTACGTTTTTCAGATGTTCTTTTATTTATCTTTTTTTCTTTCTTTGTTGTTTGAATTAAAATTCCTCGTTACTTAACTCAGAAAAACTGAATTATAACACCGGAGAACACGTTTTTCAATTTCAGGACGGCCCCTTTTTCAAGTCATGGAAAGTTCAAATTTCAATCGCGAATATATCCGCTAGTTTTACAAATAACTCCATGAAATTTTATTCTGCGTCTTTATTATTGTATTGCGTACATTTTTTCTAATTGAACTTTTTGGCCAATCTCTTTTAGTTTTCGAGGTTTTTTTTAATTTCTTTATTTCACCGCTAGGAGCGCTGTAAGCTGTCTCAATAATTTCAGCAAGGTCACTTTACTTTAGGTACACGTTACTACCTTGACTCTACACTCTACGAGACGCGATTTAAAAATTAAAGGGCTTAAAAGGACTTAACAAGTCACCCTGTATATATATATATATATATATATATATATATATATATATATATATATATATATATATATATATATATATATATATATATATATTTATTTATTTATTTATTTATATATTTATATATATATATATATATATATATATATATATATATATAACAGTCAGTTTTCCTCTAGTGATAACATGTCATGTCTATCAAGATCTGGGCAGAGTTCTACTAAAGACAAGTTGTCTAGTTAACACAACCACCAGGAGAGTAAACGTAAAAGTCTGTGATGAATGTCTAACAAAAATTTCTATGGCACCTTAGAAGTCATATCCTTTCCTACTTAATATAGGGTGGCTGTACTCAAAATCGTGCTTGGCTATGGATCTGGCTGGTTATTTGTTTCGTCAACTCGTAATCTTCGATCCTCGAATCATAAACTCCTATCCAGAAACCACATAAAATACTACCATTGTAAAACAATTTTGCTCAAGTTTAGTCTACTATCTAATATTAGGGGAACAGTTTCTTTAAACGCTCAATTTCAGTAAAATGAGATAGAAGTTTCAAAGCTCTAAAAAATTATTTTCGTTGGATTCGTTTTAAATGTAGCACTTTTATAGTATGAATGTTATATTTAAAATAAATCATTTTAAAGCTTTTATTATTCAAACTCTGATGTATATGATTAACCCTTCTTTGCATAATGGTGGAAATTTCCATCATAACATTGAATGGCCAAAAATTATATAAAAGAACAAGTTCACTTTAAGTTGATCGTGTCTGGATACCTTTTTAATGTCCATTGCATAAAAAAAAACATAGCTGTCAAAAATAAGCAAGTGTCACTATCAGTAAAACGAGCTTGAAGTTGCCATTCCGCTGTTTGTTGTAGTTCCAATAAACGTATGATTTAGTTTTTAATTTTGTTTTATTATATTTGAGTTTCTATTTCTAAAAAAGTGAAAATGAGTGGAAGAAAGGTTTGTAACATGTGTTTCTGTTATTTTTAGAGCAATTTCTGAAAAAGTTTGCGTTTAATTTAAAAAATACCACATGATACCATCATATTGTTTTTTGCTAAATTTATACTATAAATATATACCAGGGCTCGAAATACCCGGGTGCACAGGTGCACTGTGCACGTGAAAATAAAATTGTGCACCTAATTTTTTCCCGCTAGGCGCACCTGTGCACCTAATTTAAAAACTTAGGTGCACCTTGTGCACCTGTATTAAAAAATATATTTCGAGGCCTGATATATACTAAGATTTTTTAACCATTTTTCCTTTAATTTTGAACATGAATTATATCACCTTGATTTATTTCACCAATAAAGAAAAAATCATACAAAGAAGGGTTAAAATTGTAAACCAATTTTGAATAAGTGTTGTTGAGTGCACACAAGATATTTCAAACTTCAGTTCTCTACAGTAAGGAAACTGCAAGCTCATTATAAAACGCATTATCAATAAAATTATTTTTAATTAAACTGATCAGTTTACAATTATTCGATTTATGAATTTAGAAAGGTTATAAATCTTGCCCTATTGATTTATTTAGAATATTATTGTTTGAAAAACCGAAGTTTTAAAACTAAGATTTTGGGAGAAACCAAACGGGCTATTGGAGACAGTCCAGGATCAATCTCCAAAGTAAAGATGCGATGTCAACACCTCTCAATTGTCAAACACGGTCAGATGAAAACACAAATATTAGAAGACTGAAAATTTTCCCTATCAGTATTATTAGTCAATCGAAACTATTTGGTAATAATTTTGGTATTTTAAATTAACGTTTTGCTAGAGCAACACAACGGGCTATGAACTATTTAGAATATAGGAAATTAGATGTATGGTAAGGAGAGTGCAATAAATGTAAAAACCGTAATGAGATATGATAAGTGAGTACTGAAAAGTGCTGTAGAAACAATTTGAATCAGTAGGCGAATTCCCAAACAAAAAAGAATTATGAGACTGAAAAAGAATTGTAAATCCGAATTTGCGTTGTAAGTAGGAGAAGTATAATAAAAACAAATTACACTGAATAAATTTGGGATAAAAAACAAGAGAGGAAGTATAAGAAAAAATCTAAAAGTGGAATAAAAAAAAACTTAAATTTAGATTTAGAAATCTCACGGGTGGGAAAAAACCGTTACCTCTATTTCAATGTGGAAAGAACAAAACTATCTTAATAACGATGGGGATGATAACCTTTATTTCATGTTAAGTGGTAATACAAATATTTTTAAGGGGGGGTGTATTGATGTTTGTTTACTCGGAGGAAAATAAACATTTTATCGTTAAATCAAGGTACGATGAAATATGTATTAAATCATTATAAAATACCTGGCGTCACAAATATAAGACACAATAATCTTGAAAGAACTAATCAATGCAAGACACTTTTCAAATCGAATTTATAATTTTTAAAATATTTTGTTGATTTAATGGTTTTTCATATTTATTATATTTAGTAAGCTATTTGAAGTTATTGAAAATGGCATTTTTAAAGCAATAAACCTCTTGTAAACCTTTTTAAAAATTATAAATAAAATACAATCCTACTTAAATACTGAAGTCAACATAAATTCTCTTTACTAGCTATAAATAAATATTTAAATAGAAACGTCTAACTGTTTTAATTTTTTTTTTATTTGTTGAATTTGTAAAAATATTTCATGATTTTGAAATGCAATTGTGTTTGATGTTTTTGAATTTCGAGGATTTTAAATTTCAATATTTCAGATATATGTATATTCGGAATGAAACATTCAAAGTATCCCTTTTTCATTCTATATATATATATATATATATATATATATATATATATATATATATATATATATATACATATACCATGCTATGTCTACAGCTTTCAGCGCTCTTGCATGGTTAGTTATATATAATTTATAAAGCAAGAGGAAATTCAAAAGCAAAAACCAAAAGGAATTTATTGAAAATGAAAATGTTGGTGGATCAGGGCGTCATCAGGGGTGGTGTTCTCTGCATTTTTTGAAATTCTAAGAATTCTTAGCGTTTTGCGACTCATATATATGCAGAAAACATCATATTGTGTTGTATGGGTCAGGTCTATATCTCTATATATAGATCGTATATATATAGAGATATAGATATATATAGATCGTAATAGATTTTTTTAATGCAGTTGCACAAGGTGCACCTAAGTTTTTAATTTAGGTGCACATGTTATATTTTAGGTGCACATTAAAAACGTAATATAAGAGCATTGATATAATGTAAACTACTTTGTTAGTTGGGTATGTTTAGATAGGTTAGTAGTAGATAGAAAATAAAAATATTTAAACATCTAAATTTTTATTTATTTTTTAATATAACTATAATGTATAAAATTAATGTAGGTTTTTCTATGGGGCAAGATTAAAAACTTTAGTAAAAGTAATCAACTTTTTTTATCGTGATTACAAGTTATAAATCAGATAAATAGATGGTGTCAATTCTTTCAAACGTCCAAACTTCGAAGATTAATAACTATGATTTATACAACACAATAGAGAAACGTAGATAAGTAGAAAGCTAATGTATTTAAGCTATGTCCATAGAAATCTTCTAGACATGCCAGAGATATAAATAGATTTCCAGACCATTACCATGGCCGTTTCAAAATCTTGGCTGATTTGTTTGGAGTAATATACCCACTAAACGGAGTTTATTTTTGCAGACGAAACCTGATCAATACGATCAAAAATGATTTGAATCCATTCGTAAACTTGCATACTTTCAATAAACTGCGAAAAACTTTAGAACATTTAAATTGAGTAGCATTTATTGCATTTTTATTAATTATTATAAATTGATGAACAGTTTGGAACTTAAGTAGGTTTCAATGATTTTAAATGATTATTTCTGTGCTCAGATGGCAAAATGTTATAAGTCACTTTTCTCAAAAAAATTGAGTAAGTCCCATCCTGGAGTCTGGTGTGTTAATGTTTAGAAAGTGGCAAAATTTCGTAAGTCTTTTTCTTTTAGTGAATGAGAAAACAAAGGTGGAAAATTGTAATAAGTCAAAAACCACAGAACCACATGTTGAATCTAGAATCTTAAAATTGCTGTCACGAAAAATTAAAAAAAGTGACTTATAACATTTTGCCATCTGAGCACAGATTTAGACATTGTTGACAATTGTAGAGCCTGTATTAGTAGAGTTTTAGTTATTTATTGAAAGCCTTTCACTTTCATAACTATCATAAAAACAATGTTACGACTGTAACCAAAGGAGCGTAATATTAGATTAACTTAGTAGTAATAATTTGCAATAAAAAAAATAACACCACCAATCAATACAATGTGTTCAGATCGAAAATACAGTAAGCAGTATGGAGTTTGAAAAAAGATATAATCATTTTTTTTATACAATTTATATGACACAGGAAAAAATATCCAATACACTGTAACAATTAGCATATCCACATTCAGAGATCGTTTGCTGCTTGAGCCCTAGGATAAGAACAACATTTTCTCTTTTATTTCCAAATTAAATTATTAGATAAAGGTTTGATTGCTGTTGGGTCCTTTAATTTAGTTTGAGACATTTATTCTTTCATGCGTTAGGTGAGATAATTCTAAAAAAAATTTCACAAATTTTTGGTTTTATGTTTTTTTACCATATTCTGTTGAAAATACATTATAATACTTTTATTATTTCCCCTTTGCAGAGTCAAATAAATTTTTTACGCCCACCAAAATATTCGCTATACTGTTTAGTCATAAAATTAAATATCACAACTATAAATTAATACCTTGTTTAGTCTTAAAATCGACTTGAATTATTTGTACAAATTAAAAGTTCGTTTCTGATGAGAATGTAACCAACAATCAGATGCCACTGTATTAATTTCTAAATGTGGAATTTAATAAATTACACAACATTAGTATCTCTCCGGAAACTTTGTCATTTGACAAAAAAGATGCAATTTCGGGCTTTTTGAACCAATTTTTCGTTTAGAAACTATCATACTCATGAATAACTTCGAAAATGTCTGTGCTTCTTTTCCTTATCTTATTACTCCTTAATAACTAAATACAAGAATATTTTAATAATTTATTAGCATTTCATCTATATATGTGGGTCATTCTATGTCAAACAGCACAATATACAACCTGACCACCTTTATAAAACTCGGCTAATTTGTATCCCTGGCATACATAATAAAACTCTAGAAATTTTTAGCTGCCAACTTCCAATTATATATATATATATATATATATATATATATATATATATATATATATATATATACATACATACATATATATACATACATATTTACATATATATATATATATATATATATATATATATATATATATATATATATATATATATATATATATATATATATATATATGTAGGAACGGAATTCTTTCGCCTCCCCACCTACTACCGAAAGGAGAAAGGGACTATTTCATCCAGGAAACGGAACACCACGAACGCTAAGGGGAAAAGGCTTGATCCCTTGCCCGCGGCGGAGGGTCTTCAGTTTTTTGTGTGATCGGAGAGAGTCGAGACCTGTGTGGCCACTCTTCCGTACTTTTTTTATGCGAATCTATTGAGACCTCTGTGGCTCATATGTGTACCATCTTCAATTAATTTAATAAATGTTGTGTTTTACAACACGTGGACTCATTCCAAAATACCATAGCAAGTAATAGCTACAGTGCCATTCCAGTGTTGACATCATATATATATATATATATATATATATATATATATATATATATATATATATATATATATATATATATATATATATATATATATATATATATATATATATATATATATATATATATATATATATATATATATATTATGCATTATTTTTTTTCATTTTTGCTTTCTGTAAGTCATAGTGGGACACGTAAGGCTTCTTAGCTAAAACAATTCGAAGTAAATAGAAATATTTAATCAGCCCGGGAGCAGAAAGTGCTTAAAACTGCGATGTACGTCGCAGAACAAACTAAGTCTTTGTAGAACAATTTTTCAATAAATTTGTCAAAATGTTGACCGATTTTTTTTAATTATAAGTTACGGTGTTCTGCAGTGCTTAGTGCGGTTCTTTCTACACCATTTTTTCTTTTACGGAACAATCTCCCTACACCGCCCAAATTACCACTAACACTTTAAGAAGAACACTTCTTCCATGTCAATGACAAAATATTTAACTTAAAAAAATATCGACAGAATTTTAAATAATTCTGAAAGTATGCCATGGCTTTAAATAAAGTAAGTGAATTAATTTTGATGTTTTATTATAAATATGTAATACATATTTAGCCGATAGTTGTATTTTACGTCTGTTTTTGATTTTACTGCATTTTTCACAATTCGGGCAATTGTGAGTTGTGTTTCAGAATACTGTAGAAATGTTCAAGCAGAACACTATATTAGATATTCATAAACGTTTATTACTACATTGAGGACAGTTACACGGTTGGGACAAACATTTAAAGTAAAGGAAAACATTAAATAACATCTGAGTTACATCTTAGCGAGAAACATCTTAGCACATCTTATCAGCGTGACATCTTAGCAGCTATCTAAGAGGAAGTAACTGATGTATAGAGGGCGCTTTAGGAGGGAACTCCTATTGGACGAGAGAGGTTTAGGCGTAAACCAATCCTACAATACTAAATATAATTATCTGTACCTGACGTAATCAGTACTCATTAATACCTGTATCTTTTAACCTATTTGTTCAATCAATATGTAAGAGAATTATTTTATAGAATTATTTTTTAGAACTATTTTATAGAATTATTTTATAGTATATTTTATTGAATTATTTTATAGAATTATTTTATAGAATTATTTCTTAGAACTATTTTATAGAATTATTTTATAGTATATTTTATTGAATTATTTTATAGAATTATTTAATTTAATATTACGTATAACCTATCTGATTAAATAGAATTTCAAACTCACTACTATCTGGTTGTAAATATGTTATTCTTTCAACAGGAGTTCCGTGGCTTCTTAAGGGAAATTTACAAAATATCCTCATGCTTACAAACAGTTTCATACGGTTAGTTAACGATGTATCTTGTTAAACTGTTGGCAATTTGTTGTATTTTTTTATTTTAGAGAACGTTTTTTTACATGTAATATATGCTATACAAGATGCAATTTCTCTGTATGCGAAAGTGGAAAGTTTACAAGAAGCATTCAGAAGTTTTGTAAAAAAAAGTATGAAAGGGCTAAAAAATGAACAAGGAAGAAAGCCAAGGAAATAAAGAGAAAAAACATTCCCATCAGCAATAGAGGATTCGGATGTTGGCGTTGTTTCTTTCAATTATACTGAAGAGGATTTGGGAAGAGAAAAGTTGCCACTTGAAAACTGTAGAGTACGTTATAAATTTTCCTACAAAGAGGGGTTTGTGCTGTTCTGTTGGGTGGATGACAAAAAACATTAAATGAGGATAGTAAAAAAAGTGCGATCTTAATGCGATGTTATCAAACATGAACATTTGTTCATTCTGAAAATGAAGGTCTATCTGTTGCTTGTGAAATGAATATATCAAAACTGCCGTAAACTTCGTCGTCATGTGGTATTGAAAGAGTTATAAAAGCTAAATTCGATTTTGCTTTTTCAAAAATTCATAAAACTCATATCTCCTTGCTTCTTGTGCTTTGGTACTTTATTTTAATTCTAGATAAAAACTTTTCAAGTAAATCATCACGGAAGAGGATTTTGCAAAGTTTAAAACTCATATACGTGTTCGATGATTGGCTGTTCTCGAACATATATTTAACATGTTTTATTTCTTGTGACCCAGATGGCGCTTTATGTAAATTAAGTTTAATAAACTGTGCTTATAAATTCAAATTCAGTTACAACAATCTTAAGCTGAAATAAATACGCTTTAGTATTTTCATCAATTTCTGTTCTCTCAATTCATTTCCCACAGTAGATACCTGACATTGGCGTCAACAATATGTAAGGTTGCATGTGTTTAATTTTGAATTCGATACATATGTAAATGGAAATACATTTTATAGTTATTTGTCAAGTGAAACAATTTATCTTAATTTTTCAAGCCATTTTAACCAAACATGGTCCTTTGTCATCGGACCGTGGTTCAAAATTACTAGGTACTTTATAAATTACTTTACAAATTTGTTTCATAGAATAAGGACGATTTTTCAATAACTTTCTAACTTTTGTTTTTCAATACCTTTCTAACTTTTATGTTTTTCAATAACTTTCTAACTTTTATGTTTTTTAATAACTTTCTAACTTTTATGTTTTTCAATAACTTTCTAACTTTTATGTTTTTTAATAACTTTCTAACTTTAATGTTTTTTAATAACTTTCTAATTTTTATGTTTTGAATTACTTTGTAACATTAAATAAAATAAAATAATTACTTTAGGACATTGATCTGTTTTAATTTACTAATTGCTTTGTAACAAGTAATGAAATAAAAATAATTACTTTTGGACATTGATAAGAGCTTTAGCAAACCATATATCATACATACATTGTATTTGTAAAAGAGCCGTGCTATGGCCACCCCTGATATTAGCAAACAAAAGTCTTAAAAAATGATAACAAATGAAGAAATGTTGGTGTATCAGGGCGTCATCAGGGAGGAGCCTGACCCAAGCAACATAAAATGGTGTTTTCTACATATGAGCAGTATTAGGCTGAAAAAAATTGCTCATACACTCCCCCAAACATCACCAAAAAGCAAGTAGTAAAACAAAAACAAAACAAAATACCAAAACATAGCAGCAAACAAAACGAAATCAAACCCGAAGCCATCAACACCAACAAGCCTAAAAATTAACACCAAATGCCATCAATTACACAATCTAACTATATGCTAACACCATACTTCTGTTGCAACGAGTCCATAATAAACAGAAAAATAAAAATATAAATAATATTAAAATCCCCAGCCCCTATTCAAAACGATATTCAAAAATAATAAAATAAAATTGAAAAGTAACTCCCTTGGCTCTGAGGAAATTACGAAAAATAATTATTCATGGGTTGTGTAGCTGTTGATATTAATGAATCTTTCAAAAATATTATTAAAGAATGAATAAGGTATTTGTTATTGAGAAGTGTGATTTTTAGATATTTACATTTTATTAAAAAGTTTGATTCAGAATTACAAATTTTTTTGAAACGTACCAATCGACCAGCAATCGTGTTGTAGGATATTCTTTTATAGATATTGATGTCTAAAATATTAATTTAATGACTGTAAATTTAAAATTGCTTGTATCATATACATTAATGTCAACTTTGCCGCATGAAACAGAAATTTTTAAGTCTAGAAAGTCAGTATTATTGTTATCTAGATTGGTTTTAAAGAAAGTTCGTCTGGATAGATGGATTTCCAAATATTAGAAAAATTGCTATTATTAAAAACAATTAAATCATCAATAAATCTAAAGGCAGTATTTATCTGAAGGCAAAAGTTTTTTTTCAAAATAATGAAGAAATAAATTAGCAAGAATGGAAGAAAAATTAGAACATTGGGGTATACCCTTAATTTGAGTGTAAATATGCTCACCATTAAAAATAAAATTATTAAAAATACAGTAATTAACCAAAAAATCCCATTCCTCAAAATCCAGATCAATTAAGTTTTTAAAGTCATGATAATAATAGTTCAAAACATCTCTCAATTTATCCAGGGGTATGCTGGTAAATAGATCTTTAAAATCATACGTCTGAATATCATTAATAATATTTTTATCCAAAAAATTCAAAACCATATTATTATCACATGTAATCCAGGTAAAGCCTTCATCAATAATGGTAGCAAGGATAATTTTTAAATATTTAAATAGTAGAAAGTCGGGTTTAATCATATAAGAATTATTACCACAGGTGATGTAACGGAATTTAATAGGATTTTTATGAAATTTAGGAATAACGGTAATAGAAGGTAAAATAATGTGTTGATTGGAAATTTTAACTCTTTTATTTGAAGAAATGATTTTTTAAATAATGGTATTATAAGTAGATTTGCAGAATTTATATGTATCTGAATTCTTAAGTTCGGCATCAAGTAAGTTTAAATACAGTTTTTTACAAATGAAAGCATAGTTACCTGAGGCTTTGTCGACTGGTGTAATAATAAATTTATTTTGAATATCCTTAATGACTATGTTTATTGTCTTATATTTACCGGTATTGTCAAAAATAGATTGAATATTATTATTAATAAAAACTTTAAATTTATCATATAATTTCCATTTCTATTCTGTAAACAAACATAAAGGGACTTTAAATTTAGTAGAGGTCATAAAACAGAAGTTATCAATATATTCCAGAAAGCTTTTAAGTATAACATTTCTTTTAAAATTATAAATAGGCCTAAATTTAGTACATTTATACATAACATCCCTTAATTGATCATTTTCGACAATACCACCACAATGTGTCCCAAGTCTTCATTTAAATAGGGTCTGAAATCTATATTGTCTCGCACAAGCAAACAACTTTATCTCTATATAAATCAATCTTACTGAAAAAATTATTGTAATTTTTAAAAAATTTTCTCCCCAATGGTAAATCATATTTAAAGCATTTTTTTATATTGAGAAATTTTAAAGAAAAAATATTTTGTAGATTATTCACAATTCTGTTAAAGTGGAATTTATCGAAAATAGTATGTTTAAAACTTATCTTCATATAAATTGGATTATCTTTACTACTAGTTTTTTTCTTATTAATTTTAGAAAGTCTAGCCTTAAATAGATCATGGAGTAAAAGTCAATGTTTGAGAGAGTCAATGTTTGTGAGTAAATTCTTAAACTTAAGACACGTACCATCATTCAAAGAAAAAATGAATTTTTTTAAGGGTTTAAAATTAAAATTTTCAATAAAGTGTTTTTCAAGAAATTTCAGTTTTTTTTATAAAATTATTAAACTGGTGAATATTATCAGAGGTTTTTAGTTTCTTATTTTCACCGCTTCCTCTACATCCGCTCTTCGTTTTCTCTTTTGACGTATGGAATAAAGCAAAAGGATTGCAGTTATCAACATTAACCTGTGTATTTTGAAATAAATCATTCAAACCATAAGGAGCAAGTGTTTTAAATGTTAATATTTTCTTTAGCCAGTCTCAATTTTGTATCTTTAACAATATCAAGTATAGTAATTTGTGCATTGTTAAAACCATGTAAAGAAAAATGATGGAATTCCAGGTTAAAAGTGGAGTTGGAGTTATAATTTTTAATATTAGAGCGGTGAAGGTTAATACGCAAGTTCTACGAGTTACTGGTTTGACCAATATAACCCTTATCTTTTGTTATTTGCCTCAAGAAAACTTTACCTATACTTTCTTTTTATGAAATAACTATCACAGCTTTAGCTATGCTATCATTTTTTTAAGTCAAATTTTTGTTCTTTGTATCGCACGAATGTCTTAGAAAAATCTACTCTCATTCAAACGCATGCAAATATTTTGAATTTAGACGCTATCCTTTACTGCATTTCAACTTTCGTCCAGAATGTTTTCAACTTTACAGATTTCTCTACTAGCCTGTGAGCAATTTTTGATTAAAGGATCCCTATCGGGCTCAAAATGCATGAGATTGGAAAAGCTGTTTGCTCCAATTTTTTTCTCTCGAAAAATGGGTGAATACGTAATGGGTAAGGCTTACTTCAATTCCATGAGTTTAAAAGTGATGTGAAACTTTTTTTTTATGAATATTTTCATCACAAAACTCGTGCTACCACTTATATGGCTCACAAATGGAAAATACTGTTTTGGCTTTACTGATCTCAAAGGTTATCTAGTGTGGAAATAGAAATGTATGCGCACATAAAGGTGTTAATGGACTCCAGGGAGTTGAAACTAGAATTTTTTTGAGAAGTGTATTTTTGTTTTAAAAGTAAAAAAGTAAAAGCTTTCATACTTTTTGTAGAAACTAGAGATCAAGGAAAGAGAGGAATATAATTTTTTCTGGATGAATGAACAATAGTATCCTATGCATTTATTATGTGTCACTGATATAAAAGTACGTCTGATTTAGGTTAAAAAAAGTGCAAACAAGTTCGTATGTTGATAAGACCGACTGTTTCAGATAATGTACTTGAAAGCTTATAAAGCGTGCAACACGTTTAAATAACTGTCTTCATGGTTCAACTACAATAATAGCTTCATATAGAGCGCACAGCCGTATTGCAAATTTTAAAGTACAATGAGAGCAGGATGTAAAATGTATTTAGTCGTGAAATATTAGTATTCTAGATTCATATGTCGTAGCACTAGTATTATTGGATTGATATGTCGCAGTAATTGTACACACTATTTGTAGAGTACTGGTATTACTAGAATGTACTAGAGTACTAGCATTTCTCGACTCACGTAAAGTGCAACTGGTACACACTAGTCGTATGGTGTTATATGTCGTAGAGAAATAGCACACTATTATATTTGCATGTAGTAGTACTAGGACATACTAGTGGAATATTAGTAAGTCTAAGAGTACTAGTAGTACTATATTTACATGTCCTAGTAGTACACACTAATCATAGAGTAGAAATGTGTCGTAGAGAACTGGATTCACATATCTTAGTACTAGTAGCAATGGATTCTTTTTACATGTAATAGTAGTAGTACACGCTAGTCATAGAGTACTACAAGTACCACATTTACATGTAGCAATTGTATACACTAGTATAGAGTATTAGTATATCGTTGAGTAGTAGTACTACTAGAATTACATGTTGTATTAGAGTACCACTTGTCATTAGAGTATATACTTAGCTGCATAGTACTTAGTAGTTCTAGATTCAAATGTCGTAATACTAGTATAAATGGAATCCCTTAAAGAAGTAGTACACTCTATTAAAATGTTAGTAGGTCGTAGAATTCTAGTATTCACATATATACTAGTTTCTTATTAGTGTCATGGTATCAACAAAACACTCATTGGTTTCCATAGAAATAGTGAAAATAGAAAAGATTACAGCAGCTATACATTACACAAACGAAATTAACTGAATCGTACTGTACTGCGTGTATTTGGTATTTTGTATAATATTCTACCATGAAAACCAATATTTCAAAATCAGGCAATTCAATGTAACAAGTTAAATATTTATTTTGTCTAAGCATATGTGAGCTGCAGTTTATACAACCTTGATCTATAAATCAAATCCTTTTAACTCTAACATTTTATTAATTAAACATTCCTGTTCATTTAAATTACGTTTAAGTTTAAAATTTTAATGCATTGTAAGTAACAATTCAAAAATTCATACTTAAAATTTGTCAGATATAAGGAAATAAATCTTATTTATTAAAATTATATTGTTTTGATATTCATTGAACATTTTTAACTTACATTTTGCAAAGAACCTTTGTAATTGCTTTTTGTATTTTATTCCACAAAACAAAGTAATTCATATTTTAATCTACACTCAATAAACTTTCCGCTGTTCTTCAAATATAATGATTTTAAAAGTACTTAACCATCGATGATAATTTTGTCCAGAACGAAAGCTGCGGGAATCGATTTGAGTTATTTAATGCAATAATTAAAAGAATTTAACATATTATATAGTATACATAATGGCAAGACTCGCCAATTAAATGTAATAGCCCGTTGTTCCCGTGCTACGTTAGTTAAGATACATACCAGCCAATTAAATGATTTTACTCACTTGATAAATGTATTATACATAATCAGGTACGATTAATTCCTTAAACTAGGATTAAATATTTAAATTTTAAATACACGTTAAATTTATAGATACCATTTATTAGCTTTCTTTCTAAAAATAAAATAATATCCCGCTAAACAACAGCATTCCACACGAGTTACTTTGGATAATAATGTCATAACATAAATTTAAAAAAAACTGAAAGCATCTTCCATACCAAATTTTAGAATCCCTCATTGAGACGTCGAGTTTAGTTGTAGTAATGCAAAGCAACCGACGACTTCAAAATTTTTCTTCTTCCACATAATTTCTCTATCCTCACCATTCTAAACTTCATCTCAAATCCGTAAGGAGAAATGCCATTAGGTCATTAATGGCCCATAAAAGACCTCGAGCTGTGCACTACGGGTTAACGAAATAGACCATTAAAACTTAAGACAATTCCCACCGTGGCCTATTCGCCAACACGTAAGTCTTTCCTAATATTAAAATTTTTTGGATGGTTTTAAAAAGTAGATTGATTTACAAACCACATTATTTTATAGCTACACGAAAAGAAAGTTTTTTGTCCTGTCTGAAAAAAAAGTTAAATAGATACATCAATTTTTAAAGTTCTTGGGTGTCGATAAATTTTTTTTAACGGCTCAAAATCTTTACAAATCTATTTGCGCATTAAAACTACAACACGTTTTGGAAGAACAATACATACTGGAAAAATTATCATCTGGAAAATATTTTACAATCAAAATGAAATAATATGCCCTTTGTGTAACCTGCAGTCTTCACTACACTTCCCATACCTACATAATCCTCAACCAAGAGATGTTATTTAGTCGTTATGTGTATTCGGGAAAAAGCAACACTACAATATTTCTAAACCTCATGAAGCTGAGAGGGTTAAAATACAGTGAGAAGTATGTCACGTTGAAAATGAAAACAATAGTTTATGGGAAGAAAATTCCTTCTACTTCTTCATATGTATACATCCACTCTAGAACCTACATTCCTTCTACTTCTGTGCATGACTTTGAACCAACTTGTACCTTCTTGACGCATAGATTCCTTTAATGGATTCGCCGACCAACCGGTATAGTGGTTAAGGTGTTTGCCTCTAGATCGGAAGGTTCCTGGTTCGAATCCGGGTCCGTACATGGATGTTTGTAAACGTAAGGTGTAGAGGCGGCTGGTGCACCTTAAATCTGTCGTGGCCGAAAGTCCTCACGTTGGGTTGGCGTGGATGTTTGGAGAGTGGGGTGCCAGCTCAGGTGTTGCTTCGTCATCTGACCGTGGTTCAAAATTACGATGTGTTGTCCTCGGATCTCTCCCTTAATGGACTGATCCCAGACCGTCGTCAATAGCCCGTTGTGTTGCTCTAGTACGACGTTAACAAAAATTACCAATTACCTTTAATGGATTCTTTGGAATGTCTCTTCAAAGATATTTTATGCAATGTTACAAACTGACTCAAATTTTCTCTTGTCATGCTAGGATTAAATACTACTTTTATCTTATGTTATAGATTCTCCATTGTGCAATTGGGACAATTCAGTTGTTGAGGACATTCATCACGTCATCTTCCATTTCTCATTACATGATTGCGATATATTTCTTTCTCTGCTTGTTTCTCTTGGGAGAACCTTAGCCACTATAGTACAAACTGGTCATTCGTACCTTTAAGAACTTGTTTCTAGAAATACCTAAATATAAAAATTATGTCTATAATTATGATTCTGTATTACCTTATCCGATCAATACGTGTAATATGTGGTGCATATACAATATAAAACGTACTCTTAAACTTCAAAGTGGTTTCGACTAGATGCCTTGCTCATCAACACCTGATCAATTTTTTCTAAGTACGAGGTATATCTTCATCAAGTTATTGCTAATTTTTAATGATAATGAGATCAAGAACTGCACCGTTTTCCTCTAAAGACGAGATATCTCGTCCATCAAAATCAGATCAGTTTTGATGATGGCGAGATAAATAGTCAAAAACACCACGAGGAGTGTTAAAAATAAACTCAGAGTGTTGAACTAAGTTGAAGGATTCTGACTTTAAATTTAGGTTAAAATGAATCAATAATGTGACTCGTTAAGTCTTCCTTTTCAAGACACAAAATGCAGTCTCGCTGAACACTACTGAAAGGAAGTTACTTTAGGAAATGACGCTGCAAAGCATAGACAGAAAAAAACTTCAACTCTACTCAAGCGCACTTCAGACCTCCTTCCTTTAGAAAACCTCTCGGTCGACAGAAATTCAGCAAAGAGACAACCTTTCCAACAACTTCCCTCGAGGTTTATTCATCCCCCTCGATTTCCATCCCCCCATCCCAAACCCATAAGGAGAAACCCCGTTAGGTCACTAATGATCTATAAAAGGTTTCGACCAAACCACCACGAGTTAACGAAATAGACCTTTAAAACTGGAAAAAATCCCACCACGGCTCATTCATCGACACGCAACAGGGATAAAAGAAGCAGAAAAAAGAAAGACTAAAACCCCACCGAATGACTATAAAAGAAACTTCCATGATCTTCTCCAGCAGTCAATGGTCAGTCTCTTCGGGGGCACGGATGGATAAGGCAAAGGCAAGGCTCCAGTGACGATACCGGGAATCATTAGGAGACATCAACATCTCCATGAAAGAGTCAAGGGCTCCAGAAAGTAATGGCTCGGAGCAGAGGTTAATCTTCCGTGATAACCAGAGGATGGGAAGAAGCGGGAGAGATGGCTGATCTCCTCTTCGCCCCTTTTACTCTGCTCCTCCCTTCCGGATATGATTATCATCGGAAATGTTTTCCCGGAGCTGTTCCTGGATGGAAGAGGGGGAAAAATGGAATTTTATTATTTGTGTGCGTGGTTTCCTTTTTTTTTCCTGGCCCTGCATTTCGGTTATTTTTCTGGAAAGGGATGGAGAAATAACGTTGGGTGAATGGTAATAGAAAATATCATTTTGCTCGCGTCACCCAGATGAGTGTTCAATGCGCAGTTATGTTCATTTTCTTTCCCCGTTAAGCAACGTTGAACCCTTTGATCGGGTTTCGCTTCTATTGGTGGACGTGTTTTTCTGGTAACTGTATATTAGCCTTTTTTTTTAAGTAAGTGATTCGTGAAGAAGGATTTTTTTTCCGAGGAAGATGAAAAATATAGACAATGCTCAGAGAATAGAGATTGAAAGGAGTTTTCCACGCCAAACTAGTTTTCATTTTGAATACGATATGTTTATCATTTTATTTAACCCGACACAAGATTTCTGAACAGTTTAGTATTGCTTTTACCTCACAAAGTTCCATAACGACTAAATAATTACATCACTAGTTTTCTCCGTCGAGGAGACGCCGTGCGTGTTTCCGTTCGACACAAAAGGACTCCTCGCTTAGCTACAGTGCAGTTTTGTTTGATGAACTAACAAGAAATTAAATGTCGCTGTTCAAATTTAAAAGGCTTATGTAAATATTCTTCATTTAAGTTTTTAGTGTAAAGAAATGGTGTCAGTCCTAAAAACTTTTCATGCCTACTACATACATCACCAACACACGTAATCGGCCGACCCAACACAAGAAAAGATTCTATTCGTCAAGAGGGAGGTCAAAACTGACGTAAATTCACACAGGGAAGAATGTTGATTGTAGAACGGATATATGTACGTGTGTGAGGATAACGTATAAAAATAGATATACGTGTAAAATATATTTTCAAACGTAAAAAAAATTAAAGGATGGAGATTTTGGGCTATGGCAAAAAAAAATTACACATTTTTTTATCTCCACAAATGATTTTGATGATCTAAGAAATAAATAAGCTCACTCCATACAATCATATCTTTCCCAGCGATGAAAGTACAGTTTCATTTCTTGTGAAACACAATATTTTAGTTAGTGAGCAGATCTGAAGCCTGTGCGAACGTGAAATGAAGTTGCAAAATTCATACATAAGCACGGGTGATTACATTTCTAAATGCAAGAATAAAAAAGTAGGAAGTCAGTATCTGTTTATAGGTACTGACTTTATAAAGAAGATTTGTAAATCTAAACTATAACCTATTTTTGTGTTTTTCTAACTCCTTTTTCTGACGCTTTAATCCATCCTCAATATTATTTTTTCGTACCCCCTAACCGGTCCACCACGTACCCCCAGGGGTACGTGTACCACTGGTTAGGAACCGCTGTTCTAGGTGTTTCGACGAAATATCTCGTCTATCTAGATCTGGTCAACTTTGCTGAGTACATTTGCATTGCATGCGCATATTTATCAACCACCACGATAAAAATCCAAAATATGCCCATGTCATCTGAAAATTATCGTTTACTTTTACCTTCCGAATTCACTACGTTCTAAGGAATTGGAACTCAAGGTTCTGCAGGTGATTGATTGAGTTTAAATGATCGCCACAGTTTACTAACATAAAAAACTTTCTTTTCTGAATAGATTTTTTTTGAAACCTATTGAATTGAAACGCAGTAAAAATAACGCCACTGTGCCCAGTCTAAACCAAGATAGATTACGTTTCTGATTTATTGTGTATGTTTTTTGAGTTACGCTTTCAATTAACTAAAACCTTTTCCAGGAATACTTGAAAACATGCTACCTTTCTCCAGTTACAAAAACGGGTCCAAATTTCAAGGCGTTTCAAAAAATTACTTAGAATTTAGACTAAATAATCTGAGAACAACATCAAGTAGAAAAATGTTCGTCTCCTTCAAAAAATTTGAATGTTATTCACAAATTCAGCGTTTTATATGGTGTTGAACTTTTTCTGCTTTCTCTTAAGTATTTAGTTTCAGTAGCACATTAGAATAATTAATCATTCGTTCTCCCTTTGTGTAAAAACAGATAAAATGATTGGAAAATATTGCTCATTTCTGAAAACATTTCATAAAGAATTTAATACACTTCAAAGAATAATTTTTAATACAGACCATTGTTGTAAACAAGATGTAAAAATTATCTTAATTGCTTATAATGTTATCTTCTTTTATGTAAACTCGTGCATTTAATTAAATTTCTCTGAATCTTTATCTGAAAAATGTACAATTATACTTGATTCAAATAAAATTTTGATATGATTTGCGATACATGTGATTACTTTTAAATTCAAAAAGCAGTGGGAATATAAGCACACATTTACCAATAACGAATTAAGTAAATTACCTATTTGTCTGAGTGATTCTATGTAAAAACAATTTACTATTTTTATTTACTTTTTCCTGAATCCTTTTTTTTATAAAGGCTGTAAACTACATAACCTCCTCATCAAAATAAGAAAGTTCCATTCATTTAATCAATCGATTAATTTGCAATATAAATTTAATTTAATATTCTTGCATTGAAAGATGATTCCTTCATTGTGAATCGGATCTACGCAAATTCTTAATTTCTATATGACTATTTAAGAATATTTAATTCCTCATCACAAATTATATCCATCGCAATGCATCCTAATTTTTATGTATACTTTTTCTACATTTAATCAATTTTAAGTGCTATTGATTGTTGATTTTTAGAAGCAAATAAGCATTATCAAATAATGCTCTCAGAGTAATTCACGTTTAAATTATACATTTTTTATGCTCTCAAAGTAATTCATGTTTAACTGATAGATTTTTTCAACTAATTCATGTTTCATCTCTTTCCTGCTTTAATTTAATTTTCAATTGATACCTTTCGAGGATACTTTGTTATTCTCTAGAGTACTTAGCATTTTCTTTTTTTTTTCCCCTGAACGTGCATTCTGGTTATTTAATTAATCATTTTAAACACTTTTGGCAAAGAAATATTACTTTTTGCGGCGTATGGCCAATTAAGTTATTACAAATTATTTAATTATTTTAACGAACATATTTTATAAATCAATTAACGGAGTTGAGATTTTTTTAAATTGCGTATAATGAATCTAAATACAGTCGAGCCCATTTATTGCGAGTTCGGATAGTTCCCTGTGGAAAATTTACAGGAAAAAAGAATTTTAGATGTGGTGATGTTACTTTTGTTGATAATATTGCTAGCAATTTCGACGTTGAAATTGAAGCACAACGCGACTTTAATCGATTTTACTGCTTTACATGTCTGCTTCTCCAGCGCACGCTGCTCATATGGCATCTTGTCTGATGTCTTAGGTATCCCAAAGACCTCAGCCTGCTCTCTAAGTGCTGCTTATTGGTTACAATAGTACTTTTCGTAGTGTTTCATGGGCATATTTGAAAGTTTTAAAGCTCTGATTTACTTTCTTCCACCTACCTCGGTCTAAATTTAAGATTTCCCGCTGGTGTGATTCACATCGAATAGAGATCAGATAGAAACTTAGATGCTGATATCAACGAAATAACATGTGGTTCAAACGTGATAAATTTCTAAAGGAACACGTAACCCGATAACAAGAAAAATGTGGAGCATTATCACGAACTTTCTCGTCTTAAACGGCAATGGTTGTGTATATTTCGTGTATTTCTTAACATAGTTTTTGTTTCTATCCAACGGTATATGCACCGTACTTGCGTGTTTTACTCATTTTTGAACATTGGGGCGAGAAGGGTCATGCCAAATTCCAAATTAACTCCACATGATAAAGAGAAAGTTATACGTTGAATAATTCTACAAACATCACTAGAGATCATATTAACAAAATATTGTATCTTGAGTTCAAACTTTTTCATAGTAACACACAAGCAGTCTTTCGTTCGTGGGAGTTTCATTTCCCAAGCTTTTTCACATAAAAACAAAATACTGCTTAGTTTAAACCACCGTACTCGAATATGTTTATTACCGACTTTCTTTATGAAGGAACAAAAAGAAATTATATTTAACTGCTCGAAACCATTCGTCAACAAAAAAAGAACATTCTAACAGATAGATTCTGTAGCTGGTTTCTTGTCCATTACTCATTGTATGAAAAAACCGTAACGCCAATCGAAAGATAATTAATAACCACTACAGTGCTTAAAAGAAAACCTGGTTTTTTACCCCATTATATCCTACTTTATCTTCAAAGATTTATATAATGTGAATAAAAATGAGATAAGTAGCTGATGTTTTTATTCAGATTTAAATTTGAGATAAATTTTATTTTTCAGTTACATTGTTAGTTGGAATCATATCTTTTTTGTACATTTCGTAGTAGATATAAGTAGTTAAATAGAAACGTTAATAATTGAAGATAGATGTAAAACGTTTGGCAAAATAAAATAAATTATGAAATAAAACTAAGATAAGAAACTCGTCTTTTAATTTAGATGTATCTCTCATTATAAGTATAAATTTTATTTTAATTCCACTGGTTATTTGTGACTATTTTTTGTTATAAATTTGATAAGCAATTTGGATATATATTTGTAAGCTAACTCATAAACATAAATAATTGACAAAATAAAAAATAACTGTCTTTAAAGTTACAATCACAGCTTTTACAGATAATTCGGAAATGCAACATAACAAAATAACAACATAATTTTATTATTACGAGATTCAAATTCATAGTGCTTTTTCTATCTACAATAAACAAATTACACATTTAGAGTCAGAACTATATATATATATATATATATATATATATATAGTTAAAATATAATTTAAAAACAGGGTAGAAAATTAAATTAATGATTAAATTCCTGCATTTACCAATAAATTTCTAAAAGCAGTTTTGGTTTTAAGTCTTTAAAATGCAGTTTTATAAGTTTACAGAGTAATCCTTTAAAAAATTACAAAATTAAATATTAAACAATTACATTTTTTTGCGAACGAACTATTATATAATCTCTTCTTAATTAAATCAAGCGATAAAAAAGTGTATTTTAGACATTTTAAATTTTATATTTAATTATTTTAAGGGTTCGGATAGTAGATAGCCCTGCCTGCCCCTTCTGCTGCAGTGGTGGGACGATGAATACTGAACATCTCTCTATCTGTCCAGGTCTTACGGTCCTGATATTGGAAAGTCAGTGATCTCTTGGACAGTTTGACTCCTTGATCTCTGCTTCAGCGTTCAGCGTTGCTCCTCAGAGTATTTGATCTCTGTATGGCGTTAGGCGACTTTACCGCCCTGCTGCATTGGAAATATAGAAAAAAAATATTTTAAGTGTTATAGTTATGTTGAATTCATAGACAATACTTCGCTTCATACATGCTGGAATTTATTTTTTTAATTCAGTCTATTTTAAAACTCGTCAAAAATAGGTTTTCGAGGGTTCCTTTTTATTGCAGAATTTTATTTGTAAGTAAAATATTATCAAAGACGGTTAATCGAATATAGTTAGTAAAATGTTTTATTATAATCGGGGTCAAAAAGTATCCGAACACGTCTTGTTAGTTGCGTCCTGAAATCGTACTTTCAAACCCATAGTGGTAGGTAGTTAATTAACGTCTAATTGAAGCAACGCAACAGGTTGTTGGAGACGGTCCGGGAGCGATCCCAATGTGAAAGATCTGAGGACAACATTTCGTAATTTTGCACCGCGGTCAGATGACGAGGTTGGCACCACACTCTCCAAACCTCCACACCACCCCAACGTTAGGAGATCTCAGGCCCCGACAGATTTAGCGTGCACCAACCCCATCGTATACAAAGGTGATTGATTCAAGTTTCGAACTTACCACCCTTCGTTTGCTATTCCGTTACTCTTCCAACTTAGCTTCCAAGGGCCAAGTTGGTGCTCGAAACTGATCACCAGAAGTAGTTTCGACCTAGGAAACGAGATTTTATTATTCTCTAAATATTTTTGATTGAATTGAAATTTGCTGCATTTCTAGGCTACCAGTCAGATTTACTGTAGGCATCGCTATTATTATACGCGTAACTTGTACTATTCCATATTGCTGGCCATGGAAAAAGCAACACCACGAAGCACTCAATAGCCTTGAAATTTGCACGATATGTAGATCATTAGCATATTCATTTGCCTACATGCAAATTATCTGAACCAAGAGTGCCTCCTATAAGCGGCATTGAAGGGGAAACAAAGAGACGATTTTATTATAAATGTGTATAAATATTATAAATGTGTACTCGACTGTTCTAGTGTATAGGAAGTTTACTTGCACCTCGTCGAAAAATACGGCAGAGATACAAACACGTTTCTAAGTTTGTGGAAGAAATGCGTTAAGTTAGGGTGTGTTACACATTGACCTGGTAATTGGTAATTTTAGTTAACGTCGTACTAGAGCAACACAACGGGCTATTGACGACGGTCCGGGATCAGTCCCTTAAGGGAAAGATCCGAGGACAACACTTCGTAATTTTGAACCACGGTCAGATGACGAAGCAACACCTGAGCTGGCATCCCACTCTCCAAACTTCCACGCCAACCCAACGTGAGGACTTTCGGCCACGACAGATTTAAGTTGCACCAGCCGCCTCTACACCATACGTTTACAAACATCCATGCCCGAACCCGGATTCGAACCAGGAACCTTCCTATCTAGAGGCTAACACCTTAACCACTATACCGGTTGGTCGGCACACATTGACCTGTTTCAGTACGTGCAATTCGACGGCGTCTGCAGCTGTGGGGAATTTTTTCAAGGCGTCCGTTGCTGCGACTACATTTGACTCTACACCACAAATGTCTGCAGCTGCAATTGGGCGAAGAATGGCAGGTATGAGCCACGGTCAGATGAAAAGCACCTGAGCAGGCACCTCACTCTCCAAACTTCCACACCATGTATACGTGAGGCAACGACAAATTTAACGTTTATCATCACCCTTTGCACGCAACAGTCTCTGGTTGGATTCGAGCTCACAACCCTCCGAATGCTAATCCGTTACTCTTCCGACCTGGTGCGAAGAACGCCGCACATACACAAATGAATGGCTTGGCGTGTGTGGCTGCAGAATGTCGATGATCGCCTTCTACTTTTTCACTATGCATCTCCCTACCCCTCCGTCACCTGAAGTTATGGTATGGGGCGCCATAGGTTTCTACTCCCACATCCACTTATTACAAATTGCTTGCTATACTAAATATCCATCGCTACATTTAAAGATTTGGAGAGTAATATCATTATATATCTCAAAAAGATTTCCTTGCGTCCAGCTTTCAACCGGACATTTCATGATGGCAAAGGGCACGTAACTTAAACAATTTTCTCAGTCCATCAGATTTCACATCATTTATCTTCCCGTAAGTCAGATATGTCCCCATCAAAAACGTGTGGTTGGTGACCGTCCTGGCATATCACAGGCTATGCCAGAGTTGCTAAGGCAATGTACAGAAACAACATGGGCTGACATACCGAGGCGAGGTAGCCTTGTTGGAAGATTAACATATTGGCATCCAGAGGTTTCCAAGTTCGAATCCAACCAAATACCGTCTTGTACAAAGGGCGATGGTGCACGTTAAATCTGTCGTGACTTCAAATGTCCTCACGCTGGCGAGGTACGGAAGTTTGGATAGTGGGGTACCAGCTCAAGTGTGACCTCGTCATCTGATCGTGGTTCAAAATTACGTGGTGTTGTCCACGGATGGCTCTTCTGACTTCATCCCAGACCGTCGCCAATAGCCCGGTGTTTTGCTCCAGTGCGATTTCAATTAAAATACCGACCTGCGGATGGAAATTCATTTCAACGGCGATACTATTTTAAGTGTTAAGATCTGTGAGAAATGGAAAATATTTGGATAAACAGCGAAACGTTTTGTGACGAAATCATAAGTAACCCAACCGTCAACATTGGCTTCCTGCTACAAATAAGTTTTCAAATAGTTGCAAGATTAAATCTAAGAGAGTGTCCATATGTATATAAACAGAAGTCTGGAATCTCCAAAGGGATTTAAATCTCATTGACATGGTCTATGCGAATATTTTCAATGTTTGCCGAGGCTCCATTCGTTTGAATAGTTTAAATTAAATGAATTGTGAATCTATATGTCACCGAACAGTCGTGTTGGATGAATTGTGTAAATATTTCCATTAAACAAATGGTACAACTCAAGCACAATAGAAAATGTCGTGTAAGTATTCTCAAACACTCGAAACGTTTGTTCCGGAACCATACCTGTGTTTGCAGATTCCATCTTCCGAAACAAGAACAAACATACCTTTTGCATTTTGGAATGGTAGAATCGGTGGTGTCTCAGACATACAAACTATCCTTTTCTGTTGGAATAAGAAAATCGAGGCTGCTCTATTCGCGTTAAGGAAGTTTTTGTTTACTTTGTCTTTTGGGTACAAAAAATAAATATTTTAAGACTAGAGAGCTGTGTAGCATGCATTCCGTAACTTTGATTTGGATTGGGAACAGCAAAAGTATCGAAAACTTAAAACTTCTAAATATTAAAAAATTTCGGGTTTTTAAGTACGAATTTGTATAGTAAAATTGCTTTGTGAAGATATAGAAGCAATAAAGATTTTTCTCTTACCATTAAAGCTTTGGTGGTTGTCTTAATTTTGTATCCCACCTGCAGCAAAACTGACGTGAGAGTGATGGAAGATATATTTCGGGGCTATCAAGGTCTCATATCGTCTCTCTTCATTAGAAGAAAACTAACCAGATCTTGGAGGTATCGTCATCATTAAAAAATCGGCAATATGGCGAGAGATCTTTTCATTAGCAAAATTGGTCAGAACCTTGTTGGAAATATCTCGTCGAAACCAATGGGAGGATAAATATTATTTTAATGTAACTTGTTAACCACAATCTATTTTGACGTAAATGTGTCTTGCATTCTTCTGGCGATCAAACAAATGGCAGGATTTCTCACTTTTGTGCCTCGTAAACTTTAAATGATAATCTGACAATTTGAATTTTTTTGGATAGAAGGGTCCATACCAAAATGTTGAATAGTTGAAGGAATGTATTGGTAAGAAGGTAGGGGTAGAGCTGGCACTAAAAACACTGCAGATGTATTTTGGTAGCACTGAAAATGGCTACTCCGTAGACGTTTGGTAGTGTAACTTCGGATTTCTGGGATAGGAAACTCAAATTCTGTCTGTATAGAATATAACAGGGTCTACAGCATTACTTAGAAGTAATATCCCATAAAAAGTTTTCTAAGGTCATGTCTGTAAGTGTGCTTAAAAATAAAATTTCCAAAGTGTCAAAAAAGTTCCAAAGTAAATATGAAGATAGATGTAAGAAACACGTTTATTTGAAAAAAAAATTCAAAGGAAATCGCAAAGTTACAAAGTGACCAATGATTGTTCAGTGATAGTTAATCCTTAATGTTGATTTAATAACAGTCTATCTTCTTAGCCCCGGGGTGCATTCCCTCTCCCGAACAGATGAGATAATTACGAGTAAATGGATGGAGGTTGTAATCCAACAATAGAAATAGACATATGGGTGAATAAATCCGCATCATGGCAACTGACAAGGCGAATAGCGCGATATATAGCAGACATAAGGCATAGACATGAAATATATAAGTAAACTGAGTATTGACTATTCAGAGGAACTTTAAGAAATGTGACTAATATGTTGACTATTAGTCGCGTGACTGTTCTGTAAGACCTTTACTTGTTTAGCTGATTTTGTATCTTATCATCTCGTTTGGGGAAGTAGCATCGTATGACAGGGTAGATATGTGAATAATTATTTCTGAAGAGTGACGACAAGCGTGAACTCGACAAAGTCTTCTATCAAATGATAAATCAATAGATGGGTGTCTTCTACAGTCCCGTGGACCAATCAGATTATGAATGTTAGGTTCTACCCAACAGACGAAGTATTCTAAGAGTCACATGATCCTGGATGCATTTAAAGGTTCCCCATTACGGACTCTACTTTAATACTTCCTCTATAGAATAAGGTAGGTAGGTAAGCATTTAATTAACGCACTGGAGCAATACAACGGGCTATTGGCCGCGGTCCGGGATCAAACCTAGGATCGGGAAAGATCCTAAGACAGTACCACGTAATTTTAAACCACAATCAGATGACGAGATCACATCTAAATTCACATCTTACTCTCCAAGATTTCGCACCACACCAACGTGAGAGCATTTGAGGCCACGACAGATTTACTGCACACCAGCCCCCCCCCCCCATATTCACGACGATCTTTGGTTGGTTTCCAACTCGCAACACTAGGATTGTTTATACGTTACTCTTATTGAGGCTCCTGTGGCATAAGAGTTAAACGCCTATAATCTGCTTCATGTGGCATAAGAGTCAGTGGCATAGGAACTGTTTCCTGTGGTATAACAGTTAGTCGCATAGAAACTAGGGATGCGACATCGATGTCGATGTTTTCAAAACATCGATGTTTTTGAAAAAACATCGATGTATTTAACATCGATGTATTGGGGTCGATGTTTTGGTAACATCGATGTTTATACGTGTCGATGTTTTTACGTTGTCGATGTTTTATTTTTAAATGAAAAAAGTACCGTTATACAAATTTAAAAAATAACCAAGTAGCATAATTTTCATAATCAGCAAATTGAACATACTTTTAGACCAAAGTGACCAAGGATGAAGGGTCTGAAAAGTAGGGATGCGACATCGATGTCGATGTTTTCTAAACATTGATGTTTTAGAAAAAACACATAGATGTATTGGAGCCGATGTCGCATCACTAGTTGCTAAACCAGTTTTAAGAAATGGGGAAAAAAGTTTAAATACACTGAATTTTAAAAACATATATGGTTTGGGAGCCATGTATTATCAACATCGATGTTTTAATTTTGAACATCGATGTTTTACTGTCGATGTCGCATCACAAGTTGCTAAACCAGATTTTAGAAATGAGGAAAAAGTTTAAATACACTGAATTTTAAAAACATCGATGTTTTTGGGTCGATGTATTATCAACATCGATGTTTTAATTTTGAACATCGATGTTTTGCTATCGATGTCGCATCTCTAATAGAAACTGCTTCCTGTGACAAAATATTTACTCTCATAGAAACTGCTTCCTGTGGCATAAGAGTGAGTAGTATAGAAACTGCTTCCTGTGGTATAACAGTTAGTCGCAAAGAAACTGTTTCCTGTGGTATAACATTTAGTCGCATAGAAACTGCCTCTTGTGGCGCATAAGAGTTAGTCGCATAGAAACTGCTTCCTGTGACATAAGAGTTAGTTGCATGGAAACTGCTTCCTGTGGCATAAGAGTTAGTCGTATAGAAACTGCTTCCTGTGGTATAAGAGTTAGTCGCATAGAAACTGCTTCCTGTGGCATAAGAGTTAGTTCAATAGAAACTGCTTCATTTGGCATAAGAGTTAGACGCATAGAAACTGCGTCCTGTGGTATAACAATTAGTAGCATTAAAACTGCTTCCTGTCGAAAAAACGTTAACTGTCATTGACAAATTTGTCGCTGGCTCAAGACTAGTTACAACTAAGTCAACACTGGGAAGTGTGCGGGACTTCTACAGATCTGCCCGCATTCACGTTATGCGAGAGAAAACCATGTAAACCTTTCAATAACAGAGTGCACTGGGTCTGGGAGTAAATCCATTCGTACCACGATGATACTTTTGCTTGGCAGATCGCCTAGGGCTCCACAATTAAATTATCGCGACCTAGTATGTAGGCTTGCAGGGTGAGGAATTGGGTGGGCAGCAGTTTCCTTTGACGTTCATGGGCCTTTCGCATTTGTAGATTGGGGGCAGCCAGACTGAAGATATTCGTGGATTGTGGGAATATCTCCACCGTCTTTGTCGGAAACGAGCAGCAGGGATTAATCTGGGACCATCTGAGATTTTCTAGGGGTAACGATTCAGAGCTCTAAAGTCCAAAGATTTTCGTGCTTGGGTGGAACGCTGTATGATGCTCTTGATGTTAGTTTTCAAGACGAATCTCAAATCTGTAACCGGAGGGTTTCAAGTTATAAACTCGAACCAAACAAATACCGTCGTGGATCTGGGGTCTGATGCAAGTTAAATCTCCTTTCTCTTCGAGATTGATACATGAGTATCACCAATAACCCGTTAGTTGTTCCATTGCGACGCAAATACAACTACCTACCTATTATACCAAGAAGAAATATCAAACGGGTTCATATTACAGCGCTCAGGGCCAACCAACCTGTCTGGTGGTTCAGGTGTTAATCTCTAGATCGGAAGGTTCCTGGACCGAATCCGGGGCAGTGCATGAATGTTTGTAAGCGTATGGTGTAGAGGCGGCTGGGGCTCCTTAAATCTGTCGTGACCGAAAATCCTCACGTTGGGTTGGTGTGGAAGTTTGGAGAGTGGGGCTCCAGTTCAGATGTTGCCTCATCATCTGATCGTGGTTCAAAATTACGTGGTGTTGTCCTCTGATCTTTCCCTTAGGGGATTGATCCCGGGCCGTCGTCAGTAGCCCGTTGTGTTGCTCTAGTTCGACGTTAATTAAACATTACCAGATTACAGCGATCTGGTTTTTGAAATGTTCGTATGAAAATAAGAAAATAAATTACAAACAACACTATAGTACACACACAACATCTATGTCGCAAGGTACCTTCCGACGAAAATCCCGAATGTCTCTGTGTATTTCCACTTTCCGGTTTTCTACAATTAATTGTGCGGTCGCGGTACGTACAACTTTAAAATAAATTAGATTATCTCGTCGTCGCAACGCAAGTTTAGTTGTAAAGGTCGGAAATTCAAACAACCGTAAAATGCCTTTCCGGCGTCTTTGTTTTACGCCCATTATGGAGGCCCAGTCTCTACTCTTTCGGAAGAACAACACGGTAACGCAATTGTTTGCGTAAACCCATTCTCGAAATTTTCTAATTGTCCCGGGTTTCGCCTTTCTCTTTTTACCCGAAAGCAATCTGGATTCTTCATGGGTTGTCTTCTGAAATGCGAGGTTTTTAAATGTGGAAATTAATGTTACGAGAGTTATTTTTATGTTTTTAATTTTTTATTTTGATTTTTGTGGGTTTAAATTTATTGCAGAGGGGTAAGCTACATCCATCGTTCTTGAATATGATGCATGTGTGCCATTATTTTACTGCCGGTAGCATTTGAAATAGTCCCGGCTGAATTTTTCATATTAAATACAGTGGCTTTCTTTTACGGTATTTTTTAATTAATATGCATAATAGCATTTCCTGTTTAATTTTCTGTTTATTGTAACCTTCATATATTTCTCTCTTCATTTCCAGTTAAGCTTTCTATGTGTATGTCAATTTACTTGACGTAATCTGTTTTGTGATTGGCGCAGCTTGACCAAATATGGCATCACGCATCATAAAAAATAAAACAAACCCGAGAAAGATTGTTTGGGTTTGGTGTATGATTTCAAAACTCGTCGAAATGGGTCACATATTTAAAAGGAAATTTCTTTCATCGTATTGAAAATTGTTGTCCATAGACTTTAAAAGAATTGTTCACAAACTTTGAAAATTTTTTAACTGCCTGAATCAGAGAAAATATAAGTGTAGAGTGAGAGCAATAGTAACCGTTGACCAGGATCATGTGACCAAAACTAGTAGTCACATGACCCTTAGACTTCTTTTGACAGCTGGATGGAACCAATTATTCATCATCAGAATTTTTTATAAGAGACTCGAACCTCCCAACCTACCCATAAGGTGGAAGGCTACCAGAGAGACGGTTGGGAGAAAATTCGTCAAGCCCTATAAGATCCTCAGAGTTCGAAGCCCAGCAGGATAAACAAGATACAAATAGATTCGTACAGAACAAATACAAGTAACGAACAGAAGTAATGTTACATAGACACTGAATCCTATGGGACAACTTAACTTCTTAGAGACTAGTGATTATAAAATTTGCAAAGAGAGCATTGAAATCAGATAATGCAAAAACGTAAACATAATTAGTATCCCGTCCCATAAATTATTCATGATCTGATTGATTCACGAAGCAGAAGAAGACGCTCATTCTTTGATTCACCATCTAATTAGTCCGGACGACTTAGTGGTAGACTTTGGCGATTTCTACGATTTTGTTCACACTATTAAAATGGCCTTTCCCGCACCAACCCTGTCATTAGATGTTACATCGCCAAACTTGGCGATAAGATGCCGAATCGGGCAATCAAGTTAGTTTTCACAGAGCAGTCATGTGACTACTGGTTGACATGTTAGTCACACTTCTTGAAGCTCATCTTATGAGCAATACACAGACAATACAGCAACCAGTGCGCTTGTGCAATACACTCTATATATGTCAATGTTTGGAAAAAATGGAGTTCCTGAAATTAAATCATTAAATGCTTAAATATTTTCACAACCGATGCTTCTATTTTATAAAACTCATCCCCCAGAAAAATTAATTAAATAAACCTTTTTTAACTGTCTTAGGGAATGCCTCAAGCTCTGACTTCTAAGACCTAAGGATTATTTTAGGTGATTACCTGAACAAAACCAGTTTCTTTATTTAAGTAGCTCAAATAAGTAGTTTCTGTTGTTCACAAGTAAGCTAATAAATTCTCAGACTTGTTAATTGTAATGTTTTAGCCAGTTATATTTTTTTCTTGACTAACTGACAGCAATAGTTAGTGCGTTTTTATATAATTCGATGTAATATTTGCATACCCAGACGATATCAAATTAGTATACACGTACGTAAAATTAATTAAATTTGGAAAATATGGTAGCGAAATCTAAATGAATTATCTGGTGTATTCATACAATGTCGTTAAATATGTTTTCTAAGACTATGTAGACTATCTCTCAATATTAAAAAAAATGTTCTAAAACTATGTAAAACATGATTTAGGTTGGTACATTTATTTAATTTTAATGTCGCTAAGGCTATATATTGACAAAGCTGCCCCGATTGCATGAAAAAAAAACCCATTATTGACTGTTAAAAATTATAAAGAGGATGTGGGGAAAAGCAAAAAAATAGAAGAACCAACGAGGGTTAAACTAAAAAGAGGACAGATCACTAGTGTATGGTTCGGTCCTTTCACATGGGCTTCGATGAGTTTAATCTTTTAATAAGGTGATAGGTTAGAAGGAAAATATGTAATTAAATTTCCATCGCCATGGCAGAACACAATGGGCTATTGGAGCCTATCCGGGATCAATCCCAAAGGAAAATATCCTAGGACAACACCTCGTAATTTTGAACCACGGTCAGATGGCGTTGTCAACAGCTGAGTTGGCCTCCCACTGTCTAAATTTCCACACTTTTCCAACGTGAGTTTATCTGTAGCCACGACAGGTTTAGCATGCACCAGCCCTCATGTACACAATGGTCTTTGGTCGGATCAAATTCCGACTATCCGATTGCTGAACATCGACTCTACCATATGGGCTACAGAGGCTCCGGTGATAGGTTTCAAGGTAAACAAAGCGCTGTCACAGCTGGTGTCTTTAGCAGAGATTTCTGTTCTAAGTTTATCATTCGGCTCCTTAAGCGATAGGCAGTAGTAATGAAATGACTATGGGAGGAAAATTTATCCACGGCGAAAGCTGTTCATGCTTTTGCGTATGGCAGGCCTCTTAACCACTTTATACCCCTATTTGAAAATCGACTGACACAAGATTAAGTGCCTTTTCATCAGAGGCACACTGTACCACGGTGTTGTGACGTTCACGTTCGTTTCAATAATGTAAAGAAAAAAGCAACCGAAGAAGCAAAAAATCTCTCCTCCTAAGCGAACCGAAACTTTTGCAACTATTCCGTATATATATATATATAATCAGTTTTAAATTTGTCCTCTTGTATTCTTCTTTGAGTCAAGTATTTCTAATTCTAACTGTTGTGGCCCACCAGATGGCAGTACCCATCTCTGTACGGGGGATTTTGTTATTGTTTACTTTTGTTGGAGTTAGCGTCCCTTGAGAGCGTCGGGTGGTTGAGTGTCCCACACCAGCGCTAGAGTTTTTATGAGAAATAAAGATTAAACTGGTAATCTATTTGTGAGTTATTGAATACTTATCCAAAAGGACTGTCAGCACAAAACCCAGACCAGCCATTTGGTCCTAGCAGCCGGAGATAGCTTGTTGTGCAACATTGAAGTCAGAGGTATGTGCCATTTTCTTTTGGATTGAAGTAAAGAGTGAAACATGTTTAAAGGGGCGAAGAAAGAAGATTTGCGATTGATCGCCATTGAATTAGGTGAATCAATTAATGACTCTATGACAATGCTGACTTTAAATAAATTGATTTCCAACCATTCGGCTTACATTGAAAATCCTGATATGGTCGAAGGTATTGCAAACTCGATCATAGAAGGCAGGAAGTCGGAAGAGAAAAGTCAACATGAATTGGAACAATTAAAATTAGCAAGAGTAAATGCGGAATTAGAGCTAGCCCGAATGCGAGCAGATGATAAAAACAGTGTTAGTAATGGATCCCAGGATGTGGATAAATGCGATTCCCTCGATAGTTTGATTAAAAGTATTCGCACCCTTACAATTAAAATCCCAAGTAGACCTGAAGGGTGGTTGTTCTTTTTTAATTCTTTAGAGCGAGCCTTTAATACAAAGAATGTTCCTGAGAAATTTAAGGCTGAAATTCTTTTAAACTTGTTAGGAGAAAAAGCCTCTAATGTAATTATTTACATTTCGGATAATGAGTTGAATGACTATTCTAAAATCAAATCCATAGTGTTAAGGGAATTTGAACCCACCCCTCAGGCGTGTTTGGAAAATTTTAGGAAGGCTAACCGTCTTTCAAATGAAACTTACATTCAATTCGCGTCAAGGTTAACTAGTAGTTGGGATTACAACCTAAAACTGAGAAAGGTTGATACATTTGAAACTTTAAACCAGCTCATTGTTTCTGATAGGATTTTTCAAAATTTAGATAAAGAGACAGCGTCTCACATCAGTGTGAGACAAATGGGCAATTGGTTTACTCCTATGGAGTTGGGCAGAGAAGTAGATTTATATTTTACATCGCGCGGGAAACCCCTCGACTATTCAAATGTTAATAATAGAAATAATCATTCTAAAAGTGTGTCAAAAGTGTTTTTATCTTTAAAGAGTTTCAAATGTGCATTTTGTAATCAAAATAATCATGCTATCTTTAAATGCTCTGGTTATTTAGAATTATCTATAAGAGAGAGATTAGAGTTTGCAAAAAAGAATAACCTTTGTTTTAAGTGTCTTCAACACCACAAGGTTCAAAATTGTAGCTAATTGTAATTATTCTTGCTATAAATGTAAGAAAAATCACCACATATCATTACACTTTAACTCTGAACAAACTCAAGTGGAGTCCGACTATAAAAATTCTCATATTTCAAACCGCAATCAGAGAAGTGACAACACGACTCAATTCCCATCTGTAGCAGCTGCAGAGTTTGTCCCAAGTCAAAATAGTGAGGAAAAGATATTTACAGGTACTAGTTACGTTGGAGACATCAGTCAGACAGTGCTGTTATCCACTGCACTTTGTTATTTGAAAGATGAATATGGAAATAAATTTCCAGTTAGGGCGCTTTTAGATGTGGGATCAATGAGTCATTTTGTCACTTCAAGCTGTGTGGAAAGATTAGGTTTTAAAAAGGATAAGATCAACATTGTGGTATCTGGATTAAGTGATACAAATATGACTATTAATTCTAAAATGTCTGCTCAGTTATTAAATGAGTCGGAAAGTTATAAACGAGATTTGGATTTTCTGGTTGTTAAGAAAATTACAAATATAACGCCTGCTAAACTCCTTAAAATTAATTGCATAGGTCTGAATAATGTAGAGTTAGCAGATGAGAGATTCAATGTACCAGGTCGAATTGACTTATTACTTGGAGCAGAGATTTATTACGAGTTATTGAAACCGGGACAAATATATCCCCCAGATTCTAAATTGGTACTTCAAAATACTGTTTTTGGGTATGTGATTGGAGGTAGTGTTTCAGTTGCACATGCTAGTGGTTTACATTGTGGTCTAATAAGGGATAAAAGTAACTTAGATGAGGTTATGTCAAAATTTTGGGCGATAGAGAATGTTGAAAATGAAATTCCTAAAAGTAAGGAAACTTTAATTTGCAATGATCATTTCAAGCAAAACCATTTGAGAGATGAAACGGGACGATATATCGTTAAAATGCCGTTAAAAGATGATCCAATAATTTTGGGGAAATCTAAAGATATTGCAATTAAAAGGTTAAATTCATTATGGAATCGCCTTGGGAGGGATAACGATTATCTAAAATTATATAGAGATTTTTTAAATGAATACGAGGAAATGGGGCACATGAAAGAGATAGGCGATTTTGAGGAGCAAGAGGGGACGTATTACATTCCTCATCTTGGGGTCTATAGGCCAGATAAAACTACCAGTCGCCTTCGTGTCGTTTTCAATGCAAGTAGCTTGACGACGAAGGGAAATTCATTGAACTCTCTCCAATACAGCGGAGGTGTCATTCAGGACGATCTCTTCTCAATAATGGTTAGGTTTCGAAAACATCCCTTTGCGTTCACAGCTGATATTGAGAAGATGTTCCGTATGATTTGGATACACCCTAGCCAAAGAAAACTCCAACGAATTTTGTGGAAGAATGATTACAATGCCCCAATCAGAACTTACGAATTGAATACAGTCACTTATGGCGCGGTTAGTTCTCCAAACCTGGCAACACAAACATTGCAGCAACGGACCAGAATGATTACAATGCCCCAATCAGAACTTACGAATTGAATACAGTCATTTATGGCGCGGTTAGTTCTCCAAACCTGGCAACACAAACATTGCAGCAATTAGCTTTAGACGAAGCAGAGAACTTCCCCCTAGCAGTGCCTATACTCATGAACGACTTCTACGTGGATGATGTCCTGTCAGGCGCAGAGACACTGAGTGCTGCTAAGGATATTCAGCATCAACTTTCCGAGATTTTAGGAAAAGCTGGCATGAAACTCCACAAATGGTGTGCCAGCGATCGAGATCTTTTGTTCCATGAAGATGGAGAGTTTTCCTTCAACTTACCTGACGAAGTTAAGACTTTAGGCGTTTCATGGAACCCGAGAACTGATTCATTCTTTTTTAAAGTCAAAATAAGTGATGACAGTTGTACCAAGCGTTCGGTACTGGCTACGATAGCTCGTATTTTTGACCCCCTGGGACTTCTTGGACCTGTAATATCAAAAGCCAAGATTTTTGTACAGAAATTGTGGCTTCTAAAAATAGGTTGGGACGACGTTCTTCCCGAGAAAGAAGAGAAGATCTGGAGGAAATTAGTCCAGTCGCTATCATTAGTCAACAATTTAGAAGTTAGCAGGTGTATACTTCTGAAAGATGCGGTAACTATAGAATTTCATGGGCTCTCTGATGCCTCAGAGAACTGTTATGGATGCGTGGTATATCTTAAAACCATCAGTTCATCTGGAGAAATCGCAGTTAGATTGATTGCCAGCAAGTCACGTGTTTCCCCCATCAGGCGTACAACAATTCCTCGCCAAGTTAGTGACACGTATTCTTACTTCAATGAAGCTAGAAGTAAAGAACATATATTTGTGGTCTGATTCAACTATAGTCTTGGCTTGGATTCGTTCAGAGACGCTAAGCCTCAAGACTTTCGTTGCAAATCGGGTAGCAGCAATCCAGGAGATGTCGTCAGCTGATCAGTGGCATCACGTTTCTTCAGCTGGCAATCCAGCGGACCTGATTTCCCGAGGCTTGGAACCGGAAAAAATTATTCATAATGACCTCTGGTGGAGTGGTCCTAGGTATTTACAAAGTGACACAATTCCTTGTGATTACAAAACAATTCCTGGTGATTGCAGCGAACACTATACATCTGAACTAAAAACTGATAGGGTTATTGAGAATTGTTTAATTAATACAACGATTTCTAGTACAGTTTTTAATCACTTGTTAAATGTTAGTAGCAGATATAGTAATATAGTTCGAGTATTAAGCTATGTTTTCAGATTCACTTCTAATGCAAGGCATCCAGATCAGAAGAGGACAGGTCCTCTAAATGTGGAAGAAATCCAGCATGCAGAGGCATTACTGGTCAAGTAGTGTCACGGCCAGTATTTCTCAAAGGAAATAAGGGACATTAAGGTTAAAGGTGAGGTGGAGAAAGGTAGTAAGATAAAGCAACTCCACCCATTTATTGATAAACATGGTTTATTACGAGTTGGTGGTAGACTCTGTCATTCAAATTTAAAATTTGATAAAAAGTTTCCCTTGTTGTTACCCTCAAATAATAAGCTAACATGTATAATTGTAAATCATTATCATAAGGTTAATTTCCATTGTGGTCCACAGTCATTACTATATAATGTTCGTAACAAGTTTTGGCCATTAAATGGTCGAAATATTTGTAAGAAAATTGTCCACGAGTGTGTTACTTGTTTTAAAAGCAAACCAATTCCAGCACAACAAATAATGGGTGATCTTCCTAAAGAAAGAATCACTGTAGATTTTACATTTAATTCTGCTGGTGTTGATTTTTGTGGACCCTTCTGGATTAAATATAAAAACCAAAGGAAAGGTACCTTACAAAAAATTTATGTATGCATATTTGTATGTATGGTTACAAAGGCGGTTCATTTGGACCTGGTAACAGACTTAACGTCTGCAGCTTTTATTGCTACATTGAAACGATTCTTTGCACGAAGAGGTAAAAGTTCAAAACTCTTTAGTGACAATGCCACAAACTTTACAGGTGCAAACTCTGAGTTAAAAAAGCTGATGAAGTTGGTAACTGAACCAAGTAAGGATTTGGCAGGATACCTTACTTCCGAAACAATTGAATGGAAATTTCTTCCGCCGAAAGCTCCCAATTTCGGAGGAATTTGGGAAAGCGGTGTTAAAAGCTTTAAATTTCATTTTAAGCGTGTTGTAGGCAAAACTCAATTGACATTTGAGCAGTTCCTAACAGTAACTACCCAAATTGAAGGAATTTTAAATTCTCGCCCATTGACACCCTTAACGTCTGACATTGACGACTTAGAAGTTTTGACCCCAGGTCATTTTTTGATTGGTAGGCCAATCAATTCTTTAATAGAGCCGAATCAAACTGATATGAATGACAATAGATTAAAATTATGGTAAAGAGTGACCAAATTCGTACAGCTGATTTGGAAACGGTGGAGCAACACTTATTTGAGCCACCTACAAAATAGGTCAAAATGGATAGTTGTTAAGGATAATCTAAAGATTGGAGAAATGGTCTTGATCAAAGAAGATAACGTGCCCACTGCAAATTGGATACTTGGTAGAATATCTGAGGTATTTTATGGTAAAGATGGAAAAGTACGTGTTTGCAATGTAAAAACTAAATTGGGCTTCTTTAAAAGACCAATATCTAAACTTTGCTTATTGCCTATAAATGTTGAGTAAAGGCAATTGTTGTGAGTTAATTTCTAATATTAATCCATTATTGAGTGTGATATGTATGTGAATAATTGTTGATATTCAAGTGTATTTACAGTCCATTTTAATTATTTAGTGATTATTACATTAATGTGTGATTCATGAGTTTTTACTTTGAGAATATTATGTTGGAATATAATTTAATATTGTTTAATTGTATTAAGAGATCATTGAATCGGTACATTCAACGCCGGGCGGTATGTTGTGGCCCACCAGATGGCAGTACCCATCCCTGTACGGGGGGTTTTGTTATTGTTTACTTTTGTGGGAGTTAGCGTCCCTTGAGAGCGTCGGGTGGTTGAGTGTCCCACACCAGCGCTAGAGTTTTTATGAGAAATAAAGATTAAACTGGTAATCTATTTGTGAGTTATTGAATACTTATCCAAAAGGACTGTCAGCACAAAACCCAGACCAACCACTAACCTCTCAATACCGCTGGGAAAATAGGGGTACCCAATTCGATATTAAAATCCTTTTGACTTCCAATTCAGATGCACATTCGATTCATATATTCTCATTTATGTTCTAAACCCTAAAGAGAACATAGATTAAACTTACAAATATTACCAGTTCTGATAACTTTATATCAGTGTCAGTACCTCACTTTAATTTCGAATTAGTAGTTTACCAACAGTTTTCTATAAAACAACTAGCTTCCGTGTTTTCCCAATAAAAAAACTCATCCCATATTTAGTAGATTAAAAGATAGAATTTCACCAGTCACTAGTGGTTACGCTCATTTATTAACTACGCCTCTTCTTTCAAAACAATCCCCTTAGGGATTTTTTTACACAAAGCAAAATTCAACTAAAAAGCAGTCCGGCTTCCGATAGCGATTGCTATAATGACATTCTCCATGGTACAGCACAAAAACAATTCGCTAATCTTCTTTTAATCTCAATTCACATTGCAACCGCTCCATTTATGACCCTTCAACGACGGCATTCGGCCCCAGTGGAGGATAATAAAAATGATTTTTTTTTTAGACGTAACATCAAGTTGGAGTCGGTCTCTGAAAAAAAGCAACTTTAGGAGCGCGAAGTTATACCCATGCCTCCTGAGGATTTCGCAACGTCAATCTAAATGGTAAATGTCTCTTTTTTAACCTCTTCGGCAGTTTCAGTTTTGCACTTATTTATTTTTGTTTCTCCAGCTTCGTTCTCATTGGGAATAAATCCTATTACGGTGTCTCGATCCTATTATCGGATTCTTTCGGAAGTTACCGAAATCCTTTTAAGAGCGGGATGGGGAGTAGAGTTATCTGACACATTCAGCACAACAGATTGTGCAATAAATAGTTTCACTCCGGGTCGCGGAAATTTTTGCGGCTCTTTTGCCACTAGAGTATCAAAAAAATTAGAAAAGCTGCAGGTTTTTTTTTTGTTTTACCGCGTACCGTTTTTCGTTTCAGAGGACCGCTTCATGAGGGAATTACTTGCATCAGATATGTTTTTTTTTTAGTTTAGAGAAATGTATAATGTAGCTAAAACGTCTTTTTCATGGACAATGGACGCTCTTCGAGATATCTGGATCATATCTCCTAGTCAAAAATATCCTCGAATGTCCTATAAAAGAAAATCGGAATAACGCCGTTTCAGTTTTATCGCATACCTTCTTCCTATTCAGAGAACCGTTCCATGAGGAATCGCTTCGATCAGATATTTTGAAGCAAAATACGTCTTACCTCTCAAAATCTCGGTTCCACGCTTGATGTTAAAAATCTCACGAAAAATGTTTATCACGAAACATTCAATACCTTAAAAACTATAAAGGATACATGAATGAACGATATCGCGTTCAATAGAGCATTAAACAACACATGTTAAAAATACTCATTGACCTTGCGTTGACATGATCCTTTCTACGACCACAACATTTAAGGTGTTATTTGTTTCGTCTCTTAGCACTTTATAGATAACTAGCCACCGCGTGGCTAGCCCGGCGTTGCCCGTGCTAGCAAACCAACGTGCTTCGCAAATTAACACCACGGGCAACGCCGTGATGTTTGGTATTCTGGTGTAAATTTCAAATCCGTTGAAGATATATTCAATTAAAAAACTATTTATTTAAAGAAAATCGTATTTTTAGGTATCAATCTAAACTGAAATTTTCCGCAGATTTCAAATCCGTTGAAGTTTTTACACTATCTTTAACCGTCTAGGAGATAGAAAAAAGAACTTTGACTTCCGTTAAGGTATGTATGTGCCTACCCCAAAATCACCGTTTTCTTGAAATTTTCAGATTTTTTTTATTATTTTATAATAAAGCCCAGACTTTTAGGATTCCAAAAATGTTTTACTTTTGTTTCTACGGTAATTGAAAGCAAAATTATAGGCCAAATTATAAACCGGAAGTGAAGTTTTCGAAACCGAAACTAAGCTATAGAGATGTAAACAATGCATCTAAACAGCTCTTTCATTACTCTATAACACTGTGAATGCACAATTTACTTTTTTAATATCGAATTAAGTATTTATTATAGTTTTTAGCGCGCATTTCTGACCAAGAATTATTAAGAAAGTGTTTACATAGCATGACACAGAATAACAATGAGTTATTCAACAATGTTCTCTGGAATATTATTCCGAAAGAAAATTTTGTTCAACTGCAAACAATGTTATTAGGTTCTAAGACAGCAGTTTTGTTCTTCAATTCAGGCTATATGTGGCTGATACCTGTATCTAACTATCTTAATATAACACTTGAACCAGAAATGATAAAAAAAAACTACAAAGAATTTGATGTTGAAAGAATTAAAAAGTCAAGGAAACAAGAACAGCCTAAAGCAAAATTATCCAAAAAAATATTAAAAGCTAAAAGAAAATCGCAATTATTTACAAATGAAGTCAAGGAAGACTTGACTTACAAGTGTGGTGAATTCTAAGACGGTTTCAACATGTGTATGATTATTTGTGGAACTTTGAAATCTTCATTTGCGTTTTCTGGAAAACTGCTATTTTCATTTTTTTGGATTACAAAAAGTCTCATTTCTCATAAACTTTTTAATGTATTCAAATACAAATTTTACCACAGTGTTCTATACACTTCTGTGTATGTTTTAAACCTCAAATATAGCTGGTAAGTAATGTTAAATTATTTTAGAGCTATATTTATTTGTAAAGGAGCTATATTTTTTTTTTTGGTAAAATCATGTTGTGTTTATAAAGTTTGACATATCTCAGTAACTTTTAAGAGGAACTGCAAATATTCTGCTTCACAACACGGTTAAATATGTAACAAATATATTATTGAAAAAAAAGTGGAATATATTTATTAGAATTTAATATAGAAGCTTTGGCGCAACAGTCAAATTTCACTAAATTTTGACCAAATATGGCCAAAATTTCTAAAATAAAAACAAAGTCCATGAAAATAGTATTTGAATTAACAGTTTTATATACCTTTGTAACTGAAAACATAGTGTTGCATAAAAATTTATTTTTTTTTATAGCTCCGAACGTAGGCACATTAAAAAATTTATCGTCCGGCTGGGAAATCAATCGCACAAAATCAAAGCGGAAACAAAAAATCTTCTCCGCGTTTTGCGGATTAAAAAACATGGCATGATTCCAACCCTGACTGCAAGGTCGCATGAGTAGAAAAATTTTCCGCGTTTGATAAACCTATGGAGAATAAAACTATTAAATTCATTAAAACATCTTCTAGATTAAATTTTAAAATTTCGCCGCGACCCAAAAATTGCAAATAATTTAGACTACCTGTGTGTCAAATCTCATTCTTGTAAGTGCCATAGAATCGTCAGGATTTTGAGCTTGCAAAAAAAAACCAGACAAACACATCCTTTTATAATATTAGAGGTAACATGAATATCTAATACTTGTTTAGATATCGGACTTCAAAGTGTGGAAATTTCGCACTAATTTCAAAATGTCCATATGTATACATAATATAAACATCAGAAGAATTCTAGAAAACGTCAAGAGGAAGAAAGATCTAAAGATGGGTAATCCAAGAAGATCCGCACATCCGATGCTGAGTGTCAATGGATTCGGCGAGAGTTCTTGAAAGTTGAGGAGCTGGCACAATCAAGGTGAACAAATACCTGAACAAGTGTCCAAGTACTACCACCGCTATTTTACCCAAATAGCATTACTGATGACATAAACGATTCATTATGGACTGATGAAGCTCAAATCCCATCGAGATCGCTAACCATCAACATCAACAGCGAGTGTACCTATTGTGATATAGTATGTGCGGAGCGATGAATATACGAGAATTTGGGACAATGCTAATAGACATTTCCGTACTGTATTCATAAACAATGAATTTGAATTCGTTTTATGTTTGTGACAGACTGTTTGAGAAGGACTTTAGCAGCCACGGAACACTAGATTGATATCATTGCTCCGACGCGAGTCTTCTCAGTCAGTGAATGATTTCATGATGTGCAGTAGTAGAAAATATAATCAAGAAATAAGTACCACAGTATCAAAATCTAATGGATTTCAATATCCACCGAACCTATTTGACACCACTTGATTATTTACCACATAGAGCGACTTGTATCACCAAGACTAACATTCATACAACTGGGGCGTTTACGCTATATTACGATTCTGACATGTGGAACAAGTTACAAACGTTCCAGTCTGTAATTACATAATTGACACGCGATTAAAGTGATGATCAAGCATGTAATGTAGATAAAAAGTGAAATTTAATTCATAAATTAACATGGCACGGTGAAGAAAAGTGAAATTAAACGTTGGCTTTTTAGGTTAGCGAAATGTTTCAGTGTAACTAAAATGGAGTATTCATGGTCAATGGACATTGTCTCCCTTCGAGGTATCTGGATAATATCTACTTGTTGGACACACACATGCATCTTCTTGATCGATCTCCCTTTCTTTCTATTAAGTACGAAATTAAAAAGATCCATCTTCTTATGTTTGCTGTTCAAACATAATAACGAGAAGTAATCATGTCATCACGGAATGCCTTGCTTGACACACATGAAGAAAGAACCAAGAGTGGATGAATTATGGCAATATATAAAGTATTTGTTGATAGACTAATTTTGTCGTTTAGAATACTAGCAGATCACCGCATAGCATATGTGCTAAAAGGTTATTAATTGCTTATAAGATATTCATGCCAGCGTATTTACTCTAGCTTTTTATATCTTATTTCAATCCGTTTATACATAGAGCATCTGGAATAACATATATGGATAGCATACCTCTGTGTGAATGATATAAAACTATCTAAAATTTTCTAATAGCATTTCGCTTACTTTTCTACTGATGTTAACTCGTATTTCCAATAATATGCATGGTAAAAAGTTCATACCACTGTCGTAATACCACAAAGAATTTTATTACTGTCAACTTAAATTTCGTCTCAATCCCGTGTTCAAAGGCGATTTGTCATTTTTTGGTTGCTTATTTTTGCTCATATTTTCTTTTCTGCCCTGATTTCTTAGTATCTTTTGATGAAAAGAGAAATTACTATTATCGAATACTACGCCGACCAACTGGTATAGTGGTTAATGTGTTAACCTCTATATCAGAAGGTTCCTGGTTCGTATCCGGGTACGGGCATACATGTTTGTAAGTGTATGGTGTAGAGGCGGCTGGGGTGCACCTTAAATCTGTCGTGGCCGAAAGTCCTCACGTTGGGTTGGTGTGGAAGTTTGGAGAGTGGGGTGATAGCACAGGTGTTGCTACGTCACCTGACCGTGGTTCAAAATTACTAGGTGTTGTCCTCGAATCTTTCCCTTAGGGGACAGATCCCGGACCGTCTTCAATAGCCCGTTGTGTTGCTCTTGTACGACGTTAACTAAAATTATACCAATACCATTACCAAATACTATAACAACCATTGCACAGTTAATTTAATACCTGTTATCTACATTAGAAGTGTCTCTGTGGAATATTTTCATCCTAGTACCATTTTAATACTTCGATACTAAATTGTACACTTACATTTATTGATTGCGAGACCAACACGGCTTTGCACGTGACAGTTCTTTTCGTGGGGTCAGGTGTGACCACTGCTCGCTAACGCTCACCAACCCCCGGTGATTGTTACACATTCCCATTTGGTTTGCAAAACAAACCAACACCACAAGCTGTGAAGGCCTTGAAATGCCTAGCAATAAATAAATTCTAATAAATTGATTTAAAAATATTTTGGATTAAAAATTAAAAATCCGTCTGGCCATATTAAATCTTACTGATACTGAAAACAATACAAAGAAAAAGCAATAATTTTAAGAATTAATCCCATCTCCACCTGACATGACACGGGTTAGAATTGAAAAATTATTTATTTAAAGAAAATCACACATTTAAGGTATCGATCTGGTGTAAAATTTTCAGCAGATTTTAAATCCGTTGAAATTTTAACTATCAGTAACGATCGTGAAAATAGAAAACCTCAAATAGTCTTTGCCCGGGACAAAGTTTAAATCGCTAGCAAGAAAGTTATACTAATCAACAACGTAAATCAAACATGCTAGAATCGGTAATCCGTTAAAAAAAGAAAAATAGGATGAAAAACACGTAATCTGTCTTTTGTTCAATGTGTCGTCAGCTCTGTAATAACTTGGCATAGTTCCGAGGTTGAAAATCGAAAAATCCTTTCCTTTCTTCAACAGAGGAGGCTATGACGTCACATTCCCAAAAAAAAGAACGGATTAGGAAAAAAAATTAATTCATTCATTTTTAAATGTTCTAGATTAAATTTTAAATTTCTGGCTGGACACAAAAATTAGGACTACCTGAGTGCGAAATTTTATTATTGTAAGTGTCATAAATTCATCAGGACAATACATGCTGACACACAGATAAGCACTTCCTTTTATAATATTAGAGATGTGCCTGCAGAATCAAAGCAGCTGTTTACACTTTATTCCATTCGTGTCTTCCTAAAACTATAGATTCAAGAAAAATGTAATTTTCTATTAAATCTTGGTAATAACATCTATCGACAAAAGAGGAATTATGCTATTCTCTACTCTTCAAGTAGGAAAATATGCTATTTATACTGAATTCGTATCTATTGTAAATATATCCTTTGAAATGTGAGCAATGCCACGGCATAGCTTTACATCATGTCGTATTTTTGATACCAAAGTGTTCTAAAATAAATGGCGAATGGGTACTGTCCCTATATAACAGTAACGTTAAAGTGGTGAACACTGAGCAAGATGATATGATTCAAATGACGAAATTATTCAGATCTTGATGGACGAGATAACTCGTCGAAACCACTTGGAGGGTAAAAGAAATTTTTATAAAAATCGATTTCATGTTACATAAAGGGCCATGTAGTCTTTATATTTATCTTCGTAAATCTTTTCTCTACACTGAGTTCCGAACACAATTGCTTGAAGAAAGAGGTAGGGTACGATTTCTACCCGTGTTTAAGTTAAGCCAGACTGACCAGAGTTCTTGAGCTGTGATCGTATGATGAAAAAAAAATATTTTTCAAACTAAAGTAAATCTTTCCTTTTATCTTTCAAATTCTTTCTTTTATAGTCTGTTTTCTTGATTTCTGTATCGTTTCAAAGTAAAATAAAGCTTACATTGCAACATTCGTTTTCCTTCCCTCTTTTGAAATTCTTCATATTTAGTCTATTTTTAGATGCATGTACATTTTAAACCTATGTAATACAATCTTGTTATACCTTACGTGATGTGAATTCTGTATTTACAGAAATGGAATTTAAACTTTTATTACTTAAATTCCACGTAAACATGTTTACAGAAACACATTTTAAGGCGCTTCGATATAAACACGAAAATATTTTTATTTAAGTATAACATCAGCAAAAAAAAAAACGTAATAGCAGCTATTTCTAAAGGAAATTTCAAACTAGTACGAAATTCTTTCTCGCTTTTACTGTCATGAATAGTTCACTCGCTCCGAAGGTAGGCCGATGCAGTTTAGCTGAAAAAACTGAAGGTCTATTGATTTAGAAGGAAGATTAATCAACATAAAAAATAAACTGAATTTGAAAACGCTTTTCCGAATTAAAAGAAGTTTAGGTTGAGACTTGATGCCCCGTATCTTCCTTGTTTCTGTTGTATCAAAACAACTTTTAGCTATTGAACTTATTTTACACTAAACACTAGAATTCTTACCGTATAACAACTTCCTGTCGCGACTACAAAATTCGTCAAAGGAGTTAACATTACAACTCGATCTTTTCTTAACTCTCCTGCTTAACCTACCATCCTTAGTCAGACAACTTCTGGTGATATTTCTTAAATGTTAAAAGAGGTTAAAATAGTAACTGATTTAGCAATTGGAGGGTTGCCAGTTTGAAACTTCGTTAAACCAAAGACAGTAGGGTGCAAGGGGATTGCTGCACGTTAAATCTCCCATGGCCTCAAATGTTCTCACGTTACCGTGGTGTGGGAGTTTGGATTGTGAGGTGACTGATCAAGTGTTGACCTCGTCATCTGACCGTGGTTCAAAAATACGAGGTGTTGTACTCAAATATATTCCTTTGGGATTGATCCCGGAATGTTGCCATTATCTCGTTGCGCTTCAGTGCGACGTAAAGTTAATTACCTACCCACCAACCAATTCAATCGTATTGTCGACGTAATGAAATTGCATGCTAAAAATAAGTCAAATGATGTCACGTCTTTTATATACGTACAGGAAGTACGTTACACAAGAAAAACATCTGCGCCACCTAGGATTGACAGAAAGAGCATCTCATACCTGATACAAATATTTAGTCCCTTGAGGTAAGAGGTCGTTTGCATGGATATTCCTAGCATCTAGACTAAAACGAACTGAAAAATCAGTACCTCTTTTCCTATTTCCTGATCATATCGTTGGCTTGGTGAAGATATTTAGAAAATGACGTGTCAGCTCAGGTGTTGGCCTCGTCATTTGATTCTGATTCAAAATATCGAGGTGTTACCCTCGGAATTTTCACTTCGGGACTGGTCGAAGAACCGTGGTCAGTACGTCACTGTTAAAAAAGTATGAATTACGAATTGATAGTTACCCGAATGATCTGTCCTTCTTTTTATTTTAAGACTCGCCTACCCTTCTACTTTTGGTGTTTTCTTCCTCCCTCATTATGTTGTTTGTTTTATGTTTGGCTCAGCTTGGCCCAATATGGCCCTTGCGCCATAAAACCCGAAAACAACCAACCAAACGAATTGCTGATTGATAGTTAATTGTTCAACGCCGATTAAATAAACGTCTAACATCGCCAAAAGAGAGACAAAATGCATTTTAAGGCAACCCTTATATTAAACGCATGAGAATATTTGGTAGCAGAAGTACAGGGTGTCCTAAAAGTTTCTGTACTCCAACTTTAAAAAAATGTATTGCCCGTGTTTTTTGAACTATTTAATTTTATCGTCTACTTATAGTTTTATCGGCTCTTTAATTTTTATCTTTTAATTTTCTTTGCACTCAAGTTATGCGATAATAAAATTCCACGTCATTTTGTTCTTTATTACAAGATGAATTTATCACGCATTCAGAGAATTGCTTGAGGCTTATTTTGAATGGAAATCATACGAAAGATGTAAAGAATTTTCTCGATATAAATATCCAAATGATGCAATACCGAGTTAAGATACGCTATATCAACTTATCCAACAATTTGTTGCATTATTAGAAGTGAATGAACGAGACTTGGTACCAACAAGACAATGCAACCTGCCATACAAGTTATGAAACCATGGGCATGCTTCAAGATTTTTTTCGCGATGGACTCATCTCAAGAAACCTTAAGCCACCTCGTTCCTGATCTGCGCATCCCTGATTTTTATCTGTCGGAATATTTAAAGAACAAAGTTTGTGAAGATAATCACCAAACAATAGGTGATCTGAAAATTGCCATTACTCATAGGATACAATAAGTCACTCCCAGCATCTTGAAACACGCTTCTAAAAATTTGTGCAAACGACTTCAGCCTTGCCTCCAAGAAAAAGGCGGAAATTTTGAACATTTATTATGAATGTAAGTTCACATTTTTTTTCCTACGTTAGGTGAAAAGTGCTTTTCACCTTTGGCATAAAAATAATCGTTTTAAAGTTTGTTGTTTGTGTATAATAAATTCACGAATCGTCAGTAAGGGTACTTTTAGGACACCCTGTACAATCGTCACTTTCTGTCTTATTTGTTTAACACTGAAATTCCACCTCATATCTCAGTTATAGCTTTTAATGCTGCCAAAAAGCACAACAAAGTACCAAGAATAGATACGTCATTTCACAGCGAATCAATGCTCTAAACTCAACTTATTCGATGCTTGACAACGTTTTGAAAGAAAAAAATTATAACAAACACTCCGTCGCAATCTTAAGTGTCAGAAATATTTCTACTCTCCTGAAAATTTCTCGACCAAATTCACGTCGAACGTCTGAAATGTCAGTACATGCTACAAAACGCTAAAGGCAAAGATGAACTTAGTCAAGAAATTCTTTGCTATTTTGACATCTGATACTTCAACGCAGGACGTCAAGTTAATAAATACAATCAACTTCTTTTGCAACCATCCAATTTTCGACGGGTCAACTTTTCTACGGTTCACGTTCAGTCAAAAAGACTAGGAAGAAAAGTCTGTATATACGCTATGATAAAACTAGCATAAGTCAATTACGGCAGAGCACTTCCTTTTTCTCCTAGGAGATAAATAGGTTCGGGAAAGTTAAACTAGAAGAATTTTTCACGTTTTCAAAAGTAGAAGGAACACTCGCGTTTCCGGCAGTGGTCCAAATAGCTTTTCATTGTCAGTAAGTACAGCAAGGAAAGTTGACCGATTTCAGCGAGAAACTTTGCTTATACTTAACTTCTTTCTGATGTATTATTTTGCTGAAAAACAGATTTTCTGAATGACTGGGGATTGATTCGAGTAGCCTGAAGGCTGAAAGCAGGCCTACCTAAATCACTCCCTTCCCTCCCTCTTTCAATACTGTGCTCGTTCCCTAAATTGTGTGTTTTCCGACTGCCTCGAATTGCTTTTTCCCTCAAATTCAATACTTTTCTTTCCCGGTCTGATTTCTCTTGTATACGAACCATGAACATGCGTGTAAAAGAGATGGAAGGAAGGAGAGTTCGTATCTTGCGAAATGTATGAAGGATACTTTTATTATTTATCCTGAAAATAAATAATACGTGACTAGCCAACTTTATCAAAATGATTTTTGACCTATCAGCACTCTTTTTTCGCGTTTCGTTGAACCGATTTTGAAGTAAATCTATAAAAATGTTTCAGAATGTGCATGATTGGGCATTCATCTGACATCATATACACTCACACCAAAATGTGTCCAAATATTTGGTAAAATAGGAAATGTGGCACAAAATATTTCAGATGTAAATAAAATAAATAATTTCCGAATAAACTAAAGCGAAACTCTTACCATGTCTGCACCATAGCATTTTCTATAGCATCCAGAATCGCTATGACTCAGTAGACGTGTGTCAATTGCGCTAGCAACCTGCGAGTTGCAGCCGGTGCAGTTTCGATTCTTGTAACTTTGAGTGTAAAGGTGTAACAAATGTGTCGGACTTGTTGTTACGTGACTGCTCAGTGAAAAAATTCATTTGGTTGGACAGTTTGATATCCTATCGCCTCGTTTAGCGATGTCACATTGTATAAGTGTGTAAATCCTTTTTCTATATCGTAGCGACAAAAGTGATGAAATCGTCAGTCTACTACTATCATATGATCAGTCAATGGACCCATAAAATGATGAATCAATGAATGGGCGTGTTCTATCGTCCGGTAGACCAATAAGACGATGGACAACAGACGAAGGCGGTCTAAGTGTCACGTTACTACTAGTTTTGGTCACATGATCATGTGCATGAAAAGGTTTACCATTGCTCACTCCACTTTCGTGTTTCCTGTATGGTATATATCTCTCTTATGTTTCAATAAAACGTTTCCTGTGTGCATGTCCATTGCTTAATGTTGTTGGCTTAAGTTTGGCATAACTTGGCCCAAAATGGTCCCCTTGCACTATAAAACCCAACAAACTTGTTTAGCTGTTTTTCAGTCTTATTTTGTTTTTGTTTTCTATTTGTCCTTATATGTTACTAAATGTAGAGTCAACAGTAAAGTTCTAAGTAAACTAGACTCTCTCTAGGTTTTTGAGCAATTGCAGCTAGCGCTATGGAAGTGAGTTATCAGTAAACTAAAGTGGATACGCTTTGTCGTCTAGATGAAATGAACTAAGAGAAAAACAATTGGGGGGAGAGGGCGTGGTCAGCGCTCCCCCTTCATATCTACACTCTGGCCCCCATGTTAGTACCTTGTTAGTCCTAGTACCATGTAAGTTCCCAATACCATGTAGTCAATGTACTAATCACCAATAGCCACATAGGCAGTTCTCTACGTGCACAAGTGTGTGACTACATTTTTTTCTACAGTTTTATTATAAATTCAATAAAGATTTAGAACTTTTTTTTAGCTCAGAAAGAAGTCTGGAAATCAGTGCAAAATCCACGTTAGCGTGCTGTGGAAGTTTGAAGAGAGGGATGCCAGTTCATGTTTGACCTCGTCATCTGACCGTAGTTCAGAATTACGAGGCGTCGTCCTCGTTTCTTTCGTACCATCGTCAATAGTCCGCTGTGTTTCTCCAGAGCAACGTTAATTAACTACCCACCAGTACTAAAACTCCTTATTGCTCAAACACCCTATTCTCCCTTTCGTATAGCCACCATGGTACACATTATCCTCCTTGTAGAGGTCCTGGGATGTATTGACGCTTCCCCCGACTGTGCCTCCACTTATGTTTATCATCAATTTGCCCAAGAGCTGTGTAAGCTAAGAGTTAATACGAAGAGCAATTCGAATGTACCTTGGTGAACAGTGATAAATAGGATCTAGTGAAATATATATCTGTACTCTGAATTCAAATTCTTATTTCAAGCATTCTTCAATCCTTAATCCTCCAAGTACCTTCAACGAGATATCTCGCCTATCAAGATTCAACCATGGCGAGATATTCAGTCATTATTGCTATTATTTATGAGATAAAGATTTGGTGTTTTATTCTAATGACGATATATCTCGTACCATCAAGATCTGGTCAGGTTTGCTAGTGACGAGATACCGCCAGGAAAATTGGAAATGGATGGGCCACCATGGCTCTGCGTTTGCCGCTAGCAATCTGCTAGTTATAGGGGGCGCATGTTTGACTCCTGAGTTTAAGTATTTCTGTGTCAGTAAGACTTTCCTTGTTTATGTATGTCCATTTACTTGATATTGTTTGGCACAGCTTGTTCAGATATGCCGTTGCGCTATAAAAACTCAACCATCCAATAAAAATGGGTTCCTTTGTTTCAAGAGACAGAAATCTGTAGGTATGCCATAAAACATTTGGGTAAGCAGTTTGCTTTGAAACTATTTCTCCTGAGGTGGTCGGGAGCTCATCATATAAAGGTTCTCATAAAATAATGCAAAGTGCTTTAAGAGAATACCGGTTTATGTTTCTGGAAATTTCACTATTTTTATATACAGTGAAAATAATAGGGCAAGGATAGTACAAACAAATCTACCTTCTACGACAGCGCCATTTGCTTCGTTCGTTCAGTTAAACATATTACGTAAGAAGTAATTAATGACACCAGTGATTTTCCTCATCAATGCATCAAATTATACACATACATTCGTCAGGCAAATAATGTACATCAACACCTGGTTGAGACGAATTGCGATATTTACATTTTACTACTTCGTAGCCTTGAACAAGATCCTCCGATTTGGAGGCCCTGTACGAATGCAATAAATGAAACATCGGGGAAGCTTTATGTTCAATACCAAAGACGCACATACCTTTGATTGCATGATTTTCTGGCGTCCCACATCACCATGCGTTACTTTAACTTCAACAAATTATACGACAGGTAATTTTTTTGAATTCCATATGCATGGTAAGCAGGACGATCACGGACGCCCGTTATCATTCATAAATATCAATGCAATGTTTTACTTTGCATCTCATCTATTGATGGCTTTGATAGGTAGGTAAATAATTAACGTAGCACTGAAGCAACACAACGAGCAATTGGTGACAGTCCGGTATACTTCCCGAAGGGATAGTTGCAAGGATAATGCCTCGAAATTTTGAGCCACTGTCAAATGACGAGAACAGCAACTGATCTGGAACCCCGTTATCCAAATTTCCATACTAAGCCAACGTGAGGATATTTGACGCCATAGCAGATTTAATGTATAACAGCCCCCGTGCACACGACTGTCTTTTTATATACCTAGTTTTGAACTCGTAACTCTCTGGTAGCTAATCCGGTGCCCTTGCAAATTCGCTATCTATGTGTATGAATCATAAGCATTAAAGACAAATAACTATTTATTGTATTTCGGTCAACCGCAAGCACATACTCTACTGCTTATCTACATACGTGTTTTGGTTAGTAATAACGTTATCAAATTTTATAATTTGATTATATGCCATACAGGTATTTTGTTTTCGCTGGTGTGGTTTGCTACAACACCTTGGAAAAGGTATAAAATAAATTCTACAATGAATAAAACAGGCCCAAAAGTAGGAAACGCAAAGTACAGGATGGAAAACGGCAGTTCCAGGATAGCTGGACCAAAAAATACTTTTTTTGTGCACCCGTTTAATATCTGCTTCATTTTCAAAAGTGCTGTAGCTTTCCCAAAAGAATACAATATACGAAGACACTATGAAAGTCTCTTTTCATTTAATATTTTCAAAACAATCCGAAGAACAACATGAACAAAGCAATGTCATGTTTGAAACGATAATTGGCAGGTCAGTAAGTAATGTTTAGAAAACCTTTTCCAGGTTCTATATAAATTGCTACAGAAATAACCTTTAAAATATCTCCCTCATAGCAAAAAGGTGTCGACCATCTACGGACGGATATATTTAAAAGGATTGATTTAAGATAGCAGTTAAAAAAGTTTTCTGAATCAACCGAAACTTTTAGTTAAACCGGAAAGTTGAGTTTAGAAACTCAGTTAAACCGGAATTTAGTTAGATTGAAAGAAAAATTTCTGCAATGTTAGTAAATAAAGAAATCCAATTAACAACTTACTCAAAGAAAATTGCCTACATTTTTGGCTATTGATAAATCAACTTGCATCATTTTCACAATCCTGTTAATATTTGCACGTGGAATAACACCAGTTTGAGCTGAATTAGGAGCTGATTAAAATGAATTTATTGTCAGATCCAACGAATAGTAATGCATGTTTACTGGGCTTGTTTAATTAAAATTTAAAATCAATTTCGCGCTTGGCTGCTACAAAAATGGAACCAAATATTAAAACATTTGTAAAATCAATGTAATGTTACGCCTCAATTTAAATCCTTTATTGACATTTTATTACTTTCTTTGCAACAATATATCAGAAAGATAAATAAAATAAATAATATATGATAGATAACTTTCAAGTTTATTTTGCGGTCCTCCCATAAGTCAAAGTAAATCTTTCTCGCTCTTGGTCTTAAAAAGTCTGCATCTCAGCTCTAGACTCTTCAGTCTGTTGGGCTTATTTGAATAACCATAGTATTATTCCCTACAAAAGTGAACCATTCTGTGTCTTTCGGTAACATAAACATTTCGTTGACAGTGTTACACACACAGGGAAATATGAAATGACACACTTGAATAGTAAACTTAACTATTTGAGTGTGGTATATTTGCTTATACAACATTTTAAATTTATAGAGAGCACACAATGTTTAGTTCAGGATTCCAGTATTCTAAAAATTTTACATTTTTCCTCTATTATTTTAACAATTATATTTAAATCTTGGACTCCAGTTTACAAACACCTCTGATTAATGCGAATATCTGGCCTAAAGTGCAACATGACCACTAAGCCAACGTATCTCAGTTAATCCACGTCTCCATCCTGATTAATTTGATAATTTATCCTAGAGCGTCTGAACAACTGAAACAATGTAGTTCAGTTTTAGGCACGTACCGTCCAGTAACTTAAAGCACAAATATCCCTTAAATATTTACACAATAAGCGCTTCTTATTCTCTGTCACCTTGGGCAACAACGTTATCGATCCTCCCAGTTTTAAACACTACTCAAACAACGATATGATTCCGTGTTAAATCTCCTAGCTGCTTAACAACCTCTTGCGCTAGAATGGTTAGACTAATCCCATTTACACCTCTCCTAGTGATAGCCCTATTTCCAAACGCCATTTTTCTCGGGTACAGCGCCTCGTAAAACTCCAGCGTATAATATTACACCTAATTATCAAGCAAGCCTGATAAGCATTAATCAGTTTTATCTAGATTAAACGTGTTAAACATTGTGGACAAAACACACATTTGGACTAGAAGAATAATGACGTCGGTCTTTAAGAACGGCTTTGGATGTCTCACCGCCGGAAATTAAAGTGTAAAATTAATGGTTACACACAGCGGCTAAAAACAGATTATTTGTGTATATTTTACATCTTCGCAACACAGTTACTTGGGTTAAATGATGACAAGAAATTAAGTTGGGGAAATTAATTAAGTTTAAGCACAGGTAGCTGGGTGGTCTGAACGTAGAAAACTGGATGTTGTCTCTGCTGACAAGGAAATATGGTTATAATGCATTGCAGTTTATACGAATGATTTATGATGCGATTAATATAGACAATCCTTATTTCAAACTCAGAGATCTTTGAATACTGCATGCATAAAAGATAAATTTACCAAGATAATTTTTATTTTAGAAATTATAAAAAAGCAAAATATCTTTCATCCTTTTGTTTCGTCTTAATGAGATTATTTACACTGATTCATTGATTGCATAGTGCATATTTTCTGATATAACCGTCTGCTAGGCGTTTTCTTCACACTGCTTACTGATGTTTATAGAAATGTTATGTACTTTCCTTTTTTTTTTCAAGCACTAATTATTTATTTAATTTAGGTATAACATATAAAATGCGGTACCGACCCTTCACCAAATTGGCGTCTAAAATTTTCGTCGCAAACCCGCTATTTGAATAGGTCGCCATATTGGATGCATCCTATTTCACGCAAGTGGAAGTGCGACGGGTTATTATATTAAAGCATTATCGCCAATTAGCGATGATAATTGTCATTTGCGTAATCCAAATTCAGCACAAGTGCCCAAGATATCACCCCCCCCCCCAAGAATAAAACATTTATAATTTCCTATGAAAGTGTCAGTTCGTACAATTTTAACTATTGTGACTACATGCATAACGCACAACACAGCTGAAATGCGGTTTCTTTGCAACATAAATCGTCCTCAGGGAACGAATAATTTCAAGTCTTCTATTTACGAAATAATTACACTTCATACGATTTCATCATTAATATAAATACATGTGATAAATGATAAAAAAAAATTAAATTGAAAAAGAAAAACTGTCAACATTTACAATCTTACTCATTGTGCAAGACAATGTTATATATATATATATATATATATATATATATATATATATATAACATATATATATACAGCGATCACACACTTTCCATTTCGATGTAGACCACAAAGATTCAATAATTTTGAGGTCTAGTGACTGTGGTGGCCAGAAGAGGTGTGACAAATCATCCTCGTGCTCAGAAAACCAGTCCTGTACGATGTGAGCTGTGTGAACAGGGGCTTTGTCGTCTTGGAAGACACCATCACCATTGGGGAGCAAAGTTTGTACCATGGGATGGACTTGATCGGCGAAAATGTTCACATAATCCTTGACTTTAATGTGCCCTTGCAAAGTAATCATGGGGCCCACAGAAAACTACGATATGGCTGCCCAAACCATCACAGAACTCCCGCCATTTTTCAGTCATGGCAACAAGCAGTCTGTATTATAGGCTTGGGAGGGCGTTCACCAGACGTAAACTCGGCCAGAAGTTGGAAACAAGAATCATCCGACCAATTACTGTCTTCCATTGCTCCTTAGTCCAGACTTTATGACTTAAATACCACTTTTTTCAGTCACAGACATTAGCATCACTGATTAATGGTTTTTCAATTGCAGCTCGGCCTGTAATACCCTGCTTTTGGAGCTCCCTTCTTATTGTTTTGTTACTCACAGGGTTTGTTTCAGATTCATTTCAGCAGTAACTTTTGCAGCTGTGGTCTTCTTTTTTTAGTCTCAATCCTCTTTTATGATCGTCTGGCACGATCACTCAACACACACTTTCGTCCGGGCTTTCATTTAGTGGATGATGCTTTTCCGCTTTTCAAATATGCGGAATAAATCTTAGATAAAATACCTCTTGAAACACTAAACACTTAGGCTACCTTGCTTACGGAAGCACCCACCAGACGACCTCTAACAATTTGCCCATGTTCGAAGTCTGTTACATCTGACATGATGCAATTACAACTGCACAGAACAGTGCCCCGACAACGACTGACCTGTGCAGCGTATTTACGACGTTGTATAGGTGGCTTCAGTAGGCGAAAACAGCAGAGCGACCTACTTATTTCACTAGAATGAACATTTATTTTCAAGCACGCTTTTCACGAGGTGTTTCTATATTTTTGTCCAACCACTGTGTGTATATATATATATATATATATATATATATATATATATATATATATATATATATATATATATATATATATATATATATATATATATACACTCTTGTAAAACTCTTTGAGTTAAGATTACAAAGGGCTCTAAAAATCATTCAATCAATCAAGATCTCATTGTTATCTTTTGAGGAGTAATCATAAGTAATGATAGCGCATTGAAATATGCCCTTAATATCCTTCACTGTTCATAAATAGTTACAACTCAAAAAACACTCAGAGAATGAATAGTAAGTCAATAATAAATCTCACCACACAGAAAACATCTCAATCTCAATAATAATCTCACCAAACACATTGATGCAGAACTCGGTAACTCAATTAAACTCTGCTCAAAACTCCATCTCAATAAATAATTCTAGAATGAACTGAAAAAGTTAAGAGTATTACTTGTGTTGCCAGATATGTAAAATTACATATTTATAATAATTTAATTATACTATCGCATATGCCCATTTTCATTAAGTTTCTGTATTAATATCGATTGCGTTTTCAACTACTTTATCATAAATATTATCACTTGCATTACTCGCTTCCTTACATCTATGTCATGATTTAATATTTATTTCCCCGAGAAAGTTCTCGCGTGGAAGAATTTAAATATTTTATTTAACTTTAACCATGATAGAGAGGATACAAAGTAATGCAAGTCATAGCAAGTCTTGCCTCATATATGTTATCGGATGTTATTAGCGTTAGAGTTTAACATTTAGTTATATATAATAGGACGCAATAGTTCCAGTTATCTTGTCCAAGTTTACTATAGGCGTTAAGGGCAGTAGCTTTACACTGAATTTGCATAAGATAGTTTGATTACGACCAGAATGTACTGAATTTAGATTGGCTTATATTCATAATGTTTCGGACCTTTACCCTCGATGTTGATCAGGACCATCGCCAATAGCCCGTTTGTGTCGCTCAAATGGGCAGTTTATTCAGCTACCTACCAATATGCATTTGTTAAGAGCTACATTTCAGTGAATTTTATTTCCCCAAAGGCTCGTAGTATTTTACCATTAAACAATATTTTAACTAATAAAATTTGGAATTTAATTATTTTCGCATCGATATTTAAATGAATAAATTTCCTTTCTCTTGTAGCTAACCAACCTGTCTGGTTGTTCAGGTTTTAACCTCTAGATCGGAAGGTTCCTGCTTTAAATCCGGGTCAGTGCATAAGTATTTGCAAGCGTATGGTGTAGAGGCAGCTGGTGCACCTTAAATCTGTCGTGGCCGAATGTCATCATGTAGGGTTGGTGTGGAAATGTCGCCTCGTTATCTGACAGTGGTTCAAAATTACGTGGTACTGTCCTCGAATCTTTCCCTTGGGGGATCGATTTCGTACCGTCGTCAATAGTCCGTTATGTTTCTCTAGTACGACGGTAATTAAAATTACCTTACCTTTATCTTGCATTATTTGTAGTCAGTTTTTATTAGTTTAATTGATTTATTCACGTAATAACCTGTAGGTAGTTGTATTTACATTCACTGGAGAAACACTGGGGTCTATTGTTAACGGTCCGGGATCAATCCAAGAGTGAGATATACTAGAATAACACTTTGTCCTTTTGAACCACTGTTAGATGACGAGGTCAACCCACTAAACTGACGCCCCACTCTCCTAACTTCCATGACACCCCATCGTAAGGACATTTGAGACCACGACTGCTTTATCGTGCACCATCAACCACATGCACGAAGGTCTTTGATTGGATCGAATTTCGAACTCAAACCCCTCTGATTGCTAATCTTTGGCCGACATCCAACATTTTGTTAATTAAAAAATCGTAATTTTCAAATTTAAAAAATCTTTATTATTTTTTTTTATTTAAAAACTTTATTAACATCATCTTTATCAATTCGAGATCCTAAAAAATTTAACATTGCGTGAGTGTTTCACAATAATTTATATAGCATGATTTTTTTGTCAAAAATGTTTTTGAATTTCAGTTTCTCTGAATGGCGGTAGTGAAATGGATTTGTCAGTCAGCGATTAGGGATAAAAAAAGTGATACTCTCACTGTAATAAGAAATGTACGGGTTCAAATGGGTGCACTACAAGCCTTCCAATCCGATTAGCCATGTCTCGGGGACCATTTTAATTTTACTTTGCATAGCAAATCTTATGCAGGCAATGGAAGCACTCGTAACTACATTTATTTAATTCCTTGAGAGGTTCACAAGCATAGTTCCACTTTACAATCTGCAGTTTTTCCTGTATGACTTATAAATAGATTCGATCTTGAGCAATAGAATCGATCCAAATGATTGTTTTAAAAGGAAAGTACAAACAAAATGGATTCCTTCCATATTAAAGAACCAATAGTATCTTTCCAATGGATTCTATTCTAATGAAATGTGTAATATAATGCTTCTAAATTATTCGATTCTAAGGAAAGAAGCACAATCTAATCTCTTTTTAAAGAATTAAATTCGAAAGAAAAGCACCAACAGATTTTTTCCGGACGATTATATTATAAGAACCATTCCAAAGGACTGGAAGACCACGGTAGCCCAGTTGGAATAGTAACAGTATAGCAACAGAAGGCTTATGAGTTCAAAACTTGATCCAACTGCGACTGTCATACATGTGAGGGTTGATGCGTGTTAAATATACTGTGGCCTCAAATGTCCTTAGGTTGGCGTGGTGTGGATTTTTGGAGTGTGGGTGCCAGTCAGGTGTTTACCGTCATCTGACCAAGGTTCAAAATTACGTGGTGGTGTCCTGATATCCTTCCCTTCGGTATTGATCCCTGACCGTAGCCAATATCCCGTTGTGTTTATCCGTGTATCCTTGAATTATCCGTTGAATTTTACCTGATTTGCTGTTTTACTTCCAAGGAGCTATCTGCGTTGGTACAAGCAATCCTCAAAGAACTCCAATGAAGAGCTCCACTCTCCATCACTGAAGTTCTTTGAAGGTCGCAAGTGTATCCTTGAATTATCCTTTGAGTTTCACTTGATTTGCTGTTTTACTTCCAAGATAGCTATCTGCGTTGGTGCAAGCAATCCTCAAAGAACTCCACTCGATGAGACCTAAACACGAAAGGATTATATTCTAAGGAAAGAAGGAAAAAGTTATCTTCAATGAATTCTGTTCTTTGCAAAGAAACTGTGGTATCTTTCCAATATAGTCCTTCTTTGCTTTCTCCTTCTTCCTTCCTTTACTTTCTTATATAATTCCCTCATATAATCCTTCAAAAGATATCTTTGTAAGGATTAATATAACATTTCTAAAAGTTAAAGAACTCCATGGATTCTTTCAGCCAATAAGTGAGGTTATTTAATCATTAAGTAGGTGTTATAGGGTAAACGTAACACTACACTGCTCGGTAATCTCGTGGTGGTCAAAGCGAAATTACTGCCTTCACTCTCTTTTACTAATTCCCTCATATACCAGCATTTTCTGATTAACTGTTGTTAATGCTCTGTGTGTGTGATAAATACTCTCTTGCTATACCTTATTCTAAGATATATAGGCAGTTAACGTTGCACTGGAGCAACACAATGGAATATTAGCTATGGTCCGGGACCAATCCCGAAGGAGCCAATGAATTGGATTGGATTGGACGCCGTAGTTGAACACTGTTTCATCTGTGCGGCTTTCAGCTATATAGTCCGCGTTATGGAGGAGATTCTTGAATAAGGAAGAGCCCAGCAATCCACAATACATACATAAAACATTTGAGTACACAGAAAGAGGAAAGGCAGGTGAAGGGAAAGACATGTAAGCAAAAAAATACGTAATGACAAAAGAAAAGGATAACAAAATTTTAAAAATTGATACGGAACACAAAAAAAATGAGAACAAAAAAATATATATATAAACAATAAACAAAAACCATACATAAAAACAGGAAATCATTTTTTAAAAAAATGTTAATCCTAAAGTCAGAAGTTTAAAGACAGCCAAAATCACATATACTAGTTCCGAAATAAAAGCAGTCATTTTGAGAACTTTCGACCTCTCAGTTCTCACAGATGTAATCAATGTTGGAGCTGAGAAATTCCATCACTTTAAGGGTTTTGTGGCGGCAGTGTCTGTTCTTGGTAGTATTTTGGCACTCATGTGAGTAGTTTTGAAGAGAAGGTTTTAACAAATGCCACGGACGTGTGAGATCACAGTCAAAAAGGTAGTGGATGGGATCACCTTCTCGGCCGCAGATGCACAAGGCAACGACGGTCTTTGGTTGGACCGAGTATCGAAGTCGCAATCCTGCAGTTGCAAATCCGTTACTGTTCCAACTGGGCTACCATGGCCTTTACTTTATTCTGAGAGTTCACAATACTTCCAAACTACAGATAAATCGTCTCGGTATGATTCCACTACAGAATTGTTTATAATGCTTGGCATTAAATACCCATTATTCTCTACACGTACCTTATTCTGACAGTGCAGAACACATACGAGAGAGTAACAATAAGTAACGCACATAATGTAAAAAATAATAATAATAAAAGCAATTAAGGACAATATAAAACAGAAATGATAGCATTACGCATTTTTCACTTTTCCACATAATTTCAATGCATGTTGAAGCATTTTTCCTAACGATGGATCAGTTTGAAAATCCCGGTCTCATAGAACTCCCTCGGCTGCGTGAAGAGCCACCTTCGTACGGCCCGTTCGAGTGCCGTCGTCAGAGTCAAACTTCTTACCGTCAAGGAACTTCTTTATTTGTCCAAACAGATGGAAATCGGAGGGTGCCAGATCCAGGCTGTATGGACAGTGCTCCAAAACTTCCCAACCGAAACCCTGCACTTTTGCACGAACTAGGCGAGACACATGCGGACGAGCTGTGTCGTGCAGCAGTCGAATGTGTTGATTTATCGCATTGCGTTTTGGACCCATAAAGAAGTTCCTTCCCGGTAAGAAGTTTAACAATGACGACGGCACTCAAACGGGCCGTGCGAAGGTGGTTCTTCTCGCAGCCGACGGAGTTCAAGGAGATCGGGATTTTCAAACTGATCCATCGTCGGGAAAATACCTCAACATGCATGGAAATTATGTGGAAAAGTAATAAATGGGGTAATACTTTCATTTCTGTTTCTTATTTTCATTAATTGCTTTTATTATTATTATATTTTACGTTATGTGGAAATTATGTGGAAAAGTAATAAATGGGGTAATACTTTCATTTCTGTTTCTTATTTTCATTAATTGCTTTTATTATTATTATCTTTTACGTTATGTGCGTTACTTATTGATACTCCCTCATATTTTATTTAACTTTAACCATGATAGAGAGGATACAAAGTAATGCAAGTCGTCGCAAGCCTTGCCTCATATATGGTATCGAATGTTTTAGAGTTAGAGTTTAACATTTAGTTATAATAGGACGCAACAGTTCCAGTTATCTTGTCCAAGTTTACTATAGGCGTTAAGAGCAGTAACTTTGAACTGAATTTGCATAGTCTAAGATAGTTTGATTAAGACCAGATTGTATTGAATTTAGATTGACTTATACAGTTCTTCAAAAGTACAAATATATATTCTCGATATAATTCCACTATAGAACTGGTGTTAATGTTTTGGAATAAATACTCCATTCTTCACGTACCTTATTCTGTTTGTACAGAACACAATACCTTAAAACTACAGATAAATCCTTTCGATATAATTCCGTTATAGAATTCAGAAATCCATTATTATTATTATCTTTTACGTTATGTGCGTTACTTATTGATACTCCCTCATATTTTATTTAATTTTTACCATTATAGAGAGGGTAGTAAGTAATGCAAGTCGTCGCAAGCCTCGTCTCATATATGGTATCGAATGTTTTAGAGTTAGAGTTTAACATTTAGTTATAATAGGACGCAACAGTTCCAGTTATCTTGTCAAAGTTTACTATAGGCGTTAAGAGCAGTAACTTTGAACTGAATTTGCATAGTCTAAGATAGTTTGATTAAGACCAGATTGTATTGAATTTAGATTGACTTATACAGTTCTTCAAAACTACAAATATATATTCTCGATATAATTCCACTATAGAACTGGTGTTAATGTTTTGGAATAAATACTCCATTCTTCACGTACCTTATTCTGTTTGTACAGAACACAATACCTTAAAACTACAGATGAATCCTTTCGATATAATTCCGCTATAGAATTCAGAAATCCGAGACCTGAATGAAAGACTTCTATTCCGCAGCATTTCCATAGTCTTACTATAGTCGCATCTGTGTCGTGTGGGTTTAACATTGTCGGCGACCCAAACACCTTAATTCCGCCTGGAACATTCTGTTGGGATTGAAATCCAAAGGGAGACAGGATCGATTCCTCAATGCGAACCACTGACGAGTTGAATAAACTTGGCCAGTCTCGATAAACTGAGTCCTTCCTGTTCGATTGCTTTCCCGAGTTGGAGGAAAACTTTTAAGAAATGCCATGAAAGAGGGAATCGAATACTGGTATGCGACACATGATGAATCAACTTCTGATTGAGTTTTAAAGGGAAATCCAGACTAATTGAAAATATCGTTTCAGTAGACTTGGGAAAGGAAGATGATACAGATCGTGGTGATTTTGCAATGAATCTCGGGTGAAATCGGGAGTAAGAAATAATTACCTCCATATACAGAAATGTGCTCAGTTGGATATCTTAATTAAAATTTTGTGTTGAACGTGGCAGTGGGAATGTATTTCCGCAGATGTTTCGATTTAATTAAAAATTTAATTAGGAATCCAATAACACAATATCTCAATACAATAACCTTATTTCATACTCATCTGTATCGCGAAACATTGAGGGGTTTGAAACGCTTTGATAAAATTAACAAATCCCGCCAATTTGTTCACATAATTCCAGTTACAATTCGAAGACTTTCTTTATAAACACAATTGATAGCAGCGCGTATGATGTTGTTTTTCTTTTGCCTGAAATATTAGGGGGGTTTAATCAAATTCATATTGTGTTGCTGAATATAATGTAAAGGAGTGTTGGCTCATATCTTGTCACTCAAGTTCGTCAATCGTCAACTCAAGATCGTTAAGATTTACAAGATGTGAATATGAGTTCTTATGAGATTCACAAGACATAAAGGTTAATTTTTAAAGAAATAAACAAGATGAGAAGATACATTTTAATGAGATTTACGAGATATGAATAACAGTTTTTGAGAATCACAAGATTATGAAGGTCCCTTTTTATGAGATGTACTAGATATAAAGATCAGTTTTTGATATTCGCAAGATATGGAGATCCAATTTTACGAGATCTACACGTTCTGTCGAATAACCATACCCATCAAGAGGGAAAGATTGACAAAGGAACTATTGCATCAATATAAATGATAGTTGAGCGACTAATCAAACTATAGAGGCATTCGCATCTTTTTCTACTCTTCCCATTTTTATGATAGTGTAGTCAATCACATATTTACCCTTCTACGGGATATCTCGTCAAAAATCATATCAATTTTGCTAAGAACGAGATATTTCGTTCAGACAAAACTGTCCTTTTACTCCAAGAAGAATGAAGGTCCAATTAGGAGAAACACATCATCGCTTGCACACATCTGGTAACAGTTTCAAACTGGTTTTGGCACCCCGGGCTGGTCACTATGGTGCACTATGGGCAGTTATATACTCGAATATAAACCACCAATAGGATTGCATATTCAGAAAGCTTATTTCCATATTTTCGTCCCAAAATTTTGAAAGACTTTACCTTTCAGCATGAATCCTAGGAAAAGCATTGATTTCCTTACTATTGGTGAGAAACTGCTGCCTGTCTGGTGTGGAAGTCACAGCCTACCAACCAGTTGTCCCTGGCTTCGGAGCTCAGACTAAAACCCCATGGATGTCGGTGATTGTCCCTGTTAGGAACAACGACGGATTACCAAATCAAATCTTAACAATCTTCTAATCAAATTGACAGAGCATGTGTACGGAGTTGCTGTCATCTCCGAAGAGTAAGTCACTTGGTCATAAGCTAGTGTTTGTAATCACACCGGATAATTAATTTAACCAATCACTAGTCCCTCTTTATAAGATACGTGCTTTTTACCCAGACCCATAACAGACCATTAAACCGAGCGATCGGAAGAAATAACATGAAGCGGCACGGACATGCTCCGTCTATTTGATTAGAAGGTCGATTATCTATACGACACATAGAGCTCGATAAATCCCTTCTGTAATCTATATCTATTACAGGATCAATACAGAGTGATAATGTTATTTAAATTATCCTTTATATATATATATATATATATATATATATATATATATATATATATATATATATATATATATATATATATGTGTGTGTGTGTAGGAATACTAGACAACGGTAGTTGTCTACTAGTCTGGAAAGAACTCATTATAAGAGCAACGAGACTGGTAGGAGTCAGTTGCATTGTAGTAGGAATGCAAGGCAAGACTGTCACGAGCCATTCACATTCCGGTATTCAGTTACGAGAAAATTAATAGAACAGACACTTTTTCCCCTGGACGCCATTGAGAGCTGACGTATATTTTCCGAGCAGAGACGACTGCTGCCGATAATGACGGAACTTTTTTGAAATATAACTCAACTGTACATAATAATTGTATATATTTATTCATTAAATGTCAATGTGCTGTAAGATTCGAAGTCTTTAATATAGACCTTACCAAACAGAACAACACGAATCTTACATATATATATATATATATATATATATATATTAATTATTCAATTAATTGGATAATTGTACTGTGAAGACGTTTCGCATTTTATGTTGTCTTCCAAATTTTTATGTTAAATTACGACTATATATTTTTTATAAGTCGTAATTAATTGAACACATGAAGCTTTTGTCATATTGATAGCAAAAATATAAATTTCCAAGATGTGACTAGTAAAGATTAAAATAGTTAGGAAAATGGTTAATAAATACATCGTTTGAGCAGAATATTAATTTCTTCCTGTTCTTCACTTTCGTTTTGAGGATGGTGACCGTTCTGTAAAACCGAAATAGCTGATGACCATTTTTTTACATGTTTTAATCTTGAAGTCACAATGATGAATTAGTCATATCTGGAATATTTTAACTTGTTACTACAAAATCACGTCATTTTTCATCGAATTTTCTCTTGCTTTTCCCTTTTCTTATCCCCTGATAACTACACAGTATAAATAATGCAATTTATTGCTTATTTATATAATGTTCTAATCTTAAATTCAGCTATTTGCAGTAAGTTATGCAAACCACCTTATTCTGCATGCTGTACAGTTCTCCAAACACGGCAGCTAATCACCAAAGTCAACATTAGCTCAATTTCTGAGTCGATATCTACTCCCTTCACTGTACGGATCTGACAGTTCCAATTAATCCGACCTGTATGTCTTGCCCTTCTATGCTATACCCGTTGCTATGAATACATGGATCAAAGGATCATATACGATACTCTTCGGAAAGGTAACTAAGTGTAGTTAGTTTCCTGTGAGCTCTCCCCAATTGCATTCTATGAGTTTCCTGGAAGACTTTAAATTTATTTGTAATAGATAATACAGATAAGCGTCTGTTTACTGAGGCCAGTTTATGAATTCCTTAGAGTAATAACTATAAATAGCGAAATGGTATCTTAACTCGCAATGAACTTGCTCACTGCAACCATAGAAGAAATATGGTTGTAGGATTATCAATAGTAACATGTCGACGTGCCTAGGATCGTTTAACCAAAAGTAGTTGTAACGTGATTTAGACTCCATCTAACAGTTGAAAACTAGCATTTATCATCTAATTGGTTTAGCAGACACGATAAAATTCGCATTTATTATTTCATTATCTGATTGGTCCGCACGACATATTAGTGTTTGTCGCCACTGTATAGAATAACATATTCACACACCTACTCTGTCCTAAGATGTATCGCCAAAGAGGCGATAAGATGCTAAATCTGCCAACCAAGTCAATTTTTCACAGAGCAGTCACGTAATTTCTAGTCGACACGTTGGTAACACTTTTCGAAGCTTCTCTCAGTAGCAATGCTCAGTATGCTTATATTTCACGTCCATGACTGCAAATTGCAAACTGTGTGTGGTCCAGGGTCCAGTCAAAGACCGCTGTGTACACGGAGGCTGGTTCACGTTTCAGGTGCTACCTCATCCTCTGACGTGTTCAGGTGTTACCTCATCATCTGACAGTGGTTCAAAATTAGGTGTTGTCCTTGTATCTTTATCTTGGAGATTGATCACGAACCGTAGCCAATAGCTCGTTGTGTTGCTCAAGTGCGACGTTAATTAACTACCTACCTACGCGAGCGGCGCAGGTTTGTTTATAGTAACTTACTGGGGTGTATTTCTGTCTTCTGGATCCGTGAAACTTTCCTTGTACGTCTATTATGTGACATTGTCGGTCCTGTGTTTGGCTCAGGCCAAATATGGTCGATATGGTATCTGCGCAAATATGGTCCTCGCGCAATCACATCCAAATACTGATGGTCGCTCTCTTTGAGCGAAAGTTTCTTCGTATCACAACCACCTGTATAAATCACACGCACACATAATTTTCACTGTATTAATGATCTTCGTGCCTTGCGGATCTGCATGACAGTTGTGGACGCTACTTGTTACTTGCCGTATCTTTTCATGTATCCATGTATATCATGTATCATGTATCCAAGAGCGTATCCAACTCTTATGCCTAATCCCTTGACACGTTCCGTTCCACGAATCTCTGGGCCACTCTCTGTAGTTAGAGTAGTATGTTGTGTCCATAGGATAGTACAACTATTTTGTGTCCATAGGATAGTACATCTCTTTCTTTATACTTAGGATAGTTCAACAATCAAATGCAACAAACATAGTTAGAGTTCACTTAGGTTCGTATTTTTATTTGAGTGTGCCTCGACAGAAATTACTTATATTGAGGTTGTGAATAGGAAATTATCAAAACAGAACTAAATCAATCTTTGTATCAAATAAAATAATGGCAGTACTTACACTAAAAATCAAATTCGTTCCAGCCAAAGACCGTCATGTACAGGATCTATCTTTCTGTATTTGTAAGCCCGAACTACGTTTATATATAGACTGGGTATATTTTTATAAACCTTTGTATACTAATCTATTAGTGACTGAATTATACTGCGTCAGTCTGTCTTTCTGTCTTCCCATTTTGTAGAAGGAACTTCTATTTTAATTCTGGTAACCTTATATGCAATATATCTCATGGTCATACTGTTACTGATAGGCTGTTGAACTAACGAACCAAAATAACATCTTATTTGGAAGCCATTTACGAAAAAAGCCGTTATTTAACGATTCCATAGCTTAGCAATTAAGGTCATTACGTGAACATTTCTGAGAATATTAAGCATTAAAAATGTTGACTTCCTTTTTTCGTTGTTGCTCAATTACTTTACAAAGTAGGGGATAGATTTTTTTAGATTATATTTCTTCTTTCCTACCTTTGTGGGGAAGGATATGATTTTAAGTTATTTATTCCCTCCAATGTAACCTGCTCGTTATGGATTTAATTTTAATGAAATATGAAAATGGGGGATAAGAATTATGATAGACCGACAGCATGTCAAAAAATGTGCAGCGTAACTGTCGTCCATGGGAGGTTAATTAGGATGTTATCGTATTTAACCTTTCATTGAAAATGTATTTAAAAATGTTTGCTCATGCAATTTACGGTCATTCTTTTAGAAGGCCTTGTAGCGTTCAATCGTTTGAACTCTCCAATTCCTATTATTTAATAGGGTAATATTTTATTATTCTAATTTTAGGTTTAAAATCATTTTTCTTTTGTTTTCCTTCGCTTTAATGCTTTTCAACTGCGTCTTTTATGAAAGCCTAATGCAATAATTACTCTTAATCTCCGAACAAAATGGTTTTAATTCAGCTCTATTATGTTTGTCATGAGTTAAATTATGTTGGTATTGTACATAAAATTAGTTTTCCCTTAGCTTAGATTCTTAATCGTCTACCCGATAAAAGCAATTTCAGGAAGAACGTGGTTAACAAAATCGCATGTTATTTTTAAATTAAAATTATTTCTTATCAAGTGGAAAGAGTTTTATGAGTAATTCATTATCCTAGAAAAATGTGCAGTGAATATTTATGTGGTTTGAAAGGTTAAAACGTGATCTTACATCACTTTTGAATTTTAGAACACATTTGGAGGTTTTCTATTTTATCGGAATGAAAATTTATAACAATCTATTACAGTATAGCTTTCATAACAAGGATTTTATGTGGCAACACTTTTACCATGTCTTTTGAAGCGAGTTGTGGCAGGCAAAGGTAACCCATCTTTTTTAGGATTATGGTAACTTTGCAATTATTTGAAGCTGTTTTATGAACTTTGTAAATCATTACCTTTTTTATTTTTTCATGCCTAAATAACTCCAGTTTGATGTGATGTTTTTAAGATTCATATTATCTATCCTGGTTCTCACTTAGGCTTAAAACGAATGAATTATTTAACTTGGGCAAACGTCTGTGATAATATTTCAGAAAAGTAATAATAATCAGTTGCGGGGACAAAAATGAATTCGTTAATTTTTTAATTATTTTCCTCTAAGCCTAAAACTGTGTTTTCTCCAATAAATTATTCCTTGCGATATACAAATCATGTCAAAAGGTTTAAATAGGTTTTTATATCAAAGCTTTATTTTCATTTCCATTTTTCAGCATAACATAACGACCGGGTCATTTTTAATTTGAAAAATAAACAGAAAAGAAACGAAGAAAACTCCATTTTCATTTGATGCCGAACATGAAGTTCACAATTAGCATCATTAACAAAGAAATTCAAGATTCGTCTCATCGTTTTTGAACTTAACTGCATAAATTAATTGATCGAGAATCGGCTAAATCAGTGTCCAACTCACTAAAGAAACCGCTGTAATAAGGTTTCAGAGACCTCAAAAATTTCGAATGTTTATCTGAACCCTTGCAAAAAAAAAGAACTTCTGTATCTTTAGTGTAATAATAAGAAATATATATGTACTCATATACCGTGAATTACCGTACAGCTTCCTCCAGGCAGTTGGCAGCACTTTGGTCTACTGCTACAGGTGTACTAATGTCGGCTTCGTCAATTCGCCGACGTCTGCTGCACGTTGGACTGCGTGCAAGGATTCCTTTATAGAGGATCCCAATCACGCCAAACCATCTTCGGCTGCTTCTGCAATGGGCTCATGAGCACAGAGCCTGGAGGGCTGATTGGCAATAAATTGTCTTTTCTGACGAATCCCGCTTTAATTTGTGGAACCATGATGGCCGTATTTGTGTTAGACGCTATGCCGGTGAACGCTGCCCTCCAGAGTGCGTTATCGAACTTCATAGTGGCCAACACCCTGAGTTATGGTCTGGGGTGTCATTTCGTATCATGAACGATCGCAGCTGCTACGAATTGAGAGTAATCTGAATAACAACAGGTACGTCCGTGAAGTGCTCGTCGCTCCCTTCCTTCAAGGCATCCCTGGAGCTATCTTTCAACAGGATAATGCACGCCCACATGGTGCAAGGAATGTTCGAGACTTCTTTTCAGTCCAACATATGCAACTTCTTTCTTTCTTTCTTATGTGGAGGAAGACCTCGTCGTCTCACCCTGACTTGGGTATGTCAGCTTGCCGCTCATTTGAGCAACTGCCTTGGCCTGCTTATTCGCCGAATATGTCGCCTATTGATCACTTGTGGGAATTGGTTTGTCTGCGTCTCGCTCATGATCCGCGTCCTACAGCTTTAAAAGACAAACTTTAGGTGCGCATACAAACAATATGGAATTATCTTCCATTAGCAGACATTCAACATGTTTCACTCCATGCCACGTCGTATAGCAGCACTTATTGCAGCGCGTGGTGGCTACACCAAATACTGATTTCGGACACTTAATATTGTTTTTTTGCTTTGAAAATTTATTCATTTATTTGTACTAATACAAGCCGTTTGTGTATTAAATATCATTTATTTAATTCTGATGACTCCTTCATTGTGTTGCATTTTTTACAAACAGCAGTATAGTTATCATCGCAATTTTCTGAATTGTCCCTGTTAAATCTCATTTCAGGTATTTTCTGGTAGCTCAAGATTGTAGATGCTTCCGCAGAAGAACACAAAAAGAGCTAACCGAATGAATTCAGTTGGATTGGTAGCTCAGATTTATTCAACAATAGCTTTAAAATAAATATTATTACTTTTAGCTGAAACTTTTTAGCACAAAAATAAATTAAGGTTGTAAAATAGAAAGAATTGTATTTCAAAGATCAGATTCAGTGTTCCTCAAACGTCATGTCCATTCTAGAGCCGTTACGATTCAATCAATCATAGAAAAAGTATTCAAGAAATTAGGCACCCATTGAAACATCCTGTAGTTTCAAAGGCAAAGGTAGCCCATTTGGAATAGCAACGAATTAGAAACCAAAGGACTGCGAGTTCGAAACTTTGTACAGCAAAGGAGTGTTGTGTACACAGGGGCTGGTGCACGTTGAATCTGTCGTGGGCTTAAATGTCCTCACGTTGGCGTGGTGTTAATGTTTGATGGGGTCTTGGTTCTCTCTTCCTCCGACCGCGGTTCACAATTACGAGGCGTTGTCCTTGGATTTTTCCCCACGCGATTGATCACTAATTGCCAGTTGAGTTGCTACAGTCTGACGTTAATCAACTACCAACCTGTATTTTCAATACATTTTAGCTACATATTACCAACTACATGAATACCACAGGTTAAACTAAAAATGAGCAAGACAACTGATATTTTTATGACATAAATGTATGATATCTGATAAAATTTTAAGTTAAAGGTACTTGGTAATTCAATTGACAACGGCAAAAGGTTTTATGTATCTGTCTACCTCAAAAAGGGAAGATAAGAACTTGCCGAGCATGGCCGTGACGAATAGTACAGCGACATTCCCAACATAAGGATAACAATGGAACACATCACGTACTGCCTTTCAATATTATTTGAAGACAATATTATATTCATATATATAATATTATATATTATATAATATAATATAATATAATATATATAATATATATTATATTATATTATATATTATACAATATAATATAATATAATATATATATATATAATATATATAATATTATATATTATATAATATATATATATATATATATAATATATATAATATTATATATTATATAATATATATATATAATATATATAATATTATATATTATATAATATATATATATATAATATATATTATATTATATATATATATATATAATATATATATAATATATATATAATATTATATAATATTATATTCAATATTATTCTGTAACAAAGGCTCGTAGCTCGACTTCCATTACTACAACTTCCTTTAACCATCTGCCATAGACGCCATAGGCTTCAATGGTTTCAAGAGAGACTGCAACGCTGAATGGAAGTGGATCGTGCTTTCTGATGACTCCAGATACGATTTCGTGACCAATGACGGTCTCGTCCTTGTTCAGATATAGGGGGAATGACATTTGGAAGGATGTTTTGATGAGAATCCTTGTGGTTCTACTTTAAGTGAAATGTTTAGGGGTACTATTTCATTTTTCAATCATGCTCTTTGCTTATACAGATCGAGGGCACTCTAACTAGCATGTGGTATCTCACAGTGGTTTGGGAACCAGAAGTCCTATACCTCATCCAGGCCCTCCTGTAGCTATATTTCAACTGGACAATGCTCATTTCCAGGTAACACGAATTTTACAACGCTTCTGTCATCAACAAAATCACTTCTTACTTGGCCTACTTGGTCTCCTGATTTTCCCCCATAAAACACGTGTGAGTTATGACAGCTATAAAATGGATTCATATGTTATCATTCGCTGTCACAATCGGCTAATTTTGGATGTGTGTTGAATCAGCGTGCTACTATCCAGAATCTTTATCGAGTAATGCAATGCCGATTCCAAGAAGGTATAACTTCTAAAGGTTCACACAAATTAATGATTGTACCATGTTTCTTTGTTGTGTAAATTCAACCTTTTATACAATGTGTCGCATGTCATCACTCCAATAAACATTGTTGAAACTCACCTTAGTGTTGAGTTTTCATTGAATGGCAGTGTGTTATCAAATACGAACCTTACATTCTTTGAATCGATAGAAACAAAAGTATCGTTTAACATTATTCTTTTTGAACAAGGAAAATCATTACAAGGAACGTTTTATTAATTCATTAAGAGTATTTTTGAAATCATACAAAGAATGCTGGTTTTTATCATTTTTAATAAACAGATATTTTTAAAGGACAGTTTAACATCGGAAATAAAGGTCGTTTCCATTCTTCGTACATGTGCTAAAATAACAATACTGTGTAAGTACAAGTTTAAGATGTTTCTTAATACCTAGCTTTTATGGAAATTAAACTAATTGGAATAATAAGACATTAGTAGAAGTACATTTAGAAAACTTTTATTAATACCTCAATTTAACTGTATTCATATAAAAACTTAATAACTATACCAGCAAGTTTTTAACACCAGACGAGTTTTTGTTTTGTAATCTTTAATCAAGGTTACGGTTTCGGAAAAATTTTACTCAAGACCACATCCACAAAAATTTGTTTTTAGAATAAATCAATATTTATTATTTTACAAAACCGTATTTTATTTCTAACGTGGCATTTAAGTAGGAATACTTAATCTCTATATTTGACACAAATTTTTTTTTGTAAAAGAGGATATTGCGATGGAAATCTGTAGCGACAGAGCTAAAAAGGGGCAAATAAATCTGAGAAAGACTAATTATAATTTTAAATCTCAAATATATAAGTTTTCAGTTTTTAAAATTTATGAATCGTCATAGTTTGAATTTCTTCTTGATTAATAAGCTACTCGAAAAAAAAAAACATATTTTTGCAGCTTGTTTTTAGACTTAGAAAATCTTTCAAAAGAGCATTTTTAACACAAATTCCATCCAACATTTAAAAAATTAATAAAAAGGTCTCCAAATAACACCCTTCTGCTTTTAATTAAAGTATTCTTTGCCGTTTTTATCCTGTGGTTTCGAGCATAATTAGCAGTGAAGTAGGCAAAGCCCAGATGTGTTAAGCTCGCAATAAAAGCAATTTCGGTGTAAGAAATATAAATAAAAAAACGCATTCCAGAGCATAAGTATCGAGACAAAGACCATTAATTCATTTTCAACTGTCAGTTATTCTGAAAAAGCACACACAATTCTGTTTGCGAATCTTATAATTAAATACGTTGGTTACTTTTCAGCGGCTTTTTAGACGACGCTTTTTCCACGTACTGCTACAAGGCAAAACGCCATCAAAAGAGGAGTTGAATTAGTTCTAATTAATCAGCGGTAAAAAGATTGCTCCTTTTTTTTAGAGTGCTTCTGAGAATACTGTTTTTTATTTCGTAAAAGTGCCAGCAAGAGTATCACTAATGAAGAAATATAGTTTATGGACTATTTTTTGTTATCGTCCGCTAATCTTGAATGTCCAGTTATCTAACAAAAGAAAAGAAACTGTTATCTATGGAAAGTTGCTGATTTAACAGTTTTTAATTTCTCCTTCTTTTGAAGCGGTAATGTTTGGAGAGGAGTTGAAAAAGAAAAACGACTGTTTATGTTGGGTTTAAAAACACCAGTTTCATTTTATGTTTTTTTAGGCATTAAAATAGCGCGAACTTTTTTTCACAGAGTGTCTTTGAAATGATCTCTTGTGGCTTAATAGTCGTTCGCATATTTCTACTTTGTCTTGAGAGTTATTAACTTTTATTGGGTTTGTTGCTTTGTTGGAAAAATAAATTTAAATAAAAATAGTTAAATTTGCTGAACTACTTATTTGTACAAGGGCTCTCAAAATGTGAAATGTAAGCTACGCAGAAAGAAGTATTTATATCTTGCACTTGAAAGCATTTGTTTTCTATCAACTGAAAAAGGCACACAAATAGCTTTCAGAAATCAAATCATTTGAGAAGAAGAATTGTTTTTAAATTTTTTTATCTAATGGCAAAGATTTTAAGAATGCAGATATGGATGTTTGACTTGTATTCATTAGTCTTCCTAGTAGTTGCTTCGATGTGGTACCTCATCATTAGAAAAACTGAACGAATCTTGATACACGACGTATCTTGCCATAAAAAGTAAAACTTACCAGATCTTGATCTCATAATATAATTGGCAATATATCTGGATGACGACATATATCGTCATTAGCAGAATTGGTCATATCTTGATAGATTAGATATCTCGTCAAAACCACCTGGTGAGATAAATCTTTCAATGACATTTATTTAATAATATTAGGGCTACGGTAGCCCTGTTTGGAGGCGTAGCGGATTAGCAACAGGAGAGTTACGAGTTCGAAACTATCTCCAACCAAAGTCCGTCGTGTACGTGGGTGCTCGTTGTTGGCGTGGTATTGATCTTTGGAGAGTTGTGTGGCACCTCAGGTGTTGACTTCGTCATGTGACCTTGGTTCAAAATTTTGAGATATCCTCGGAACTTTCTCTTCGGGAAGGATTCCGGAACATTTCCAATAATCCTTGTTGCACCAGTGTGACGTTAATTCAACTACTTACCTACCAATAACCGTCCAAGTGGTTCATACGAGATATCTCGTATATCAAGATTTGAAAAATTTTGCTAAGGAGGAGATAAATTGTCACCAAAATATTGCCTATTTTTTATGCTGACAAGAGACCAGATCATTATCAGTTCGGTTTAGTTCTAATGACGAGATCGTCCATCGAAATCTGTAAATAGATTCGCTAATGACTTGATAGGTGAAGCTCGTGCACACCTAAAGGTAGGTAGCAAGGTATTTTAATTAACTTCGCACTAGAGAAGCATGCAGGGCTACTGGCAACTATCGGGGATCAATCCCCTACGGAAAGAACGTCAGCGCCCAGTCATTTTGAACAACGGTGAGATAAGGTGGTCACACTTAAGATGGCACCCCACTTGTTCTAACTTCCATACCATGCCAACGTTAGGAAATATGAGGCCGTGATAGATTTAACATGCACCAGCTCCCTTTATACATGACAGACTTTGCTTGGATTCTAACTCCCAACTCTGTGGTTGCTAATCCGTTACTTTCAACCGAACTACCTCGGCCACTACATCAAGGAGATGTGCCTCTGAGAGATAATAAAAAAGGCAATATGGTTATATCTCACACCATCAACTACTTCAAAGAGGTAGCATTTTAATTATTTTCTTTCGAATACATAAACAATAAAACATTTATACGGACTCCTTTTCAGTTTACCATCCCCTTTAGAAATCTACCCCTTTCACCCAAACAATCTTATCGTCTCTATGGAGAGAGCTGGCTATCCATCCGTGTACACACTCAACCAAAAGAATTGTATTTGCACAGAAAGAAGGGTAGTGTGTATGTAAACGGCGATAACTGTCTAGTAAAACAACATAAATAACGAAAGTTATAGAGAGGACCAACTATTTCAAAACACAAACAATTAAACACGATATCCGCTACTTCGAAGCGGTAGCATTTCAAGGTTCTTCTCTATTAAACAATTATCCCAACTCTCCTTCAGTTTACCATCCCCTTTAGAAATCTCGCTCTCACCCAAACAATCCCATTGTCTCAAGATCTATGGAGAGCGCTGGCTTTTCATGCGTGTACAAGCTCCACCAAACGAATTGTATTTCCGCAACTGAAGAGAAAGAGGACAAAAAAGAAGCGATTGACCATTATCCTCTTCCATCCCGATGACCTTTGCCGTTTCTCCCGAGCATTCCGACTCAAGGACCTATTCCGGGCGCAGCTACGTGACTCAGGCTCCTCGATTACGAGATTCCGCCGTAATGAAACCAAAGGCCGGACGTAATTCGGGGCTGTTCCGCTGGGTGTGCTGACGACAGGTGTAGACATTCCGCTGAAGAGCCCCTTAGAGGGCATTTGTCTTCGACTGGGAACAATGCAATTGCAATTGCACGGGATGGGAGAGCGGTGAAAGTTAAGGAATTAGATAGACTCTGCCACCCGTCGAGCAGTTTGCTGCACCCAACAAAAGGCGGACGTCCACTTGAGAATGTGCTTCGGAAACCTGAAGTTGCGATGTATGCATTGTTTTGAATGATTCGTATGTAACGTTTGGGAACCGTTGGTGAAAGAGACAGTATCTTACAAATCACTGGTGCAGGTGGAAATATCTGCGTGGTTTCCAAATTTAATATTCCGCCTCTTTTTTTTTTTTTTTAGATAAAATAAGTCATGGCGATCTACTAAATTTTATCTTGTCGATTATTTCATGTATCATTACTGATTGTTAGAGTGGTCGCAGCGTTTGTCTGCTCTCCAGGAGGTCCCGGTTTCAAATCCGGGTTTGTAGGTACGTGGAAAGTGGAAATTTAATTCATCACAATTTATTTTACAAACAGCAACTTTACTGGTATCGCGATCAAATCATTTGTTTGCCCTGCAGTAGGACTCGGAATGTAAGTACATAGATGTTGGTAAATTAATTTATAACGATTTATTAAATAAAACAGCCGTTAAACTGACTAAACTGGTTAACGCGTTTCTCAACCTCTTTGTAGGATTCGGTTTGTAGGTACCATGGTTGTTTGTAATTTAATTTTCCGCGATTTGTTTAATAAAACAGCCGTTTAACAGGTAAGAATGGTCAAATCGTTTATCTGCCATACAGTAGGTCTTGGTTTGTAAGTGCATATAATTTAGTATTTTTAATTAACGTCACACTGGAGCAACACAGCGGGCTATTGGTGACGGTCCGAAATCAACCCCCGAAGGGAAAGATCGAGGACGATAACACGTAATTTTGAACCACGATCAGATGGCGAGGTCCCACTTGAGCTGCCACCCCACTCTTGCGACCAGGACATATTTAACGTGCACCAGCCTCCTTTATACACGACGGTCTTTGGTTGGATTCGAACTCGTAAATCTCTGATTTCTAGTACGTTACTCTTTCAACCAGACTACCGGGGCCCTGTAAGTGCAGGGATATTGTTAATTTAATTCATCATGATTTTTATTTAATGAAACAGTCGCCATACTGGTATAGTGGTCATATAGTTTGTCGACCATCCCGTATGTCCCGGTATAAAACCGAGATTTGTAATTACCTGTATGATGGTGATTGCCTCTGTTATGAGTAACAGGGACTTATTCGTTACATTCACTAAGTCGTTATATTCGTAATCTTTTGTAATTTGCATTTTTTTTTTTAATTTTTAATTTAAACATTTTTTTTTTAATTTAACATATTATTGTTATGGCTTTTATTCTTACGTTTTTCTGTTACCTGGAACTTTAAAACTTCTTGTAAAAAGGCAAATAAATGTATGCTGGTAGGTATTTAATTCATTTCCCGCTGGAGCAACACGACGAGCTGTTAAATTTGTTTAGAAAAATTGATGATAATATTTTTAAATTAATTAAACTTCTGAAAACTTGAACCTCTGAATTGATCACTTAAGAATCATTCTCCTGTACCGACAAATATTTGTAATTTTTTTTATTTACTCGAAACAAGAAGTAATATACAGGGTGGTCCCGAATTCATGGTACAAACTTTAATGGTAGGTACAGGACATTGTAACAATGATTTATTGTATAGGAATGTATAGTCGCAAGTGACGCGGTGAGGCGTAAACAGGGGAAATAAAAGGAAAGAGAAATGGAGTGATCGGTTGGTATCATTGCCGGTAGAGGGCAGTAGATGTCTAGCCGCTGTTGAACATGATGCATCGCAGTAGGGAAAAGCGCCATTCACAATTGTGCTGCCGTAGACGATGGGTGACTTTACGTATGCAGAAAAAGCAGACATGCATTACATGTACGGCCGTGCAAATGGTAACGGCAGAGCTGCGTATACCAGGCATCTTTGAACGTGTACGCCAATCGCAACACCGACGCTGTCAAGCATGTATCGATACTGGTGGACGCAATTTTGAACAATTACTGTAAACATGACACTTGTCAACAACGCTTTCAATAAAATCTTTGTTTTTCCTTTCGGCCGTTATTTCCCCTGTTTTCGCCTCACCGCGTCACTTGCGACTATACATTCCTATACAATAAATCATTGTTACAATGTCCTGTACCTACCATTAAAGTTTGTACCATGAATTCGGGACCACCCTGTATTAATGTCCATCTTAAATCAAAGCTCACCATTATAACAATGCCCCTCTCCTTGCCCGCAGAGTTACATCGATGCCTCACAAATAGTTCTCGTTACATAAGAAATGACTGAATACTTTAGCTACGGTTTTGGTTTATTACACTATCGTCATTTTTTTGCTAAATGAAAACGAATTAGCCTGTTTCAGAAACTTTAAGTTCTTATTTATGATCATAATAATGTATCAAAACCATAATGTGTATAGAGATAATAAAAATTATGTCTAGGTAATCGAAAAAGTCATTTAATTAACTTTAAGGCGAAAGCAGAGGTTAATTGCACCAAAAAAAAAAACTTTGAAATATAATTGCGAGCATTTTGCACGAAGTATCTTTTGGTGAATTAACGGCCATGAGCTAGACTGTATATACAATAAAGGAAACTTTGTATCGAATAAAAGAACATGTAAACATTTTTCTCAAACATAAAACGTTTTACACTATAAGTGCATACATATATTTATAAAAGAAATATACCATAGTGTGGATCTGTTTCCTTGATTTTTAAGAAGTCTGTTTTAGAAGCACTGCAGTACGTTTTCATTCTATTTCCCAAACGTACGTGACACAGAAGTCGACATTATATGTTATCGTCGAATGGCAACAATAAACAATTTAAAATGTACCGCTACAAAATTGATTTCCCAATTTTACCACTTAGATATGATTTATTTGTGTTAAAAACTCTATAAGATTGTTAAAATCACATAGAAGAGCTCATAACTCTCATGGAATTTTTCACCAGTCCTTATACAGAAATCGTATATGTGACTTCGTTAACTGACAACGGCACAAAATTAAAAGGAGATGGCCTCGTTTCTTTCCCTTCAGTATTCAATGTCGTCAGTATCCCATTGTGTTGCTCCAGTGCAATGTTAATCAACTGCCTAACCTAACTTAATTACAAAGAGCAATGATAAATCTGGAAGAACGAAATCAACGTAGAAAGAAAATTATATGAGCAAAAATAGGTTTACATTCAAAAAATGACGAATCATCTTTGAACAAAGGAGTGCGATCCAGTTGGAAGTAGACGTAGACGTCATAGTCTATTTACCTTCTAATGAAATAGACGGATCATGTTGGCGAAGTTGCAGTAGTAAGATCTCTGAAGGGTAAATCACAAATCGACTCAGCCGATTGGCTATGGAAGTGCAAACAAGTGTTTTTGATCATGGTGTAGATAATCACTTCAACCCATCAATAATTTAGGAACCATGCCTTTACCCAAAACCACGGGACACATCTTCAAACCGAGAGACTGGGAGAAATAAAATAAGGCTGAGGGCCCATGCTCCATCTATTTCAGTTTAAGGCCGATGACAGTCTACTTGTGCTAACATTACTGAGGTGAGCTTTCGGCCGTGCATCTTTTTAGAGTTAAGAACACAGTAGTAAAAGTAACGAAATATTGTTAAGATGCCTTCATTAGAGGCATGGAATTTATGTAAATATGCATGCTATATTCATTTTAACTGGCATAAAATGTCATATTAAATATGAATAAAGACGCTTAGCCATCAATAGACATAAATAATTAAACACTTTACAAAAGATGGTTTACGCGGGTCTGCAAGTTAACAAAATTATGTAATCCATCACCAGGAATTTATGTGACTCTTCAAATATTCTATTCAAGGTAAAAGAAGATAAACATTATAAAACATTTCCATTATCTCTTTTATCGTCATGGATCTACTGCAAACAGTGAAAAGCATCCCCTTGACAGTTAAAGTTGAAACACATTTGCATAGAAAGGTTCTTAAGGTAAATGAGTAAATAAAGCATGAAATATATCTCCCAAAGACGTCCTTTACAGCTTATTAGCATCTAAGTGAAACTGAAACTGCATTTCACAAAGCATTGCTTATCGGAGGTACAATGAATTGTCTTAAATGAGATTATCATGCTTTCTTAAATAAAGGTCTTTTAAATGACATCGACTTTGGAGTTATCTTTTGTACTGAAAGACGAATCGTATTTCTTATTGCACTTTTTATCGGAAATCCGCTCAATTTTATTTTTAAACAATGCAATCACGATGCGAATAAGAGCAGTGGAATGTGCTCTAGAATTCACGAGCTGAGATTCTGATACAATCGATGTCGATAATGAGACCATCTGCAGTTTATGCATGCAATGCTCTTTAAAGACTTTGTTATTCTTCCTTTCCTAGATTTCCTTCCAAATAACTCTTCAAGATATAAATAATCCATACATTCAATACAGCTATTCTAAGGTGGGTAGTTAAGTGGGTAAATCCGCTACTGTGCTACACAGATTGTTTTGGGTTTGTCACATTAGCGTCATTTCTGAATTCGCTATAATTAGCCTGTTATATGAGCTGTTTGTTATTTTCTATTGTTATAATGGTATCAAAAGTATAAGGTGTACAGAGATAATAAAAATAATTTTGGGTCATCAGAACATCCAAATATGTAAAATTTAAGACCTAAACATAAAAGCTGATAGCAGCAAAAGAGAAAACTTTAGAAAATAGTAATGCAAACATAATGAAATACATTATTTGATCAGGGTTCACTTCATAATGTGAATAAAGATTAAAACACAAAAAGTAATCAATAGCTATTTCTATGGAGAAAATATCCATCATCATGGATAGAAGATTCCTGTCATAATTATGGTGGACACTTTGCTCTATCTCTAATATCTATTGACAACAATCTTTAATCTTTAATTCTTACAAGTCCTCTTTAGAAGATTTTGAATATTTCAGACCAGTTTAACTAAGGCTTCATTTGTGTATCAAACAACTACATTAACAAACTGCATTATCTGGTTTGTTAACAGAACCATTATGCAAAGAAAAAGATAAAGGAAACGACTCAGATAATACAGGGTGCCCTAAAAGTTCCCGTACTCTAACTTTAAACAAATTTACTGACCATGTTTTTTTTTAATTATTGAATTTTATCGTCTGCTTATAATTGTATCGACTCATTAATTTTTATCGTTTAATTTTCCTCGCATTCAAGTTCTACTATAATAAAGTTCCACGTCATTTTGTTCTTCATTGTAAGATGAATTTATCACGCATTTAGAGAATTGCGCTGCTTGAGGCTTATTTTGAATAAAAATCATAAGAAAGATGTAAAGAATTTTGGCGACATAAATATCCAAATGATGCAATACCGAGTTAAGATACGTTATATCAACTTATTCAACAATTTGTTGCAGTATTAGAAGTGAATGAACAAGACTCTTGGTTCCAAGAAGAAGTTGCAACCTGCCATAGAAGTTATGAAACCATGGTCATGCTTCAAGATTTGTTTGGCGATCGACTCGTCTCAAGAAACATTTGGCCACCTCATTCCCTGATCTGCGCATCCCTGACTTTTTTCTGTGAGGATATTTAAAGAACAAAGTTAATGAAGATAATCACCAAATAATAAGTGGTCTGAAAATTGCCATTACTCAAAGGATACAAGAAGTCACTCCCAGCATCTTGAAATGCGTTTCTAAAATTTTGCGTAAACGACTTCAGCCTTGCCTCCAAGAAAAAGGCGGAAATTTTGAACATTTATTATAAACGTAAGTTCGAATTTTTTTCCTACATTAGGTTAAAAGTGCTTTATACTATTGGCATAAAAATTATTGTTTTAAAGTTTGTTGTTTTTGTATAATAAATTCACGAATCGTCAGTACGGGAACTCTTTGGACACTCTGTATGACATATAAATTTATTTCTAAGACAAGCTAGAAATGTTTTACGTATTGTGAGTAAATACATCATTACATTAATTACAACTGGAAGCTTGCGTGTCAGTATGGATATGAATTTTTGATTTTGCGATAATCATTCAAGGAAGTGCGCCAAAAGTCATGCAAAGGTGTTTTAATCTGTACATCCAGCAAAATTTCTCCTAGCATCCTATCTAAACTAATATCATTAAGAAAACAAAAGGTAAAAAAATGATTAAATCTCATTAAACATCGTATGAGACTTGGAGCGATACACCTTTTGTTTAACATTTACCTACCTAATGCAAACTCATCAGAAATTGGACAATTTAGTTTAACGAACCAAGATCAGGGTCCCAAGTGTTCTAAGATTCTTAGCTTTCTTATTAACTTCAGCGTGTTTGTATTCCTGACAAAGTTCCACCTTTTCTACCCAACTTTCGGTAAATTTACCTTTCTGATTACCTGCTTGAATAAACACATCGCTTTTTATTGTTCCACAAAATACGAAACTTGGAAATGTATACATTCTCACAAATGCTTATGTTGCAAGAGTTATTGAGAAAACCGGGTTGTTTGGGGATGCAACATTTAAGTGCGTTTGTATCTTTTACGAATCAAGAACCTGAACGACTTACATTAACTTCTTAATTAAATTATTTTTCAACATCAATATTCTCTCTTCGTTAAAACTGGAAATAACGCCCCGCCCCCCCCCCAAAAAAAAAATGTAACAGCACAGTTTAGAAGTAAAGCTTTTATGCTAAAGACACATCTTTAGATTGCCCATTATAAAATTTGTATTTAATAAATTTAAATGATAACCAAAGATCGTGAAAGTAGTTTTAATTAACGTCCTACTAGAGCAACACAACGGGCTATGGAAGACGGTCCGGGATCAATCAACTAGGGGAAAGATCCGAGGACAACACCACGTCATTTTGAAACACGATCAGATGACGAGGCAACAACTGAACTGGCACCCCACTCCCCCAACTTTCAGCAACCAACCAAACGTGGGTACTTTCGGCCACGACATATTAAAGGTACACCAGCCGTCTCTACACCATACGCTTACAAACATCCATGCACTGACCCGGATTCAAACCAGGAATCGTCCGATCTAGAGGCTAACACCTTAACCACCATACCGGTTGGTCCGCTTGTAAAAGTAGAAGTTTAATATGTCTGTTGGCGTGTGAATAAACAGTTAATTCAAGTAACAACAATAACAATAAATTTCATCTAAAAGAAAGTATGCAGACACGGTGTTCGTCTATGGGCGTCCAATCCAAATCCAATCCCCCCAACATGTTCTGTACATATAAACCCTATTTTCGTCTGTAAATGAGTAACCATATTAATTTTATGCTGTTTAAATTATACTGTTTAAATCGGTCTGCAATACGATGTCGTTCTGTTACTCACTAAACAATGAATCCTGAAAAGTAAAACCAAGTGAGAAACTAAATCCTGAAAAGTAATAAATGATCAAGTCACAACAGCAAAGACCATATAATGAAGTAGACGGGAGCATGTGTGCGAAGCGTCACAATATTTCTTCCGGTCGGTCAATTTGAAATTCTGCCACGTAGTTCTGGGGAAAAGCATGCATCCTAATATGGAAGAAATTAATTGGTTAATGTCATTATCCATCCTGGTTAAGAACAATAGTTTTCGCTTCGATAGTCAACGATCCCAAGTTGATTCGTTAGTCCATGTTACTTACTCTTCTGAGGCCTTATGACAGCGACTCCACACACGTGCTCTGTTTATATCATTCGAAGTTCGACGACAACAATTATACATCAGTAACTCGCAATGAACGAATGCAATCGGCTCAGTAACTATCACCAAATGCACAAATGACAGAAACCGTAATCAAATTTATCTTTAATTAATCATATCAATAACTTTCTCTTCACTTCATCGAGCAGTATCAACATTAATCTCATTGAAAAATGTTAATTCTATCAATAGAGTTCTCAGAAATATATTTTAATCAAATAGTAAATTAATTACAGTAATTTATAAGGAGAGAGCAGGGAGCTCCAATTTCTTTGTAGTTCTTGGATCATTTTCATTTCATCTTTTCTGAGCAGCTCATTATTGTTTCAAAGAGATATTTGTCATAAAATCTACGAATGGGAATTGGATTTCGTTCAATCTGCCCAACAGAATGAGCTTAGGAAAATGAATGAAGCAAAAATTACTGACGTGTATGGACGTCTAGTAAGTAGATTGTTGAATTTACATCGCATTGGAGCAACACAAAGAGCTATTGGTACGGGATCAATCTCAAAGGGAAAGAGATCTTTCTGGTTGGATAGCACCAAGGTAGACGGTGGAAGAGTAACGAACTAGCAACCGGATGGTTGCTACTTCGAAACTCGGTTCAACTAAAGACCATCGTGTATGTGAGAATGTTGTACGTTAAATATGTCCTGACCTCAAATGTCCTCCTGTTGGTGTGGTGTGGAGGTTTGAAGAGTGGGGTTTCATCTGAGGTGTTGACCATGTCATCTGACTATGGTTCTGAATTACGACGTGTTGTCCACGAATCTTTTCCTTATTTATTTATTTATTTATTTCAAGCAATATATGTATATTATAAGTTAAATTTGCATTAATTTCCATGCACTTAACATATATATGCGTTTCAAAATGTTTCGATGACTGATTTCAATCTTGTCTTATAACAATCGGAAATCAAATTATCTTTTTCTAGATAAACCTACATATATTGCATTCCGTGAATACTAATTCTGATGTATGGAGACACATTTTATCAAATATATGACTGTTACTCATTAGGAGCCATTCAAAGCGAAAATGTTACTGAACACTGTTTTCTCTTAAATATCAAGGTTGGAAAAGGATAGTTCTCAAGATTAGCCGGAGGATTGAGAGTTCGAAACTCGATCCAACTAAATACCGTCTTGCGAGAGTATGTGCACGTTAAATCTGTCGTGGCCTCAAATGTCCTTACTTTAGCGTGGTGTAGAAATTTGGAGGGTGGGGTGCCAGCTCAGGTGTTGTTATTGTCATGACCGTGATTCAAAATGATGAGCTGTTGTCCTCGAATATTTCCATTCGGAATAGATACCGGATCCTCAGCAACAGCACGCTATGGTGCACAACTCGGGTGATGACCTCATCATTTGACCATGGTTCAAAAGAACGAGGCGTCGTAATCAGATCTTTCCCTTCGAGAGTGTTCCAAGTAGGAAATACAAATTGTCTCTCGCCCTGAATCAGTGACAGTTTGGAATGACATTTTTTGACGCGAAGATGTACTACCAAGAGGACTAAATAGATTTGTATCATTAGAATTCTTTGTACATAATCCGAATGGTCTGTTTCTATCATATGATCTATTGACAGACATTTATTGCAGTGTAGGTTAAAGGATTATAAATTCCTGAGTAACACAGTTACAGCTTCAATTTTAATTTGTCGGATGGTATTTCAACTGGTAATGAACTATTCAAAAATTCCTCCTGGTATGCACGACTGAGCTTCTATATCCACCCACTAGTGAAGCCGAATTTTCACAACTAACATCATTTCGAATCTTGACATGAGATAATTGATATCAAGCGTGTTATCATTTGAGGCATTTTGAAAGACTATCTTTCTTTTGGTTGGGATAGGTAGGCATTTTATTAAGGTAGCACTGGAGCAGTACAATAGGATTGACGACAATCCGGGATCAACCGCCGAAGTGGAAGTACCATGAGATAATTGAAATCAAGCGTGTTATCATTTGAGGCACTTTGAAAGATAATATTTCTATTGGTTGGGATAGGTAGGCATTTTATTAAGGTAGCACTGGAGCAGTACAATGGGATTGACGACGATCTGGGATCAACCCCCGAAGTGGAAGATCCATGAGATAGTTAAGATGAAGCGTGTTATCATTTGAGGCATTTTGAAAGACTTTCTTTCTATTGGTTGGGATTGGTAGGCATTTTATTAAGGTAGCACTGGAGCAGTACAATAGAATTGACAACGATTGAAGTGGAAGATCCGATTTATTGTCGGGGTATATAAGTAGTTTATTTAAATCGCAATGGAGCAACACGGACGTCCTATTGGAGACGATCTGGGATGAGTCCCGAAGGAAAAGATCCCAGGAAAACACCTGTAGTTTTGAACCATGGTCAGGTGACGAGGTAATTCCAAAGCAGACACCCCACTCCAAGCTTCTACACCACGCCAAAAGACATTTGAGGCCACAACATATTTAAAGTGACCAGTCCACCAGCATGCGACTGTCTTTGGTGGACTGAATTTCTAACTCACAACCCTCTGGTTGTTTATCCGTTACTCTTCTATCAGAGCTTTAGCTCAGGTGTTGCCTCGTCATCTGACCGTGGTTCAAAATTACGTGGTGTTGCTGTTTCCTTTGGGATTTGATCCCGGGCCGTCGGCAATAGCTCGTTGTGTTGATCCAATCTAAATCTACAAATCCATTAATTAATTACCGTTATCTTGTAGTGAAATTGGCACTCCTCTAGATTACATCATAGTTTGCCCCTTACAACCCCATGGCATATGAGAGCACCTGCCGCCCACCTTAAAATTGCATGGCTCAGGAACACTGCATGTAACAAGGGCACGAGGGTTAAAATTTTAAAATTATTAACATGGTGAGATTCATTGAAAATCATCAGGACTTGTTTATCCTAAGAAAAACGAACTTTTTCTCACCTTGTATGATGTAAGGGTGGTTATATGTAATGTGCTCTAACGTTCTGGGTAGCCATGTCACCTTGGTGGCATGCTCTACTCATCCAACCACACTTATTTAAACGAATACAGTGTCTCACGACACTAGGCACGGTAGTGTGTAATGGTGTTAGTTAGTTAGTCTTGTTTTTGGTTAGGCGCCCAGCTTGGCCATACACTATATTTGATCCATACGAGGTATGGTAAGGTAAAGTAATTTTAATTAACATCGCACTAGACACAACATTGAGCCATAAGAATCCAACCAACTTATTCCTGTGTTAAGAGATTGCACATTTTTATATAATCTGTCATACCTATGTCCCTCTGAGTAGACTGGTCGGTCCGGTTCTTCAAAAAATCTTTCATCTGACCAATCGCTTTCAATTCAGAAAGTAAAACATGATCTTGAAAATGCTATTTGAACTTCGAATATCAAAGATCTTGTAAATATATCTGCGTTTTACTATTTTCTACCATTTTTGAGCTCTTCAGGTTATTCAATGCAAGAGAAGACATAGTAAGATCTTTTAGTTCCTTCAACAGACAGAATTTTTAGATGACATTTGACAAGAATGTGCTATTCAGTCTACTATTTCCATTTTATGTGATACTTATTGACGAGAATACGTCCTTCCGAAACCGGGGTACCACGCTTAACTTTTGGGTGTTATGAAAAGTTATATGTGCGAAAAATTTAATAACTTCAAAAATAAAAATTATACATAAATGAACGATATCGCGTTCAAAAGCGCATTAAACAGAAAAATGTAATAAATGCTCATTTATCTTAGACTGATGTCATTGGCTGATGCAATCGTCACGCAAAGTTCTCCCGAAAATTCGCACTTCCGATCCCATTAATTTAGTCCGATGCTCAGCGTCGACGAGCTCGGCGAGAACGCCTCAAAAAGAGTTGAGACGTCACATTGCTCACATCATTTAGTCTAGCTCCGGCCTCCTTTGTGCGAGAACGATATTTGAGGTGTCATTTATTTCGTCTCTGCGCTTTATAAATAATAATAGAAATAAAACTTAAATATTTAATACTTATTTTGATATTAGACTTCAAAGTATGGAAATTTCGCAGCAATTTCAAAATGGCGAAAAATGCTCAATAAACACAAAATAAATAAAAGAAACATCAACGGGAAGAAAGATCGAGAGATGAGAATTCAAGAAGATCCGGACATTCACTGCTGAGTGTCAACGGGCTCGGCGAGAGCGACTCAAGTTGAGGCGTCATTGGAAGGAAGTTGAGACCCTTCAACATCAACACTGAGTACGCTAATTGTGAAACATATGTGGAGCGATGAGCATTTGATGCGTGAAAAAACAGTGTAGAGCTAATTTCGTTCATTTTCATTCACCATATGACCTCACTGACGTATTATGCGCTTTAAACCTAGCGGCCATGACAAGACACAGCCATTCCGGTATTCTTTTATGACCATTGCATTTCATATGTATTCAAGACACCACGAACTCAGATCTAGCAGCTCTGTAATCACGATTTTAAGTTCGATGATTGTTACGGAATTCTTACGTAAGAAATGCAAGAACACATCTGATGATAATGAGTAAGACCAGAGAGCTTATCCACCAACCACAATTGTTCTATTGTGAATATGGTTTAAGGTAATAGGAACCTTAATTAAAACAAATATGCAGCTTCTATGTAGATTCACAGTAGATAACAGCTATTTTTAATGCTTGTCCACTTTTTATTTTGAAAATCTCGCACATTAGATTATGGACGCATCGACTGTTCCATACGAAAATATTTTTATCGGAACTTAACTGAGATCAAACAATTAATGAAGAATGGTCCATTCATGAAGAAGATCGGACACAATTAACCCTCTAATGTCACAAGTTTACGAAGTAGTGTGGTATTATTTTTACGACACAACACAATAATGATGACTAAATAACCATATAAATTGACTGAAAGTATTCCAGGAAATAATCTATAGGTTAAGAAGATAAAAATTTAGTTAGAAGACACTTACTGGAAAGACTAGCATGTAGAACCTAAATATGGGTATGGACTCCTAAGAGAGTTAACACAGAATGGATTATGGATATAAAGATCAATGTGCATCAATATTTTCCGACACAATAAAGATCCATGCAGAAAGAACATAATACAAACTTAATAAAGAATAGTCCTTAAATATAGAAGACCAAACATAATAAAGAATGGTTTTTATACGAAGATAAAACAGAATGAATAAAATATTATGCATACTTAAAGGTAAAACCCGACAAATAAAGAATGTTTCACACATAAAGATAAGACACAATTAATAAGAATGGTCCATAAAAATGCACACAAGAGTAAAAAAAAGAATATTGTAATACTAAAAAAACGCCTGTAAACACTTTTTATAGCGTCACACAAAAAAAAGAAATCCCTATCCTTATCGAAAGTACAAACTCATCATGGATTAGAAGTTAGATTTTAAAAAAAAGTGGGGGGGGGGAGATATAAAACAACAAAATAACGTTTGTGGAGTGATAAATTCTCTTCGCACCATAAGTTTTCAGAATCGACAGTTCAGTTGCATAACCGAAGATAAAGCCTCTAATCCTCATTTCTACTTTTGGTCTCAAGTTTGAACCCACCCTCGGCCCTAGTCAAGACTATTTATTGAGCAATCTGTTGTGCAGATGCGCTGGATGATTCCGAATCCCATCTGGCCCCTAAAGGGATTCCGGAGGCTGACTTTGGGAGCGAATCCGATAATAGGAGTGAGACTATTACGGAGATAACGCTCCCAATCAGTCTGGGAAAAAATTCGAAACCCGAGTAATCGAGCTGTTGAAAAAACTGGAGTTAGTTACCATTTAGATTGACATTAGAAATCCCACAAGGGATAGGTGTATTGCACCGACCAATTTTCTTCTGTGGTTTCAGGGGAACATTCCTGTGTGACAGTACAGATTGTACAGTACAGTACAGTATGTCATTACATGATGGTGTCTGTCTTTCATTGGGTTGGTTGGTTGTTTTAGGGTTTTATGACGCAAGGGCCATATTAGGCCAAGCTTCGCCATGAAAGCAGAAAAGATCGCTTGTGTGTAATCCGGTCTGGACACTCTTGTTTATCAAAGACAGAAACCCCATGGGTAAATGCTACTCAGGTACCTCTCACCTCTGTGAAGCCCATACACACCTTAACACATTCGCTGACGGTCACGTTAGGATATGTAGATAGATATTTCCTCGCCTTAGAAATGGGTTTTTCCCAGAAGCCGACGTACTGTTTGTAACAAATATGATTTAAAAATGCACCAATAGCAGAACAGATTGGCGAAAACTCAGCCAACAAATTTGCAATTTCATCATCTGTTAGAGGTTTATTAGAAACCACATACCTTTACAACTAGCTTCAAACTTTACTCCACTCCAACACCTAACATAAAATGCCAATTAAAGCGGAGAATAAATGTTGAGGCACAGCTCTTCCCGCGCGAACGCGTGACTGGCTACTGAGAGATCACTCCACATCACGCGCTGCCGCGTGAATGGCTCTTTAGCGTTGACGCCCCATTAAGTGCTGACGCAAGATCGGCAGCGAACGTGTTAAGGAGGTGTACTCCTAAGAGCGTCTTGTATTGGAAGCAGCTATGCCAAATATGCCCCTGTGCCATAAATCCCGCCACTCTTTGACTTTGTCCAAATCTAACACATTTCAAAAAAGATTCATTCTTACCATCCAATACAAAATTTCTTTATCAAAACATGAATTTGAGATCAAACACGACTAATAAAGAATGGTTTGTGCACACAGTGTAAAAAATTTTGTTACAACACTCGCCTGGAAACTCTTTTTGGCCCTCTGAGGCACATCTCCTTTAGGTGCGTACTAGCTTCACGAACCCAAGGTACTCTAGTGGTCTCTCCTTTTCCCATAGGGTCCATACTGTCTTCAGCAAACACGGAGGTAGGGCTCCCGGGAAAACCCAAGTAATCATTTTCTGCTTACATCCCACCATTCTGCTTCACAGTCCCTCTTTTTTCCCTTCACATTTTTTGTGTGGCTCAGTTTGACCAAAAATGGCCCGTATGCAATAAAACCTCGAAACAACTACAGTCTTTTTGTAAGAACTACAAAAACGAAATTCCGAACCTTATCCAAAAATACGTATTCTATTTTCGAATATGAGAAGTTATATATGAAAAAGTTAGATAAAACGCGTAAAATAACAAAACATTTCAAATGTGATAAATTCTCTTCGCACCATAAGTTTTCAGAGTCGACAATTCAGTTGCATAACATAACCGAAGATAAAGCTTCTAATCCTGGTTTCTACTTTTGGTTTCAAGTCAATCCTCAGAGGATTAATACAGAATGGATTATGGGTATAAAGATCAATAGTATAAATATTTTCAGACACAATTAACCTTACAACGGTCGCGCGTATGTGGGAGATACACTAGAGTTGATTTTAGTTATATATTTTTAGACCAAATAGCGCTACGAATACTCGCTCTTGGCTATTCCTAACGCTCACTTAGAATTACTTTCAGTCATAATTACTATCACTTAGAATTATTTCAGTTGCATACCGTCATTTGTATTTAACAGATACGCGTAACCGTTAAGGTAAGTTTTAATTCTATCCGTGCTTTCTTAGTTAAAAGAAATCTTTATTACGTTATTTATTACTTTTTATTATGTAACTTAAATGCAAATAATTCATTAACTATATCGACATTTTCATACCTTTATTCTATATTTCTATTATATATTAAATTGATAATATTTAAAGCATAAATTCAATAAATACACATTTTAAATTTTAACACACTTTACATTTAATTTTACATTTTAATAGTGCATCTAAGAAATATCCGCGACCTTTCACGTTGGTGTGGAGGGAGCGACCACCGGAAGGTTAATAAAGAATTTATATGTGTAATATATATATATATATATATATATATATATATATATATATATATATATATATATATATATATATATATAATGTCCAATGTGTCAAATTAAAAATTAATATGGATAAAATTGGAAGTTGGCGGCTAAAATTTTCTAGAGTTTTAGTATATATGCCAGGGATACAAATTAGTCGAGTTTTATAAAGGTGGTCAGGTTGTATATTGTGCTGTTTGACATGGAATGACCCATATATATATATAGATGAAATGCTAATAAATTATTTAAATATTCTTGTATTTAGTTATTTAGGAGTAATAAGATAAGGAAAAGAAGCACTGGCAGATCCACATAGCAGAAAAAACATAATACAATCTTAATAAAGAATTGTCCTTACGTATAGAAGACCAAACATAATAAAGAATAGTTTTTATGTAAAGATAAAGAAGAATTAATAAATAATGGCACATACATAAAAAAAAAAAAAAAAAAAGATAAAACATAATTAATAAAACATTATATATACTTTTTCCCGAGTAAAATAAAGATAAAACCCGATTAAAATAAAGAATGTTTCACACATAAAGATAAAACACAATTAATAAAGAATGGTTAACATACGCACAAACACAAAAGTTAAAAAAAAAAAGATTATAATACCAAACAAAATCGCCTCAAAACTCTTTTTACAGCGTCACACAAAAAAAGAAATCCCAATCCTTATCAAAAGTACAAACTCATTTTGGAATAGAAGTTAGACAAAAAAAAGGGATATATGAAACAACAAAATAATGTTTGTGGAGTGATAAATTATCTTCGCACCATAAGTTTTCAGAATCGACAGTTCAGTTGCATAACCGAAGATAAAGCCTCTAATCCTCATTTCTACTTTTGGTCTCAAGTTTGAACCCACCCTCGGCCCTAGGCAAGACTATTTATTGAGCAATCTGTTGTGCAGATGCGCTGGATGATTCCGAATCCCATCTGGCTCCTAAAGGGATTCCGGAGGCTGACTTTGGGAGCGAATCCGATAATAGGAGTGAGACTATTACGGGGATAACGCTCCCAATCCGCCCTGAAAAAAAATTGTAACCCGAGTTATCGAGTTGTTGAGAAAACTCGAGTTAGTTACCATTTAGATTGACATTAGAAATCTCAAAAGAAAGGATAGTATTACGCAGCCCAATTTTCCTCGCTGAAGGAAATAGGCCCATATCAGAGTACAGGTTGGGAGGGAAAAAAGATGTTTTAACGTCTCGTCTGAAGGGATAGATATTATAGGCTCATAAATGAAGAAATTGTGACAAGAATATAAATTCCCGAAGGGTTATTATCGCATATATATATATATATATATATATATATTTATATATATATATTTATATATATATATATATAGTTATAAAAATATAAAAATAGTATATATATATATATATATATATATATATATATATATATATATATATATATATATATATATATATATATATATATATATATATATGTAAGATTCGTGTTGTTCTGTTTGGTAAGGTCTATATTAAAGACTTCGAATCTTACAGCACATTGACATTTAATGAATAAATATATACAATTATTATGTACAGTTGAGTTATATTTCAAAAAAGCTCCGTCATTATCGGCAGCAGTCGTCTCTGCTCGGAAAAAATACGTCAGCTCTCAATGGCGTCCAGGGTAAAAAGTGTCTGTTCTATTAATTTTCTCGTAACTGAATACCAGAATGTGAATGGCTCGTGACAGTCTTGCCTTGCATTCCTACTACAATGCAACTGACTCCTACCAGTCTCGTTGCTCTTATAATGAGTTCTTTCCAGACTAGTAGACAACTACCGTTGTTTAGTATTCCTACAATCGGCCATCCTGATGATCTTTCGTCCTCGAAAGGAACACGACAAACCTAAAAAAAAACACAAAACAGTATCTGGGAATACATTGATTCAGTATTAGTTATTGAACCACGACTTCATATGGTCAGCTGCTGTCGACGTCAAGTTCGGTCCTTCATGGTTTCCAACTTTCTCAACATCATAGCGATCATGGGGTTTCACTTTCTTCACTCGATATGGTCCTAAGAATTTCGGTCGTAATTTCATTCCGACACCAAATTGAGTCCGCTGAATAGCAATAAGATCGCCCTCTTTGTATTGATGAGGTTTCTTCCTCTTCTTATCATACGTTCTTTTATTCTCTTCCTGAATTTTTAGGATATTCTCTTTGGCATCGTCTCTTAATTTCTTCCTCTTCTCTAGAAAAACTTCAGTATATTCTTCTTCTAAAAGCTGGACTATCTTGAGATCTTCTTTGTTTCGCATTTTCACACCTGTCAAAAGTTCGAAGGGTGTCCATCTTGTGCTTCTGGAGGTTGTACTATTGAGTATTCTTTGTACGGCGTCAACGTGTTTGAACCATTTGATCGGTTCTTCAATTGAAAGTTTGGATAACACTGGAATCAGGGTTTTGTGCATTCTTTCTACTTGTCCATTGCCTCTTGGGATTCCTGTTGTGATTTTTAGGTGTTCAATCCCGTTTTCGCAACAAAAATCTGTAAATTCTTTAGATGTAAAAGCGGATCCTCTATCCGAGATTATCCTCGCAGGATTTCCAAAACTATTTTGTTGTTGTTTGAGTTTATTTATTGCGTCACCTGATGTCGTAGATTTGGTAGGATATAACCAAGTGAATTTTGTGAATGCGTCTACTACCGTGAAGATATACTGATAGTTCTTAGATGTTGAAGGTAACGGACCTATGAAATCAATGTGATAAGTGTATAATGGAACGTCCTCTTTAGGAATTGGATTTAGAAATTTGTTATCCTCTGCTATGGTTCGTTTTGTCTCCAACTTAGTGTTTGGTTCCAGACGATTAGTTACTTCGAGATGAGTTTCGGTTTGAATTTTAGTTGAATCTGAAGTGTTCGCTAAATTAACAATTCTTGCGTAATTCACTCGAAAATTATCGCGTCTGCTCAAAACATGAATTCCGCTCTCTGATAAAGTAAGATTTAACTTATTTATGCAATCGAACCCAAGAACAATATCATCAGGTAAATTTTTTAAAACATAAACATCAGTAACAATAATGCATTCATCAATAATAATTTCTGTAGAAAAGAAACCTAGAGGAGAAATGTGTTCTCCTCCTATACCCATTAAAGTCACATTATCAAAACTCAATTTTGGGGATCCAATTTCAACATAAAATTCATATTTTATCATTGACACATCACTTCCTGTGTCGATTAGCGCATTAGATCTTTTCCCGCACATTTCAACATATTTTCTAAGCTTAGTACGAGAATTAAAAGGGCTATTAATTAAAGTTCTATTTAAATCTCTTTTGGGACACACGTCGGCCTTGTGCCCATAATTTTTACATTTAAAGCATCTCACACCCTCAGTTTTCTTTTCACAATTTATCGACTTATGTCCATATTCATTGCAGTTGTAACATTTTATATGATTGGTGTTAATTTGTTCAGGGCGCACGAAAGATCGAGGCTTTAATTTGTCAAAATCCCTATTGAAACGCTTCTTATATTTATCGTCTGATGTTTTCGAATCTCTATTGGGTTTTAAATGACATCGAGCCGCTTCATATTCGTCTAATTTATTGACGAGTTGGTCTATTTTCGTTATTTTCGGTAGCTCGTCTATAAAATGGTCTCGAACGTCATTGAGTATTTTTCGTTTTAGTTGATCGGTAATCATGAGTTCTTTAAGGTCTTGGTAATTTGATACTTCCAACCCACTCGTCCATTCTTCAAAGAAATTTTTCAGATCATGAGCAAAGTCATTCCAAGTAGAAGACGCTTCTTTTCTATGCGAAAGGAAATTTTGCCTAAATTGTTCCGGATTTAATTTAAAACGTTTCAACAATAATCTCTTGACATTTTCATAGTCATTAGCCTTTTCGTCAGGCTCACGCGTGATAAGATTAGCCAAATCCAATGGGAGTAACCCCAACAAATGTGTAACCCATTCCGTTTTTGGTATTTCGATACGACTAATCTGTCTTTCAAATAAAGTTAAATAACAGCTAATATCCTTATTCGTCTCGTAACGGTTAATCAATTTCAATAAATCGTTATTGTATAGGCTGGTAGTTTTACCATAACTGTTGCCTTGTCTGTTAGCAGTTTCGATTTCGAGTTTCCTTAATTCGAATTCGCGTTTTTCGGCTTCAATTTTCTCTGCGCGTTTTTCGGCTTCAATTTTCTCTGCGCGTTTTTCTTTTTTGTCGTTTCAGTCTATCATCAGCACCACGTCAGGAGAAGTCATGAAACTGTTCTTGCAGATGATTAAAACACAAGTCCAGGTTTGCATAGGTAGTCAAAACATTCCGCCGGCCGGTTCAATCGTCACTGCTTTCGGGGTCTGCTAATCCGTCGTTCAAGCCCTCGTACGAAGGAGGAGAACCGTCGCGGTCGTCAACGGTTTTTCACATCCCGGCCGAACCCCCATTTTTTGTAAGATTCGTGTTGTTCTGTTTGGTAAGGTCTATATTAAAGACTTCGAATCTTACAGCACATTGACATTTAATGAATAAATATATACAATTATTATGTACAGTTGAGTTATATTTCAAAAAAGCTCCGTCATTATCGGCAGCAGTCGTCTCTGCTCGGAAAAAATACGTCAGCTCTCAATGGCGTCCAGGGTAAAAAGTGTCTGTTCTATTAATTTTCTCGTAACTGAATACCAGAATGTGAATGGCTCGTGACAGTCTTGCCTTGCATTCCTACTACAATGCAACTGACTCCTACCAGTCTCGTTGCTCTTATAATGAGTTCTTTCCAGACTAGTAGACAACTACCGTTGTTTAGTATTCCTACATATATATATATATATATATATATATATATATAGTTATAAAAATATAAAAATAGTATATATATATATATATATATAAATAGTTCTGCTATGAAACTAACTATGTCTGTGTTTCAGACACTCTTATAATTATCAGGACAACATATTAGGACATAGAATTTTTTTATATACGTTTCCCTTGTTGGGTTTGTCAATCTAGGGACATTTTTTGGTATTCAAAAATATTCGACAACCGTTTGCCTCCAGTAAAAAATATAACTTAAAACTTTACAATTTATTTTTGTTAAGTATTAGGAACAATCATAAAATCAAGATTCGATACAGGGATCCACTGGATGTAGACAAACGCTATGATCATTATACAAAGTGAGGCGGTTCTTTTATTAGAGTATCCAAACACGTTAAAAATGTCATTTTTGACCAAAAATTCAAAAAAAAAGTTTTTTTTATCTTATTTGATTGTGTATTTATTTGACTTTCCAAAGTATATTTGATATTTTCTCTAAGTTAATTAGTTGAAGAGATATTATGATTTAATCAAGGCGGGAAAACCCGAAGTAGGCATGGAAAACACCAAAAGTGGTCATTAAAAGACCAAAAAAGCCTGTCAAAAATTTAAATTCAAAACTTACTTTTTTTGCAAATATGGTTTTAAAAAGATTTCTCAATCGTCGAAATGGTTTCTCTTTTGTAAATATTGTGAACATTTTTACAGAGAAGTGAAGACAAAATTGTTTACACAAACAATAAGTGCAAGAGAGAGCAAACGATACACGTGAAACTACTCTAAATTAATATTTTTGCATTATTTCCTCACTTCAAATGCTATAACACAAAAGTTATTGATGGATTCTCGTAAAATTTTGAGAACTTGTTCTTTATAATGTTGTCTAGTTAATGAACTAGAATAATTATGCTTTGAAAGGTTTTCAAATTATGGCCATTTATTTAAGAAATAGAACTATAAAACTATAAAAAATCTTATATTCATTTTTCAATCGCTTGTAAATTTTTGTTTATTTTAATATACTTTTGATTCTAAGTCATTCCCTAGACAAATACCTGTAGTTTATTTGGTAGCATCATTTTTCAAATGGATTGAATATATTTTCATCTAGCACATTTGAAATTTTTGACAAATTTCTTTGAAATTTCATACAAAATCATTATTTTTACAAAATTATTAATATTTATTTTGAATTTTTATAGCCCCATGCTATTGTTTAATAACACTAAATATAAAAATACCATTTTTAAAACAAAGGGTCCGAACGTGTCCAAATACCTTAAATATATCATCATAAATAAACTTTCTAGTATATCTCCACATGTGTGTCTACAAAACAGGATTCGAAACCGAGATCTATTCAATGACAGACAAACATTATGATCCCTTTTTCTTGTTCCGGTCAAAACTACATCGGTTCCAAGATGTCCCTTTGTTTGAAAATGATCAAAACATGCCTCGAATCATCATAAAATTCCTCCCATGACATTTCGAAGCGCTGCAGTATGGTCAGGACAATCCATGCTCTTATCCTGACAGTTATGACAGTTAGGATAAATCTTATACCAGTATTCTAAATATCCGGGTGGGATACCTGAAATATTGAGTTTAGCCATGAAATCATAAAAAAATAACGGTAACATCTGCAAACAGAAAGTGAAATAAATCAATATTTGTTGCATACCGAAAATATTTTTTCCAGTTGCATATAAATATTATCAGCATGGAATTCACATGTTGTGGAGTCCTACTGACTACATCATTACCAATAAACCTCCAAAATATAGAAATACGGTAGATTTAACTCTGGGGTAGCAAAACTTTCACAAATATTGAAACCAATTTTAAAAAAACTCAAGAATCACTTCTGAGGGTGTGGTGTTTTCTAACTGTTATTTATTTACTCATAGAGTTCGTGGAACACCCATTCTGCCCTACTGGTCACATGTCCTTCAGGTATGTGCCAGCTGGAAGATAAACGGATTAGTAACCATAGGATAAGGAGGTCGAAACTCGCTCCAGTTTAACACCATCGTGTACACATTAATTCTGGCGTGGTCTTAAATGTACTCACGTTGGATTTGTGTGGAAGTTTGGAGAGTGGTATACCAGCTCAAGTGTTGAACTCATCATCTGACCGTAGTTCAAAATTAACGAGGCCTTGTCCTTGATTCTTTCCCTTCGGGATTCCATCCCGGACCGTCGCTAACAGACCGTTGTGATGCTCCAGTGCGACCTTAATTAGCTACCTACAATCGTTTTCACATAACTGTACTTTTTCTGCCATGCAATACAGTATTAGGGACGCGCCAACCTATTAGGGAGGATAAGCAACAGGAGGGTTGCTAGTTCGAATCCAACCAAAGACCGTCGTGTACAAAAGGAAATGGTGCACGTAAAATTCTGTCGTGGTACAAAATGTCCACACGTTGGTGTGGCGGGGAAATTTTCCCGGCTCAGATGTAAGATCTGACAGTGGTTCAGAATTACGAGGCGTTGTCCTTGGTTCTTTCCCTTCGGGATTGCTCCCAGACCGTCACCAATAGCCCTTCCTGTTGCTTCAGTGGGAGCCTTAATTAAATATCTACCTCCCTACCATTTCGCAACATTTTACTTGATGTCTCCATGACATAACCCAAAACCAAAAAATATATCATAAGGATTTAATTTTTCGGGGGCGATGTACCATAATGATGGTCGTCGTATAAATTTGTCTCTACCCATCAATTTACCGAAAGGAGAGATCCGAGTACAGAACCTCGTAATTTTGTAACACATGGTTAGATAACGATGTCCACACCTAAGATGAAGGAAGCCTCGGACACTAATGAAAAGGAATACATTATAAAGGAATACATACATACATTATTAAAACATTACATTACCGTCTATCAAATCTTGCCTCACCGATCAACCAGTCTGGTGGTTCAGGTGTTAGCCTCAAGTTCGGAAGGTTCCTGGTTCGAATCCAGTTCAGTACACTAACGTTTATGAGTGTAGAGGTAGCTGGTGCACCTTAAATCAGGTCGTGCCGAAAGTCCTCAAGCTGGTTTGATGTGGAAGTTTGGAAAGTGGGGTACCAGATCAGGTGTTGCCTCGTCATCTGACAGTGGTTCATAATTACGAGGCGTTGTCCTTGGTTCTTTCCCTTCGAAATTGCTCCCGGACGGTCCACCCAATAGCCCTTCCTATTGCTCCAGGGGAACGTAATTAAATACCTACCTCCCTACCCTTTCGCAAAATTTTACTTGAGGCCTTCTTGACATAACAGAAAATCAAAAACATTTTTCATAAGGATTTAATTTTTCGTGGCGATGTACCATAATGACGGTCGTCGTATAAATTTGTCTCAACCTTGAATTTGCTTTCAGTTTTTGAAAACTTTTTTCAGCTTTAGAAAACTTTAGATAAACTATTAGTTTATCTAAACAAACAATTGCTGATGTGAACTATATGTGTAATAAATTTCGGAAATATTGAACCGGCGCATTGCAACCAATTTGTCTTTGAGGAACAAAGTTTTAAAACCCTACGGAACTTTTAGTAAGCCCTTTCATTAATATTTCAGCATTGAATTCTTTTATTTTTACCTTATTTTATTTTTTTACCCGCAGCAGAAAACTTCCAATTTTCTGCTATTCGTGCAGTTTAGGGTTTCACCGTCCACAGTGTTTAAAGGAACAATGCAAGAGAGGAAAAAAATCTTGAATTGGGGCATTGTGTGCAGTGGAACAATTCAAGCAAGCGTAACAAAGGACCTTTCAAATAAAGAACCTGAACAAAAAGGATCGCCTGTAAAAAGGTGAATTTCAATGCATGAGATTTATGAATTAAAAAACACATCAGTTTCAATCATTAAAAAATGATTAGCAAATTCCGAAAATCAGTCTCCAGTTTTAAGTACTGAGTATAAGTACTGCATTTTTAAGCATCAGCATATTGATAATTACAACTTTATTTTTATTACATCATGAATATTTTATTATTTTGTGCTTTATTTTCATAATGACCCTTAAACATTTTTCTTTGATATCTTCAGATTAATTTCAAATCGATAAAATTGAGTTCATCTAGAACCATGTATGTATACATAGCATTACAGCATGTTTCAAAATAAATTTTAACAATTAAGTTTTCTTTTGATAGTAATTGTTGTAGTAGGAACTCTAACGTAGTAAGATTTAAGAGAATAATTCACTACTAGATTCATTAGTATGAGGATAGAAAACATATTGTGGCTTTGAAGAGTAAGTGACCAATAAGAAAATATTTTAAAAATTGTCACCTTAAAATGTATTAAACAGACTTATACAGTTGTCGATACACACTAACAACGATGTATTTCGCAAGCATTATTTTGAAATGTGCGTTATAACCATAGACGTGACATATAAGTAGACTTAGCATTGCCTATTTTATTACATACTAGCCCGGCGTTGCCCGAGTTCGTGGTGTTGGTTTGCTGTAAGTTATTAATCTGGTATAACATTTTCGCAGATTTCAAATCCGTTGAAATTTTTAATCTATCTTTATCGATTCCGATTTTACGAAAAAGAAATACCAATTCCAGTCAAAAAAATTTTATTTTTTACTCTTATTCCATGAAATGGAATAGGAAAGGAAGTGTAATCTGTTTCTTTTTTTACTAAAGCAAAGGGCAGAAGATGCAATCTGTTTCACGTGACGTCACAATCTCTTGCAAAAATATAAAAGATATATTCAATTAAAAAATTATTTATTTAAAGAAAATCATATTTCTAGGTATCGAAATATCACATGGTTAGATGACGATGTCCACACCTAAGATGAAGGAAGCCTTGGACACAAATGAAAAAGCATTACATTATTGTCTATCAAATCTTGCCTCTACGACCACCGGTTTGGTGGTTAAAGTGTTACCCTCAAAGTCCTGGTTCGAATCCAGTTAAGTGGATGAACGTCTATGAGCGTATAGTGTAGAGGCCGGCTGGTGCACCTTAAATCAGTCGAGCCTGAAAGTCCTCAAGTTGGGTTGATGTGGAAGTTTGGAGTGGGGTGCCAGATCAGGTGTTGCTTCGTCATCTGAACGTGGTTCAAAATTACGTGATGTCGTCCTCGGTAATGGTAGTGGTAATTTTACTTAACATCGTACTAGAGCATCACAACAGGCTATTGACGACGGTCCGGGTAATGGTAATGGTAATTTTAGTTTACGTCGTACTAGAGCTACACAACGAGCTATTGACGATGGTCCGGGATCAGTCCCTTGAGGGAAAGATCCGAGGACAACACCTCGTAATTTTGAACCACGGTCAGATGACGAAGCAACACCTGAGCTGGCACCCCACTCTCCAAACTTCCACGCCAACCCAACGTGAGGACTTTCGGCCACGACAGACTTAAGGTGCACCATCCGCCTCTACACAATACGTTTACAAACATCCATGCCCGGACCCGGATTCGGACCAGGAACCTTCCGATCTAGAGGCTAACACCTTAACCACTATAACGGTTGGTCGGCCGGTGTAGTCCTCGGATCTTTCCTAAAGGGGGATTGATCACGGACCGTCTTCAATAGCGGTGTGTTACTCTAGTACGACGTTAATTTAAAATTACAAAAGAAGTTACCATATCTTGACTCACTTACATTGATGCACAAATCAAAGTTCCTTAACGTTGGTCAATTACAATTTGGCAGGGTATGTGTTAGCAAATCTTCCTGGTATCAAACACATAATTGACAAAATAACTTCAAAGTCCATTCTCGTAAAGATTCTCGATAAACAACATTAATAAGTCGTTAATTTCTGGTTCGGGTCCAAGTGTTACGAACGATAAATATACAACCTGTTTCCGCTCCCCTGGTTTTTCTGAAACTGTTTCGTCGAATTCTGCTGATGTCCGTAATCGAAAATTAGGTGATAAAGGTGCTCGCGGATATCGGATTTTTTCGGGCTCACATCGATTTAAAATATTTTAAAGCTTAGCCCGGATGCTGAGACTAGCGCTTACTAAAAAGTGCTTCCCTAAGCTAATGCGGCTTATTTGGTTTGAGCTGAAAATGACACAACAGAATAAGTGTGAGTTGGGGGAAGGGAAAAGTGATCTTTTAAATTCATCACTTATAAAATATTTTTTCAGCTGTTTGATTTCGTCGGAACGCATTTGGAAACGAGGTTTGAAGAACATCGTTGAATTTCGAGTTTCACTAATTATTTAAACGCAATGATTTATTATTCATTTTTTTTTCGTGAAAATGTTACTATCGTTTTAGAGGGTCTGCTAAGGCCAAAGAAAGTCCGGTTGAAAGATAAATAGATCAGCATCCCCGGAGGGTTGTGAATTCGAAATTCGATCCAACAAAAGAAAGTCGGGTTTGTAACCATTTCGGGTGTAGCCTCGTCATGACGAGGTGTTGTTCTTGAATCTTTTCCCTTCAGGATTGATATGGGCTGTCTTTAATTGCCCATTTTGTTGCTCTATGTGACTTAAATCAACTGCCTGCTTACTCACCTAGAATTTAATAATAATACACTAAATACTGAATAATATATCCGCATTTAATGGTCAATGGAATAATGTTTGGAACTTTGTGCAATGTGTAATTTTCTTACCAAAGAATACTTACAATTCGTTTCAAGGGACTGGTCTGAAACAAATCTTTATTCTCACCATTAATTTGAAACACAATTTTGACCCTCTTCAACAACTGCTTTCAAGCATTAGGAAGTACAGACATTCTTATAAGCAGCCATTGTAGCAACTATTAACTTTAAAAATCAAACTTGGAGGTACTTGCAACTTGACTAGCATATCAGAATAAAAAAGAACTCTCCCCTAGTTTTTACTCTAAAACAATGCATAGTTATGTCATATTCAGCATGGGGATCGTATTGGCTCAGCGAGTTTGTTTATTGTACAGGAAATCTAGGTGTAATCGAGGCAGTTTCAGTTCCTGCAAAGCTCTATTCTTTCCTGGGGATATTTCTCTCATCTGTGTCAGTATAACTTTAAATGTATGTCCATTTACTTGAAGATGGTTTGTGCAGCTTGGCCAAACATGCCCCTTTAGCCATAAAACTCAAACCATAAAACCAACAGTATTCCACATGAGAAATGTAACCGTTAAAAAGTATAAATAAAGTAAATGTCACGGCGTAATAGTAATTGTTAAATTTTCATCGCATCTACTCAAATATACCTTTTGGTGTAATGGAATTAGGTTTCTTAACCCCCGACACACCACATGGTATCTCGGTAGAAAAACTGACTAGATTACTGAGATATCTCGTTATTGGAAGAAAACTGGCCGCATCTTTACCTCGTCATCATCAAACAATTGTCAGTATCTTGTGATGACAGAATATCTCGTCCTATGCAAAATTTGTGTGATCTTAATGGACATGATATATCGTTGAAACCACTTTGAGGTTAAACTCTTATACAATTATTTCTGAAGAAATTGTTAATCACACACATGTGAAGTATCTACAGGAAATTATATCATTTGTGTGTGTGTAGAAACCAAGAGGAAATCCAATTAATACCTTACTACAGTATTAACAAATTCACTGGGGCAATGAACCTACTCATTAGGTTGGTTTTAAACTATTCATACTTCTCTGCACACAACGCTAATGAGAATAGAATATTCCCTCCAAAATTGCGTGAATTTACGGAGAGTACTGATTAAATGTCAAAAATAAAAGTTGCTTTGGTTGAGACGACAAGGATCCATTGTGAGTAAATATCGGTATCTTGTATGTAAAAATATGACATTATTCGAGATAATATTTGTGTTTCAATTAAGTTTCGCCTTTTCGTAGTATAGCTTTCTTAAAATGTGGAGCTTAAACGTATATAGTTACAGACACTTTAATGCAACTTATGAATTAAACATTAAATTAAATAAATATTTAATGTGAGGCAATGTATGGCAATTCTATTTTTATGAAATTATTGTTCATTAAAGTGTTTTTGCGTCTTATCGTTTACAGGGGACTATTAGTTGCTATTGATTTATTTACATACAAAATCATAAATAATTGGGAACTATAACATTTTTAATATAAAATATAAAACTGACTAACTTTAATGTAAAATATATCCACAGACGGGAAGTCGAAAAATTCGATTTTGGTCCGATAAATAATAGTAGAACAACATTCCTAATCCCTAAGAAATAAAAAGAAATTCATAGAGAAAAAAATTGTCCCATTTTTAATTTTAAAATGTACATATAATTTTTCCCATTTTTATAATAAGATTTAAAAAAATATATTTCTTGCAGATATTTAGATTCTGGTCAAAACACATCTAGCAAAAAAAAAATTCAAAATCGAGTCCAAAATTTAGAAACTGAATATTTTCTAATTCATATTTAAAGAAAAGTTTAAATATATAATGATAAAGGTAGAATATTGTCCCAGTTTCATTTAGTAAATTCTATTTGTTAAAAATTTCAAAATTCTCCAATCCAAATTCAAATTAGCTAATCAATAAAAAGTAAAAATATATATATACAAACATATATATATAAATATATATATATATATATATATATATATATATATATATATATATATATATATATATATATATATATATATATATATATATATATATATATATATATATATATATATAATTTAATGAATTGAGATAAACAGTATTGTTAATCTAGACAATATCAAGCACACAATCTTAAGCTCTGTTTCAAGTTAAAGCTCTAATGAATAATAATTTAAATATGCCATTGTCCTATCTAAGCTAAAGCTGTTTGGATTGGGTTTTATAGAGCAAAGTCCCTATTTTGTCATGCTGCGCTAAACACAAGGCAAACATCAAGTAATTGATATACAAGGAAAGTTTTACAAACACAGAAGAGAGAAATACGCGCTGGGAGAAATCGAACTTGCACCGCCAACTCGGAAGTTGCTAGAGCAGTGAGCTCACTGAACTAGGATGCCCTTAAGATAAAGTTGGTGAGTAAACCAATAGAAAGCCAGTTTGAAGGTCGAACTCAAATCTAGATAATTTTCTAATGGTTTCAAATTTAATATTAATGTGCAAAATAAAGCAATTTTCTAAAGTTAATTGCACAAATACTCTGTATATATTGAACAGATAACCTCAGTGCTATACATTGAAAGAAAGGGTTTCTTGTCAAATAATAGTCGAGAGAGCAGAAAGATTCTCCATTCACAATCAAAGGAATTGCCCAGAAATTCCGATTCGCAATCAAAGGACTATATAAATAATGAACTGTCACTCCGATTAGAAATAGCCGGTCCCAAAGACAAGATACGTAGAGTCATGTAAGACAGAAGATCCAATTAAGTTATTGGAATCCGTCCCAAAGTGTCAAGCAAGCTTGATAAGACTTCATTTGAGCATTCTATCATTGCATTTAGCATTAAACGAAAAATCTCTAAACCAAGATCTTGCAAAAGAATGAAATATTCTTCTATTCTTAAGGATACAATCTGGCTGTATAAGAATTTTTTCCCAGAATAGAATAATAATGCACGAGAAGTTGGTTCAATATAGCCGAGTTGACAATGAAATAGTGTTTGGAACATTATGCAATGTGTAACTTTCTAGCCAAAGAATACTTACAATTCGATTTGAAGCTACTGTATTGTAAGCCTTTGCATTCATTTGAAACATGCTTGAGGTTTCAGTTGCCAAAGAAATTTGTCACAGCTGAAATATGAATGGTTCTGATTTAAAATATGGAAACCAAAATGAGTTGAAAAGCTTTCATATGAATTGTTTTCGGGTATCCAATGCAGAAATGATCAGCACTGAGATTTAAATGTACTTAGTAAAATGTTACTTTTTTACTCTCTAACAGTATTTATTCCGAAGCATTATTCGATAATAAGCGTGTATTATATAATGCATGTGTAGTGACTAGTTATATTTAGCATGTCGCTAATAGGAATTCCAATGAATGAATTCTGAATTTGTTTTTGGCAATTCATTGGTCGATGGCAATTATATTAAACACCGAAATGGTGATAAATTGCTTTTAAGGAAACCTCGATATGTATCATGCTAGAGCAATTGGGTTACAGAAAGTAGAATCCATGTCTTCTGTACCCTTCCTTCCTGTTTGGTTTATCCCTCTCGTAGATGAGGAAAGGGAATATTGATGACAATTAATTAAAGGTGGTCTTATCGACAACATCTCGAGTCATTGAAGTATAGAAAGAGGTTCCAAGCAAAGGTTTCTTCAAATTTTGACGAAATTCATTAGCTTACGAAAAAAAAACTTACAGTCTATCTGTTTTAAGGCTTGTTTCTTACATTAATAAACATTTGATATAATCATATAATCATTTCAATAATGGTATCTCTTTTACTCTTGTTAAAATCTCACAATGTATTTCTCACCAACATGAAAATAATCCTTTATTATCTCCAAAAAAAGTCAGTTTTACTCTCAAACGACGAAGTATATATTACCTGGAAATATTTCTCAAATGCTGATATCTTTTTTATATGAATCACGTTGTAGAATGTTATAGAATCTCTAATCATTTCTCCAAGAGCAATAATTTTCCAAAAATTGAATTTATTGTTATTTCAAAAATTTCGTTTCATTCAAAGTATGCTTTTTGAATATAACCACAAAAATTCGCATGCTCTAAGTAACCTAGAACCATTTCAATAATTCCTAGTAACGTTAATAGCATATAATGGCATATGAAATGACTACATTAGGGCAATTCCACGCTTAAGTAAACCAGGAGACCAAAATTAAAGAATTTGAAATATTAAGTCTTATGCGTCAAAATAAAGGTAATTTTTCTGGCTATTTGAATCAATCAAGGAATAGTATTTTTATACCTCTGTATAAATGCAGAAAGCATTAAAAGTTGGATAAAAAATATTTACTCTAGCACCTGGTTAAGGCCATATCATATTTATTACTATATTCCTGACCAAGGAACATATACTATCGGAATATATTACATCTCCAGAAATAATATGATAGTATACTGTAAAAAATACTGATAAAAATGAAAGTATTATTAATATTAAAATTTGTAGAAGGAGGAAACTTTCAATGTCCTGCATATGATAAGTCTGTTACAAATTTTGGGGGGAAAGTTTTCTGACAATATTAGTAACAAGTACAGACCTTTAACATTATTAAAGTAAAACAATAAAAACAAGCATATTAATGTATGATAAATTTTTTAACATGTATTTTTTTATAAAAATGTGTAACAGACGTATCATTGATATATATGTAACGGACGTATCACTACTGTGTAGCCGAACACCTCATTCGTAGGACATGGATAGTGGTTCTAAAAATTTGATACACTCGTTGCCATAAAAAATTGCACACCAAGAAATAACTGTGGGATCGTAACGAAACTTGGCATGAAGGTACATGTCGGCCAGATATGCAAATGATTGGAAATGCAGCGTGATAGCGCTTTGCGTAATGCCACTAGAGGGAGTTGAACTTCGTTCTCCTTGAAGTATAAAACAGTGTTAGAGTGTACTTAATCTTTTGCAAAGGAAACACTGAGGTAGACATGCCGTTACGCCAGCAATATGAGCAGCTGTCAGAGTTCGAGAGGGGAAGAATCATCGGGGTGATGGAAGCTGGGTGGTCAGCTCGGCGAGTAGCTCGTTAAGTAGGCCGTTCTGATTTTACTGTGAGGAGGTGGACAGAAGAGTGTCCAGTGGACAGAAGAGACGTCATTTATACGGCGACCAGGCTCAGGACGCCCTCGACAGACCAGTCGTCTAGAACAGTGGTCCCCAACCCCCGGTCCGTGGATCAAATGGTACCGGGCTGTACAAGAAATATTAAATTATTTCCATTTTATTTACTTTGGTGTATTTATCTCGGGTTTGTACGATTCTTATCTATGAAATGTCCACTCAAATTAGGAGGCGGTAAATCAGAACTTGAAATTTGTTCTGTTACTAGAGCTTCAATTATGATTTCTGAATTCTGTATGTCTCCATTTTCTAATTTTGACAAATGTGACAACTGTTTTCAAGTTGGCAGACAAAGTAGCTGCATTTAAATCCAAACTGAAGTTGTGGGGACGGCGCGTGAACAGAGGCATTTTGGACATGTTTCAGACATTAGCGGGGATTTTAGGCGAGACTGAGCTTAAACATTCATTCTCCTAGTTGGTGCACGATCACCTGTCTTTGCTTTTAAAAGCGCTTCGTGGGTTTTTTGTGGTTGGGAAACTATTTTATTGATTTAGCGTGCTAGTGAGTTATATAATGTTAAATCACATTAGATTCATTTTTTGGTGTAACTATATTTTATTTTGAAGGCATGTTTAAATCCAATTAAATTAAAATTATTAAATCAAAACAATCTAAAATATAAACAATCAACGTATATCTCCAAACCCCCCCCCCCGCCCCAGCGGGCCGCGTTAAAATTATCAAACGTTGATCCGGTCCGCGGCGATAAAAAGGTTGGGGAGCACTGGTCTAGAAGACCGTCACATCATATGAAACGCACGCATAGAGCCAACTGCCTCATTAGGTATGTCCACACTTGTGCGCTTTCATTTTCAACTTGCCTTTCAAAGTTCAATTCGACATGCGTCAACGCATGCCCTTCACCTGTCCACACTCGTGTCTCACTTCAGTTTCAAGATGGATGAAGATAATGCTATTCTGTTAGGATTGTTTATGGATGTTGAATCAGTGCGGCATAATTTGTGTTTAGGCAAGTAAATAAACGTAGGAAATCAAGGAAAGCGATTAAGATGAAAGAATATTTCAAAACGCATAATGAGCATTTATTAATTTTTGTTGGAGCACACGTTCGAACGCGATATTTATATTTTCTTTGAATTGTTTTTTGAATCGTTTGCACATGTTTCTTGTTGCTCGCAACGAATAACAGCTGAATCTGCTTAAAATCTGAACGATAAATAACTTGTTAGGAAAAAGGAGGAAGGCGTGAATTTGCGCTGATGCTTTATTTGATCTCGTGTCAGAGTACGAATGCCTCTCGCCTTGGATGCAGCTAACATGAATGCCTTCCTTTGCTAGTTGATTAAATTCTTGTTGTTACTGTTAGGCTTCCATTTACCTTTCTCCCACCCGCTGATCATTATTAAAATTTAATAATAATTGAAATCTTTCCTGTTATTCTTTCGACCAATAGATGTGGTTATTTAGACCTTATGTGTGTCGTGGAATCAATAAAAATAAATTCAAAACACAATGTATTAAGTGGTTACAAAACAGTTGTAAATAATCGTCGTTACCGATTAGCTGGATTTCAAAATTTTACTGCTGGAATCAGAAAATAAAACCTAACTGTGCATTTCGTTACACGTAAGTACTTATAAATATTTGAGTTAAATATGAATAATAATAGTTGCATATAATCTATGCTTATGAACTTAGATGACTTTTAGTTTAAAAATAATTATTTTAATAATTAAAGGATAAATAAGTGTTTAACCGAAGTACATTTATGATATTTCTCCTTGCCGACTTAAAAATAAATTTGTTTCATATTCATCCTTTTCATCTTTAGAACCTGCACCATAACTAAGAAAACTTTAATGGATCCAACACTATGTTAATATTATACTGGTATAATAAAAAATCTTAATTTATTAATTTTTAATTCATTTCATTAAATATGTTTAATTAATGCTTATACACAATCAAAAAAGATTAACTCCCATGTAGTGTTTCAACAAACAATACTTTGAACAGAAATATTTTAAAAATGCGATCATAATAAAGTTAAAGTCTCTTGTGTTGTTATTTCGCTAAAGAAATTTAATAAATGCTCTTTCAAGTTTTGAATAAATTACGTTTTTAGTTATTTTTAAATTTGATTTAAAATTTATTATTACGTTATTAATTTATTTATTAATCATGACGTGTTTAATTTTTTTCGTACTTGATTTGCAGTGTATGTTACACAAACACACATAAGACCTGTAGTCTTCTATAAATTCAAAATTTTGTTCGTTATTCATGATAACACACTAAAAAAAACCAAACACAACAACTTCGGTACACCAAAATACTGCAAATTGAAAGTTGAAGCGCACAGAGATCCAAGGCTGTTGGAACTCCTTGCGCTACGCTGTGCGCTGTGGAATACTGCTTCTTCTGACTCATCTCAGGCATGCCTTGACGCATGAGTCCCTTGCGTCGAGGAATGCGGAGAGGCATGCGCTTAGCGCAAATAAAAGCGCACAAGTGAGGACATACCTATTGGCCGCTATCCAGACACAGGCAGCACCTTCACAACACTAGCGCGTCTCTTTAGTAATGGCTCTTCGTTACGTGGACGATTCTATTTAGGACCGTAGGGAGGTCGGTAGATATTAAACTCGTGATAAGTGAATCGATTCTTCAGTTTGATTCTTTCGTAACTTATTTTGATCATTTGATCTACAGTGAGCTATGATTATTTACTTGTCTGGTAGTCTTTTTTTGTGTGTCTTCTATGATTTTTTGAAGCAGATTGATGGAATGTATGATTGATGGAAGGGTACTTATACTTTAAAGAGCTCCTTTTCGTGAAGCAACGATGGCCTAATGGCTAAAGTCACCCACTTTCAGATTAGCGTCGGCAGCGGAGGATGACTTCCCGAGTTCAAACCCAGCTGGCGGAAAAATTTTTAGATCCTCCAAATTATTTTTAAAAAATTTCAATTTAATTCCTTTTCATTCAAATTTACTTTTCCTAATTTTTAATACCCTTTTCATATTTTTCCAAGCTTCCGTTGATTTTACATAAATAATCTAAGAACCACTCCTGAACTCACTACCAGCTGATATTTTTCCGCCCCTCTGCCGTCTCCTTTGCTTTAGGATGATGGTGTCGTATCCACCGCTGGCTTAGGACCATTCTGATGTAACAAAAAGCATACATAAAACACTAACTTATATAATTATTAACTTATATAATTATTAACTTATATAATAAAAGGATACAATTTTCGGCTCCCACCTCTACCCACCCATAGCCATGGATCTGAAAAGAAAAGAAGAAAGCAGAAAGGAAGAGATAAATCGCCAACAACTATAAACCTTGATGACATACGTATCTAGGTCATGTGATCCGATTAGCCGATCAAGTTGGACTTGCGTAAAGTACTATCATGGGATTGAGGCGCCTGTCCTCCCCACGGTCCTAAATAGAATCGTCCACGTAACGAAGAGCCATTACTAGAAAGACGCGCTAGTCCTTCACAACGGGCTCCTGTGTCTTCCCGAACCATCGCAAGGCGCCTTGCTGAAGGACATCGGGTATCGCGGCGCCCATTACGTGTACTGCCAATGACAACCACCCACCGACGCCTTCGTTTGGAGTGGTGTCGCGCACTACGCGATTGGACTGCAACGGAACGGAACCAGGTCATCTTCAGCGACGAATCTAGATTCAATTTTAGCAGTGATGACAGTCGTGTTCGTGTGTGGAGACCCCGTGGTGAACGCCTCAATCTTGCCTTCGCTTTACAGCGACACACCGCTCCCACAGCTGTTTTGATGGTATGTGGTGCCATTGCTTACGATACACGGTCACCCCTAATATTGATCCATGGCACAATCACAGCCCAGCGGTACGTCCATGACATCCTTCAGCCACATGTGATGCCACTCATGGCAGGGCACCCAGGAGCCATTTTACAACAAGACAATTCTCGGCCACACAGAGCAAGGATGTCACAAGACTGCCTCCAACACATTACCACCCTTCCCTGGCCTGCTCGATCCCCAGGTTTGTCACCAATCGAGCATATCTGGGAACATTTGGGACGGAAGTTGGACACTCTACGAGTTTGGTAAAACTAGAGGCGCGTTTACAGCAAATGTAGAACGAGATGTCTCAGGACATCATACGGAACTTGTACACCTCAATGATCGCTCGTATAGCATCGTATATTCGCGCTATTTGGGGTCCAACAGAGTACTAAAACTTCCGTTCATTTGTACTTTTTTCTGCCATAAATTATCCTTTATATATATATATATATATATATATATATATATATATATATATATATATATATATATATATGTATGTAGGGTGCTGGGGTTTTATTAAGTGAATACTTCTAGTTGAATTCGATTTATTATAGATAATATGTACAGAGAGTTTAAAAATGGCGCATCGAGATCACGTCCGTCAACATAACATCAATCGTCTCGTCTACCGTGATCCGATGCGCGCGCGATCAAAAAAACGATCGCGCTTCTTTAAGTGAAAGTTGTACTTTATTTTCAGGTAAAAGTTGTAGTGCTCATCTTAGGATAGCCGTGGGGCTTAACCCTACATTCGGCCATCCTACCTGGTCATCTGCCCTCAGATGACAGCACTCACATAAACAAAAATTTTGAGAAATACAAATGTAAATACAATAAAAAGAAGCAATTAGATGAAATGAATAAGACACAATTATAAAGAAATCAAATATGCACAGTAAACAAAAACTATATCAATAATCCTGGTTCAAATTGTCCTTAGAAAAATAAGTTTAGGAAAGTTTATCAGTCCAGGGTTTCATATATTCAATGCAGGTGGTGGTTTTTATTGGTCCATCACAGAAACCACATTTTTCAACATCATATGTGTCATTGTTTTTAAGCTTAATTACTTTATAGGGTCCTAGGAATTTGCACTTAAGTTTCAGTCCAGGTCCAAATTGAGTGCGTTTGATTGCAACTAAATCATTAAGTTTGAATTTACGCGGTGGTCTACGTCGAAGATTGTAGGTCTTTCGGTTTTCTTCCTGTACTTTCAGTATTTGTCGCTTAGCTGCTCGTCTGAGGTCTTCACGGGATTGCAGAAAATCGGACTGAATTTCAGTATTCAGTAGGTCTGTAATCTGCACGTCATTCCTGGACTTCATTTTTGTACCAAATAGTAGTTCGAAAGGACTTGTATTAATGCTTCTTTGAAATGTGGAGTTGATTGCTTGTTGGACATCAACCACATGGGTGTACCACTTTGTTGGGTCGTCGATGGATAATTTGGACAAAACAGCAATAATGATGGAATTCAAGCGTTCAACTTGTGCATTGGCTCTGGGAAAGCCGGTAGTTATTTGGAGATGGCGAATACCTTCTTCGGAGCAGTAGGTTTTAAAGTCGTTTGAGGAAAATGCAGGGCCTCTGTCAGAAATGATTTGTGTAGGGTTTCCAAATAGAGTTTTCTGAGTTTCTAATTTAGAGATGACCTCAGCACAGTCGGTGGATTTGGTTGGGTAGAGCCACACAAATTTTGTAAAAGCATCAATGACTGCAAATATGTGCTTATAATTTTTGTGTGTGCTGGCTAAAGGACCAAGATGATCAATATGGTACGTGTGGAGTGGAGTGTCATCCTTCTGTAAGGGGTGAAGCATACCTTCTTGTTTGCCACATTTGCGGTTAGTTAAGATGCATGGGACACAATTAGCAACACACTTGTCAATCTTTTCTTTGAGTTTCGGGATAAAAAATTGTTGCTTAAGTGTATCTTCAGTTTTCTTTGAAGCAAAATGACCTTTTTGATGAGCATTCCTTATGATTTCCGTTTGCATAGATTCTGGGACAACTAGTAGTTCATAGCCATCAACAAATTTATGGAGAATATCAGCTTTCAAGCAAAAGTCCTTATATGGCTTAGTTTGAAGTACTTCTTTGATAGCACTCACTTCATCATCTTGATTTTGAGCATGTTTGATTTGCAAAAGAAGAGAGTCCTGGATGTTCAGAGAGCACAGCTGGGGATCTGCTGAGGGCGTCAACATGCATCATTCGGGAACCAGGTCGGTGTTCCATTTCGTAGTCGAAATCTTCTAATAGCAATGCCCACCGAGCAATTCTTGTACTCAACTGTTGCTTGCTCATCGTTAGTTTGAATGCGTTGCAATCAGTTACAAGTTTGAAGTGTTTGCCGAGTAAATAAACTCTAAATTTTTGCAATGCTTGCACTATTGCCAAAACTTCAAGTTCATAGCTTGAGTATTTTCTTTCAGCTTCAGATGTACGTTTACTCATGTAGTACACAGGATGAAGGCAATTGTCTGAAATGGAGGTTTGCATCAAAATACCACCATAACCATGAATACTTGCATCAGTATGGAGTTCTGTATGGCTGTGTTGATTATAAATATCAAGCACAGGTTTATCACATAAACATTGCTTTAAGAGGGTAAAAGCATGGTTTTCTTCATCACCAAAATTAAATTCTTGATTCTTTTTTAAAAGATCTGTTAAAGGGTAAGCAATAACAGAAAAGTTGGGTATAAACTTATGAAAGTACCCAGCAAGGCCAAGGAAACTCTGCAATTCCTTGTGACATGTTGGTTGGGGATAGTTCATAACAGCTGCAGTTTTCAGAGGTGATGGGAATAACTGTCCATTTTCTATCACGTGGCCAAGGAATTCAATTCTTCTAGTTAGGAAGTAGCACTTTTTAAAATTGATTATCAGTCCATGTTCAGAGGCGACTGAGAGGACTGACTTCAACATCTCTATTCCTTCTGTCTCACTCTTGGAAGGGATGATAAGGTCATCCATGTACAGTAAAACATGACCTTTTAGGATCAGATCCTTGAACACTGAATTGATGAATCGCTGAAACACAGATGGTGATGTACATAAACCAAAAGGTACACGTAAAAATTGGTACTGTCCATTGTGAGTTACGAATGAGGTGTAACGGCGGCTGTTCTTTTCAACAGGAACATGAAAGAAACCATTTTTTAGATCTAAGGTAGTGAATGTACGTGCATCCTGTAGTTTATCCAACAAGTCTTCAATGAGAGGTAACGGATATCTGTTCTTCACTATGTTCTTGTTTAACTTGCGGTAGTCCACACAAACTCTTGGACTGCCATCTTTTTTTTTCACAACAAGTACTTGGCTTGAGTACTCAGAAGAACACGGTTCCACAATTTTGTCGTGTAGCCACACTTGAACTTGATTGTCAACAACATCTCTTTCAGCAAATGGTAAACGTCTAGGTCTGTGAAATATAGATGCATCACTTTTAACTTGAATCTTCATTTCGACATTGGTTGTTTTTGTTTTATTGGGCACATAGTTGGATACTAACTGCTTAATGATATCCTTCTCATCTTTCGCTGCATTGGGGCCTATATCCAACTCGGAACTGTCGTCAACTGAGATACTATGGATTAGCACATCTGCATCATTGTGAGCAAGTTCAGTTGCAGGTTTGCGTATGGAAATGTTATATTTTGTAATGGAAACATCAGCTTGTTTGAGGATATCCATACCAATAATGGCGTCTGATGACATAGTTTGGTTCTTGACAACACAAACATTAGTAGTAAACAGTTCATGATCAATGAGAATTTCGGTTTCAAAACGACCAAGAGGTAAAACTTTAGAGTTACCAAATGACGTAAGAGAAGTAGGATAGTTCTGCAATTTTGGAGAGCCAATTTTTCTGTATACATCTTCATGGATAATGGTAACTTGGCTTCCTGTATCAATAAGAGCATTAATTGGAACACTATTGATTGTAACACTGTGAAACATTAAGTTTGGAGCTGCGCAGCAGAAAGTTGTAACCTTGTTATTCTCCAATCTGCTAGTTCTGTTAACACAAGAGGAGGATTTATGTCCAAACATTCCACACAACATGCACTTTAGGCCACGATGTTGATCAGGGCAAAATTTTGAGATGTGTCCCACTTCATTGCAATTGTAGCAAATTTGTTGCTTGCGCTGTCTGGAAAAATTTGGGGTTTCCTGACTGCGTTTTTGGAAATGAGGCTTTGTTTCTGTCCCTCGGCGGTGGTTCACATCGTTGAAGGAGTGCGCATTGTCGTCTATTTGTTTGTATTTGGTGCGTTCCAGATAAATTTTCTCATAAATCATCAATTTTGTTTTGAATTGGGATATTGAAGTGGCACCATATAATATTTGCTTATTGCTCAGGGAGTCTGGTATACCCCTGATACAATAATCTATGATAGAAATTTCGTCGATGCAATTGGCACCTCTGCTTGCCAATTCCCGTATAGCCAAGAGATATTCCGATACAGTCTCAGTAGGCTTCATCCTACGATGCTCCAACTGCCTATGCAGGTCGATGCTGTTAATTTTTTGGCTGAACTCTTCCAACAGGGCAGTTTTTAATTTTTGCCATGTTGTTAATCCACGCTGAGACTGCAAAAAGGTTTTGGCTGGTCCAGTTAACAGATTTTTAGTAAATATAATTTTCTGAGCATCACTCAATGCAGGAAACAGTTCAAGATTTTCATCCACATCACGAAAGAATGCGGAGATTGAGTATGAATCTCGGCCATTAAAGTGTCTGATGGTTTGCGCCAGGTCTTTTAGAATAAACCACCAGCTATCATTCTGCTGAATACTTGCAGCCGGGGAAATGGAGTTTCGAAGTGAGGCCTGCGGAACGGGAAAAGGAGATTCCTCTGAAGAGCTGGGTATATATGAAGCAACACAGGCACCAGATGTCTGATTGAATTGTTCGTCATCGTCGTCAGAAAAAGAAGCGTCGATGGTACTTTGTAGTGCGGTGAGATCCGAAAGGGCATCGAAAATCAACACGCAGAGTTCTTCTTTCGTACCAGCACTGTCAATATGAAGAATGGAACAAACTGAGATAACGTCGTGCAGCTTGAAAGTCTGTTGCACGGATTTCTTTCTCTTCTCCAGATCGAAGTTCTCGGGGAAGGATGAGAAGGCACGCAACTTCTGTCGGCTGTCCCGATCGTATTCGTCGTCGAAAACCACACTGTACAAGAGTCTGATCAATTTCAAAGAACCGGAATGAAGTAGTGCAGCTACCGCGGGAATGTCGGCAAGCGATTTCGCCATTTTGTGTACGGAGCCAAGCACAAGACGAAAGCAGTCACACAGCAAACACCAAAGAGATTCTTTTAACCACCAGCGACCCGAAATGTCCGTCGGAGAAGTTGTTTAAAACTCCAGTTTTCACAACAGCAGAGCCTTTACGCGTCAGTTGAAAGGCTAATAACTTTGAGAGCGTCCGTCAACATCTGCTCACAGTAACAGCGTCTTGAAAAGTCACTTCGTCAGGTTTGACCGAGCCCCCATAATGTAGGGTGCTGGGGTTTTATTAAGTGAATACTTCTAGTTGAATTCGATTTATTATAGATAATATGTACAGATAGTTTAAAAATGGCGCATCGAGATCACGTCCGTCAACATAACATCAATCGTCTCGTCTACCGTGATCCGATGCGCGCGCGATCAAAAAAACGATCGCGCTTCTTTAAGTGAAAGTTGTACTTTATTTTCAGGTAAAAGTTGTAGTGCTTATCTTAGGATAGCCGTGGGGCTTAACCCTACATATATATAGATAGATAGATATAATTATTAATGTATCCATTAGTACAAAAAATTTAAGTGGAAAATATTTTTTAATCAGGAAAGACAATTTGTGCCTTAACTTCACATATATTTACTTATATAGTATTTGTGTTGATATATTGTTTCTTTTTTTGTAAGTTTTGTTATTTTGCATGAAATACTAAAATACCATTTCTGGCAACACCAAATGGAATATGGATTGCGAAGTTAAACATTTGCGCCAGATGTGAAATTCTTCAAAAATTTTCAGTCTTGCTAATTTCAGTTTTACTAAAGTTCAGAAGAGGAAGAAAGTAAAGATATAACATAGTATCAATGGAATTTACTGGATAGTGGAGTTGTAAAAACTAAAGAAAGTGGCAGTTTAGGAAATGATGGTGCTTCACAACATTTCAAACACAACTTTAATTTTCTCAATATTACATATGGAGAAGACGATTTTGAAGTTAAACAACTGGCATTTCTTCGCCACATCCCATGGCAATGAAATTTCAACTGTGGCAAAAAATTAAATCAAGTCAAGTAACAATTCTGAATGCAGAAAATTTTGTTACTGTGCTCAAGGAAAACACTCAGAAAACAAATATCATCTTTGTATGTAAAGAAAATTGAAAGCAACATTAACCACTTGAACGAGCGATTTAAAAGCACAAGAACAATTCCAAAGACTCGCTTAATCCTCAGGCAAATTCTAAGAATATTGTGTTTGTTTCAGAAATTTCTAGAAAATCTGGAACGCCTTTTGACTTAATCGATCAAAAATATTTTTTCTCATTAGTTAACAAAAATGCAGCGGACAAATATAAATCTGTATCCAGCATTGGCAGTATAACATTTGGCTAATGGGTCATTATAAAACCGACTACAGAAAAGGGTAACAAAAAGACTATTGGACAAGTGGTTTCAGTCCATCATCCAATCAGTGTAACATTTTTTTTAAATGATTTGGGCAGACGTTTTTTTGCCGGAAAATGAGGACATTTATGCTGTGAATATATTGACATAAATGATGAACCCACAATAAATAATTGATTTAGCTTGAAATTTGGTATGTTATTTAATATGTACAATCTTTAACTTAAAAAAGTTTTAACATTGTGTCTTACCACGAAATTTTTAAAAATTTCATAAGATTATGATTTTTTTTTGTCCTGCAATTTATTATGGTAATGTTTAATCATTATTATTATTATTCTTTAATTATGGTAACAATTTCTTGTAACATATTTTGTACAGTAAGTAATCATAAAGCAGTGTAAATATTTCAGAAGATGATACGTCCGTTACACTACATGATACGTCCGTTACAATTTGAAATCTCTATTAAAAATTAAAGTTGTCAGCAAATTAGATAATCTGTGTATTTGTAATAACTTTGCATCTTAATCATTCATAAAAAACAAAACAAAAAACAAATTTTCATTATTTGCCTTTGTAAACATCAGACAATTTGTCAATTGTGTTCTGAGTGACGCATTTTTTTTTCCTAAAGCGATATGTCCGTTGCACCTCCAAAGTATGTATTACCTCTATTTCTGTTTTTAAAATAAAAATGCTTATTAATGATACTTTTAGAGATAGTTATCCTCTACATAAATACCAAAACAAATTTCACATATCTGAATTATGTAATTGTGATAAATGCGTTTATTGTCTAATGATACGTCCGTTACATATGGAATTTTCCATTATTGAAACTCCGTAGCGGTTAGTGTTTACTTAGCAAATGCTACATGGAAGTCTTTCGCTTCGTCGTGGGATAGTGCACAAACATGGTCATAAATAGGTAATAAATGGTGTCTAGACAATATTTGGGTCTCAATTTATATGGAAAATAGGGCGAAGAGAATACCCTATCCAATTCCAATTATAAACTCTATGGTTCATTAAGATAACTTCAAATTAGGATTTCTGTAAATCATCTTTCCCTCTTGCGTCTTTGTTTAAATATGAAGCTTCTGCTGAGAATAAAGATTTTAATCTTATAGTCCAACACGCACTATGTAAACAGCCAGAGTCTGTGACGATCCAGTAAATATTAGAATTAACTGCGCAATTAATTCTATTGTTTGAAATTAGCAATATCCTTGTGATAAAGTATCATCAGTATTGATTATGGATCACGCATCACGATATTCCACTCGCAAATCAAATCTGCAGATAGAAAATGAGCTTTTTTCAATGATTTTGAATCAAAACAAATGTGCAATATGTGGTTTAAAATTCATACTTTAAAAAGGAATAAGTCATGCCGTCAAGTGTTACGTACATAACAAATAAAGGCGTAATCAATAGATCCTTAGAGGAAATAAGGGAGAAGTGAAATAAGAATAGAAATAGATCCTTAGAGGAAATAAGGGAGAAGTGAAATAAGAATAGAAATAGATCCTTAGAGGAAATAAGGGAGAAGTGAAATAAGAATAGAAATATTTAAATTACGGAGGTAAAACGGTGTTTGCATATGGCACGATAACGAAAGTTTTAATAATGAAACATATTCACATGTGATCTTTGTGGAACTCACTGCTGGAATTAAAAGAATTTTTGCTAAAACTACTCGAACTGCTGGTATAATGGGTTAGTTGTTCTAAAATAACTGAACTGATGTTTTAATAAGTTGAT